>CAOKZL010001666.1:0-437764 GCA_948472985.1 Iguana delicatissima
GGTTGGTTCATGATGAATGGTAGCACTGTAAGTCGCCATGCAGTAAGTCAACAGTACAAAGAGTGAGTCAGTCAGGAAATCAATTTTAGTGGACTAATCATTTGACTTTTCACTGATTTAAATTAAAATTTACCAAAATTACAGTATAAGTGTCATTTTAAGATAATGAAATGTATGATAAACTACAACGATGTACTCAAAAGCTATTACTTATATTTAAAACAAGCATATTTTCCTGGCATTGTCTGGGATTTTATTTTCCTCTTAAAAACTCAACAAACTGTCTTCTCAAGTACCTGTAACTTTTCCCCATATTTCCCAATGCAATCTGTATTCAGAGTTATTAACATAGAGAGGTTGGTTCCTGAGGAAACACACTGTCCTCCTCCCTGCTGCTAGGCCTCATCTCCATAGCAACTGGCCTATTCCAGTACTTGTAACTTTTCCCCATATTCCCCAATCCAGTCTGTATTCAGAGTTGTTAACATACAGAGGTTGGGTTCCTGCAGGAATACCCTGTCCTCCTCCTTGCTTTGAGGCATCGTCTCCATAGCAACCTGCCTATTCCAGTACCTGTAACTTTTCCCATACTCCCCAATTTAATCTGTGTTGTCTGGCGACGCTGATGTACTGGCTGATGTACAGGAGCCCTGGTGGCGCAGTGGTTAAATGCCAGTACTGCAACCACAAGGTTGTGAGTTCGATCCTGTTAGGCTCCAAGGCTGACTCAGCCTTCCATCCTTTTGTAGGTCGGTAAAATGAGTTCCCAGCTTGTTGGGGGCAATTAGCTAAAAATACATTGTAAACCACTTAGATAACACTTAGTTGATAGGTGGTATAGAAATAAATGCTATTGCTATTGCTATTTTGGTTTTTTTGCTTTCTGTTGAATTTGTGCAATGGCTTTACATTTTTCTGGAAGCATTTTTTTGTTTTGAATTTCAGCTTTAAGATTCTTCACATATGGACTCCATACAATCTACTGGGTGAGGTGAGAAGACCTTGTAACTATGTTGTGTATGTCACTTTAATTGTTCTCACATATGCCTCCCAAAAGTTTTCTGGCATCCTTATTGATGGTAGGCCTCATCTCCATGGCAACCGGCCTGAGGTCCAAGAGCTCTTGGCTGAGAATTCTAAAGGCCCCTCCCTGAACTGCCAACCCAGGATTCCATGGAATCTTGACAGTCAGCCAATCACATGAGGTCTTCTTGTCTCACTCAGCCAATCGTATGGAGTCTTCGCTTGTCTGAGACAGACAAACAGAAAAACTGACAGACAAACACTGACTTTTATATAGTAGATGAAAGTTCACTTTTAGTATTTTGATTTTAATTCCCTATTACGCTAACATATCAGAATCAAAATTGCTTTTTTACATTTTTAAAAAGTTGGAGAATTATCACAGAAAATGTATTCCACCTTTTCGTGTCCTACCTCAACCACTACAATGTACTGGGCAATTCTTAGGTATGCACTTTCTCACACTATTGTGCTACTCGCCACCACCAAATCTTTGATCTTCCTAAATGTGCAACAAAACTAAGAGACTTTTAAGAAAAAAACATATTTTTATTAAAAATTTAAATATATTAGCCTAAGTTTATCTATTATTACCTATCTTCCTCACAGCTGCTAGTACAATTATTATTTGTCTTAATGGCCATGTAGAATAGTACGTGGGTTAAAGTTCCACCCCCTATTTTGTTCATAGCCGATTCCCCTTCCATATTCCACACCACTGGTTTGGAACAGTCGGTATGTGTTTGACTTCCATGGTGACTAGGACTCTATGGCTGATCTCCTCTTAAAAGGTGTTCAGTCAGATCTAGCAGTCAATACCCTGGACCTAGCTCTGTTCTCATTGTCTGGCTGTCAGCAATCTTGAAGCCTGTCAACACAACGAAACAGCCAACAGTATTGACCCATGGCAGTCAAAACAACAAGACAAGACCAAAGCAGGAGCTATACACAACATGTTCTCTTCTCTCCCTTCACTTAGGCAGACTACTATAGACTATTTTTCAAACCAGTCAGCCGGTAATGGCTTGAAGAAATACACTGTGAGATGATGCCGTGACACAGTGCAGGGAGGATGGGGAGAAAATGAAACAGGCCTTATGTAGTTCTTCCCCCCGCAGCAATCCAGAATTAAGCAATATGTTCAGTTCTGCAACTAAATAATGAAGCTCAAAAATTTAAGACACTCCCCCATGGAAGACCCACACTACTTCTATGGAATATTGAAATAAGCTCTATGCTTAACAGCTTTCTGTAAGAATAACATTTCAAACAATGATCTCTCATTATTCTGGATTTCTTTGTTAACCAAATCACCTTAAATCTCAAGCATTTGTTTCCAGGCAGAGAGCTGCCAGCAATGAGTTCTTTTCAATGTCTATTTTGTGCACGTACTATATTAATTTGCAATTGCAATTATTTTAAATTCTGTCATGGTATCTTTTTCTCTCCCTCTCCATTTCTTCTCTAACCCAACTGTCCTTCCTTAAGGAGAGAGGCTAAATCATTGTGACAGAAATCTGGAAGTTTCTAAGCCCATATATTCATCAGGATGCAGAGTCCTGACATCAGTGAAAAATACCTCCTCGCTATTTCTTTTTTTAAATGAAATAAGAAGGGGAAAAGATTTTTTTTAAACTTTTGTGAGTTATACAGGGCCAGAAAAGCCAAATACACCATAAGATGACAGAAATGCATTTGGCAAGCAATGTAGAAAAAAGATCAAATAGCTTTTAGATAATCATTTAAAATTTAATTTCCTTTTATGAGCCTGATGTAGAATTAACAAGGAATGCATGCTGAAAATTCATCTGATTTCACATTCTTTCAGTCAAAGTTCTGAAAGGGAAATATAAGCTTTATCTAATGTTTGGAATCAGCTCAAAAGGCGATTTCCAAATATTTGCACATCACACATCTAAGGCTGTACTGTCATGCTATGCTTAAGATTAGGGTCCAAAGTAATTTTGTGGCATTGACTACAGAGTAATAATCTTAGTACCAGAGAGGATGAGGGAGAAGTCATAAAGAATCCTGCCTGATTTGTACAGTTGCTGCCAGTCAGAGCTGACAAAATTATGCTGAGCTTATATCAACTCAGACTTGGTCTGAGTCAATGCAGGCAGCTTCTTATCTCCCAGTGAATAGCAAAATCGCTCATTCATCCTTCCAAGAAGGCAAAACTGCTTTGCTGTGATGGTGGTTCTTTTTCTTGTTGTAGTGATTGCTTTCTCCTTTTTACCATAGGTGTTATTGTTGATGATGCCAGTGAAACAAGAACAATATTTCCAGATGTAGGTAAACAGAAAAGACAGACATCCACATATCTGCCTTTCTACAACACAGTAATCTTTAGCTTCAGAATGAAGTAGGGACAATATAACCATGCTGCCTTTTGTGTGGATCTGTAATAGCGGACCATTCAGACTATACCCCACAAGACTCAAAGGCATACAAGACACATACACTGAACAGCAGTCTGTCTTTCTCCATCCACTATCAATACTCTAGTCAGTCTCTTATGTTTCCAAAACAACAGTACCAGAGATGGGGGATAGAATGGCCACTATCAAGTGCTGTGGCATGCTTTGGTTATAGTGTGATGTACAGACTCCTGGCACTGAAGTTGATGTATTTCTCTCATTGAGGTACTTGGAGATCTCTGGTATTGGACAAGGCAGCTGTCATTCAAGTTTTATTTCCCCATCTGCAATATGTGAAAGCTTAAAAATTTATTATGGTAAGGAAGAAGAAGAATGGAAAATCAAACTACATGGAGCACAGAGAGAGTATGTGTATGCATACATACACTCATGTGTGCATGCACACAAACACACACATACACAGTTGGCCCTTCACATTCCCTAGGGTTAGGAGCACCATACCCCCGCAAAACCACAGAATGTGTGTTTATGGGAACAGGACTGAGGTGTGGTGGAGAAAGTAGGTGCCCAGGGTCCAAACCAGGACAGAGAAAGGAGAAGGAAACGGGGTTGGTTGGCATGGCAGCCCTATATTTCTTCTGCTGAGAAACTGGGCTATGAGTTGTCCTTAGCTGGCCAGACGGCAGCTGGCTGTGGTGGAGGAGGACCAGAGGCAGGTTTTAAAGGGTTGCATGGCCTTATTGGAGCCATCAACAGGACAGACTCCGTCAGAAAAGAAGTGCTTGAGGTAGGGGGCAGGAGTTGGAGAAACTCACAAATAATCAAATCTGTGAAAGCGAAATCTGTAAATATATTTTACAACCACTACTCTGCATGTTAAATGTTTACAATGTTTTCTATCTTAGTGTTAAGACTATGACTTCAGCCAGAAATGAAAATAAGTTAGAACTAAGACTTGAATGAACCACACCTGTTTCAGTGTTCTCTCCATGTCAATCCCTTGGCTCCATGGTGCAGCCGGATTTGCGAGGCAATCCCCAGCATTCCCTCTCCGAGAAATATCAATTTTCTGCCTTCGAAGATTACGGAAAGTCTCAGCCATCACGAGTACCCCATCATAGGTCAGAGCAGAGGTATACTAATCAAATGGGAGGGGGAAAAATCATATATCAGCCTTACAATTTCTGTTCCATCAGAAAACTGTCTCAACAGTAAACAGTTTTTGGCTGACCACCTCAGTCAATGAGTTTTCTAGGTGAAGCTTGGTTCACTTTCTCTCTGATCAAGAATAGTGGAATCACTGTGTCCTTTGCCCCATACAAATGTTTAGCTTTGAAATGACAGTAATTAAAATGACCTTGGTTTATGGAATACTTAAAAGATTGGAATAAATTTGGATGTTTTAACTTATCTCACATTTGAGTCTTACAAACACCTACGTGTAAGCCCTCAGCACGGAAAAAATGGGAGAAGAGAAATATACTTAGGAACATGAATAAAATTAATGGAAATACATTTTTTTACAACAAATTAAAACAAAACACAAAACATTAATGCTATCCATTTTAGTGCGTATATGCCCATTTGCGTAATGTTAGCCAGTAGGCATTATTTGGCAGTGTTGTAAGAGCTACAACATCTGTAATTCCCTGCACCTGTGTGCCATTCTATGCTCATTTGTATTCTTGCAAATGTCCTGTATGCCTTGCAAAAATGCAATGCTAAAAATGAGAATTTTCCTAAAACAAATCTTGGGAACTATGAAAAGCTACTTTTGTGAAACCCAACAAAATAGCTTTCCATAAAAGGTATGAAAAAGAGCCCCCTCTTTGTTTCTTCTTTGCCTGCCAGGCAGGGGGCAAGGAGAGAATGAAAGCACTTCCTCCTCCAAGAATTGTGCTTCTCCAAATTAAATTTTACTTCAGCCCCCAAATTTCTAGCGTTGCAGCAACAAAAATTCCAATTAAAACATTTACAAATACAATCGAGGCATCGAAAGAAAAGGGACAAGCAAAATGAAAACAAACACAACAAATAGAAGCTGTGAATAATTTTGAATGTCTGTCTCTCTGCAATGCTAGCAATTTGGGAAATGAAGGAAAATTTCCTCTGAGGGAGAAGAAATCTTATTGAGGGGGGAATGTCCTCATTTTGCCTCTTCTGTAGCTACACTCCCTTCCTGTCACCCATGTTTGACTCATATCACTGCCAACTTAAGGGTAGGAAACCAAAGTATGCTGGGTGTGCATCTGGCGGTTATAGGAATGACTTGCATTAGAGACTGGTGGAAGCAGAGAGCTGCTGCTTGAATCCTGATCTCTCCCAAGAAAACCCATTTGGCCCCCCCCCTTTTTTTGATCCTCCAAACTTCTCCTCTTAGCTTCAGCTTAAGGAAATTTTGTTGCTTCTCTAATGGTTGCGAACAAACACACACTACACTCAGAGACACAATTCACACATCCAACTGGAAATGTGTTCCATAGTGGGTTTTTGCACAGTGTGCATGTACTGAAGCAGCTGAATGACTACTTCCTCCACCCACCATGCAACTGAATTCATATTTATGTCTTGTTTGATCTACATTTTGTGTTTTTGCATTAGTTTAATAAATGTTTTGCAAGTCAGGCAGTTCCATAACTGTTTCAGCTTTGCTTTTCAGCTTTGCTTATCATACAATTAAAGAAATCTTACTCAATTAATTGTGCAAAGTTTAATTAGCTAATCAATTAAATTTTTTAAAAATGCATATGAATAAAAACAATAGTTCTGTGGAGAAAGAGCACACAGTTTATGTTTAATTCTCTGCACAGATGTTACAGCTGGCAATATTTCAGCAAATGGCAAGCACTCTCTCTCAAGTGACATGGAAGGAAGAATGTTTCTTCAGAGACGGCGGTCTGTTACCCATAGTGCTTTATATCAGAACAATAATAATACTGGTGGTATCTACTGATTGATTGTTCCATCATGCCTTTGGCTTTTAAAGTTGTATTGGACTGGGTTTTTTAAAAAAGGTTTTTCCCTCTATTTTGTTGGGATTTTATCCAAGTTTATATAATTATATCTTGCTTTACAAGTACAAGTTTATTACGGGCTTTAAATGGCTGGTGGGTAAAAAAGACACACATACACACTTGATAAAATAACAACAGGAACAAGCAGAAGATGGTAACTGTATAAAAAACAAACAAAACAAGAGCAGCACAGGATTCACAGAGTTGACATTATTATCTTTTGAGGGAAAGATCTTCAAGGTGCACTGAAGCTAGTTAAGACAATTGTTTATGTGAACCAACGTGATTAGTAATTTTAGGATATAATATGCATATGTACCTTAGGAGGAGTCTCTGATCCTGGGTATTCTCTTTGATCCAATTTCTTCCACCGTTGCATGAGTTTAGAAACCATGGGGGTATCGAAATCCACTAGCTGAAATCCTGTGACATTAGCTCCTCCATGCATAAATCGTTCCAAAGAAATATCCTTGAAACCCTGCAAAAATCAATTAATCCAAGACTTTGACTTTGCATACTGTTTGGGGAAGGGTCATAAATAACTTTTTTTTGGTCATACATAAGGCTAAATGTAATGCTTGCTGAATGGAGTTCCATTTGAACAATGGGGTTTTACTCCTACTCCTTTTGCCCTGCAGTCTCTTGCATATATCCTATAGCCTCGAAAGAGAATCCACAAACTGCACGGGGGGCTGCGGAAGGGAGAGAAAATTTAATCTGGGAGTAGATCGAGGCCATTGTGGTTACAATGCAGAATAGTCAGAAAGCTGTATTTTCAATGTTTTTGTCTTCACTGTATATTTTATTAGCATTATTATTATACAATATCAACATTTGTATATTACTATAATCATACTTATTAATACACATATAATATATAGGTATAATTATTATCATTGCAACTATATAAACATAAAATGTGCTACACAAACTTCTAACTGTATAATTTTGTTCATATTGTACAAAGAATAAGAATACACATCATACCTGCACATATAATCCCCAAAAGAAATAGACAGCATCCCCCAAAGGAACAGACGGCATCTTCTTATTAAATTATCCACATATATTTGATTTTCCCTTGAATTCATACAGTAAGTGATTTCATTAACTGTTGTGCGTTTTCAAGTGATTTCTGAGTTATAGTGACCTATCATAAGTTTTTCTTGGCAAGATTTGTACAGAGAGGCTGTGCTATTGCCTTCCTGTGAGGCCAATAGAGTGCAACTTGCCCAAGGTCACCCAATGTATCTCCATGGCTGAGTGGGGACTGGAGCTCCGGTACTCCAGAGTCCTAGCCCAACATGCAAAGAAGTACACTCTGTCAGCAATCTTCATAACTTGCTACATTTCATATTCATTACATCCCATTTGGATTACTGTTAACACCTTCTATGCAACTATGAAACTTCTTGGAAACTTTACCAGGTCTAGAACGCTGCTGCCAGAAGGTTGACTGGGGTCCATTATAGGGTACATATAACCCCTTTGTTTAAACAGCTCCAGGAAGTGCTAGTCATGACCTATAAAGTCCTATACTGCTGAGGTCCAGACCATCTGTAAGATTGCATCCCCCCCCTATGAACCATCCAGAATGTTAAGATCTACAGGGGAGGACTTTCTCTTAGGCCCTGCCACCATCACAGGCTCGCTTCTTGAGCGTATGAGAATCAGGCTTCCTAGTGGCTGCTCCCACCCTATGGAATTCCCTTCCACGGAAGGCAAGGCTGATGCCTCCCTGCTCTCCTTTCACCAGCAGGCAAAGACCTTTTTGTTTAAGCAGGATTTTAATGTGTAAGTAGGGAGGGTTCTTATAGTGCGTGTGTTTCTTTAAAAACTTTTCTACACTTTTCAGATGATTTTATACTGTTGTAATGTATTTCTTCTTAAGTTTTTAAAATTTTATAGTTAGATTTTTAATTGATTCTTTCTGTGAGGTGCTTTGGGTCCCACTCTGGGAAAAAGGTGGCATGCAAATGAAACAAAACAAACAAAAATTAAATAAATAATTGCTTTAGAAAATGTAGACAGAATAGTGAAACATTTTGGCCCCAATAACATGGCTGTGAGAATTAGAAGCATTCAGTAAAATATGAATAATTTCTACATCAATCTCTACACACTTTTTTTTAAAAAAAAATTAATTAAAACAATTTAGTAAAATTTTTCAGAGGCTTACTGGGACGTATGTAACCAGCTGCTTGCATAACATGAAACATCATCAGATGCCAACGGAACTGGACTTTTGGACATTTCCAAAACACATGCATGCTATCTGCATTTAATGGACCATGTTACCAGCATTTATTTTATTTTGTTCTAAATGAGTCTAATTATTTTTTTATTATTTTGATACTATATGGAGTGAAATGACACCAATGTGAAGTTCTTTTTTTAAAAAAGGATCTATTTTAAATTATTTTTATGAAATGTTGTATGACATCTTTACCTACGAATACCAAGATTTCACCCACTACCATCATGCCAGATACCTTTCTTATTTTTCTTGATACATAGTGTCTATTAATATATATTGAACTAGGTCGCTAGTCACTTGGTCACAGAGCTATATCCCTATAACAACGTGGTACCAGCATGTCTTATTTTAAAGAACTGGAACACTCCTGCATAATAGAGATTTAATCTCTGATCAAAACAGTGCAACAAAATCTAGAAATGTTATTAAATCTTGTCCTTCCCAATTAGACATAAATCTCAAAATATTCTTGTTATTGCCTTGTTGGTTATAATAACAAGATGCTAAAGAACAGTTTGGTCTCTATATTTAGACCATGTATGAAAAATTAATTTCACATAATGATACAAATATACAATAAAATTCAAAATTCAGAAAAAGACTGATAGCTTTATTGGCCAGTCAAAATGCACAAAATACATCATACAAGCTTTCAAAGCTCCATTGGCTTCTTCATCAAGCAAACCATGTTTTCAAAAAATCATACAGGGAAAGGAAAGTGAGGATGTTAAGAGTCACAGGCCTACAGTTTGTATCAGATGTTGATTCTGTGCATTTTAGTTGTCCAATAAAGGTATTGTTCTTTTGTGGATTTTGTATTTCGCTTCATGGCCAACATGGTGAGCCCTAAAGATCTTTCCTGATACAAATGTAGCTATGGATGATAACTTACACAGCTTTAAAAGAGGATTTGGTAAATTCATGAAGTATGAGGCCACCAATATCTACAAGTCAAGATGGCTCAATATCTCCATTAGTAAGCCAGCCTCTTTATTTCAGTTGCTGGGGAGCATGAGAGGGAAGATGCAGTTACATTCATCTGGCTGGTGATCTACCCTAATGGATGATGATATGAACAGAATATTGGCCAAGTTAAACCTTTCATCGGATGTAGCATGGCTCTTATGATTTACATTTTTATGACGGCCATTTTTTCATGGTTAAAGACTACAACTCTTTGGGATAGATTCATTTTAATTATAGATATTCTATCCATCTAAGTAAAAAGCTGACTATATCATTGATTTAGATCTACTCTTACAGCTTTTGTTATTGCTTGGTCACCATTCAGTGTATAAAAAGATTACTAAAGGGAAGGGTATTTTTTTCAGTACAATGGTGCAGCAAGGAATAATATGTTATAAAATGTGACTATTCTGCAGAAGCATTTTAAAGGGTTTTATGCCAACAGATGTTTGAATTTCCTGAGGTAATTAATAATGAAAGAAAAATCACAGTCAGATAATTTAAACTCTCTTGTACATTTAAAGTCTGGTTAAACCCTATGGATTTTGGGGAGGAATTTTCACACACACATACACTGAGATGTAAGCAGGATAGAATACACTTGGGTTAGAGATTATGTGGACTGAGCCAACGTGGTACAGTAGTTTGAATGCTGGACCAGAACAAGCCATGGAAACCCACTGGTGGGGTGGGGGGACCCTTGGCCAAATCACCCTCATTCAGCCTAAGAAGAAGGCAATGCAAAATCACTACTGAATAAATCTTGCCAAGAAAACCCTGTATTAGGTCTGCTTTAGGGTTCCCATAAGTCAGAAACAACTCAGAGTCACACAACAAGCACAGTTTATGACATTAGGAGGATCACATTCATGCTCATACAACTTTTAAGGACAGAATTTAACCGACCATCACTTATGGAGTACAAGATACAGCAGGCTGCTCTGTGAGAAAGTATGTCTGTATCGATGTAAAGTCGAAGGCTTTCACGGCCGGCATCCATAGGTTGTTGTGGCTTTTCCGGGCTTTGAGGCCGTGTTCTATTAGTAGTTTCTCCTGATGTTTCACCTGCATCTGTGGCTGGCATCTTCAGATGATCCGGTGGCATGGAAATGAGACAGAGTATATATACTTGCATAGTCCCTGGGTGGGAGGGAGCAATTTGCATGTGTTACAGTTGGCCTGTGTGATGGCCTGTTGTTAAATGGGATATCCCTCAGGGTGTATTGTTAGTTAGGGGATATGCATAACAGTGCATTAAGTACATTAGCAATCCATTGTATTGTTCCCTGTAGAGGGACCTCCAGAGTCTGGGTGGTGTTCATTGGCATATTTTTGAGTCTTGATTTTAGTGTTCTTCAGTACTGGTTGCCAAATCTTGTTTACTTTCTGAGTTTCTTCTTTCCTGTTGAAATTGTCCATGTGTTTATGGATTACAATGGCCTCTCTGTGTAGTCTGACATAGTGGTTGTCAGAATGGTCCAGAATTTCTGTGCTTTCAAAAAGCATTCTGTATCCAGCTTGGTTTATGACATGTTCTGCTACTGCTGATTTTTCTGGCTGGATCAGTCTGCAGTGTATTTCATGCTCTTTAATTTGTGTTTGGATGTTGTGTTTTGTAGTCTCTATGTAGACCTGCCCGCAGCTGCAAGGTATGAGGTAAACTCCAGCAGAATGCTAATGTACTTAACACACTGTTATGCATATCCCCGGACTAACAATACAACTCTGGGGGATATCCCATTTAACAATAGGCCATCACACAGGCTAACTGTAACATACGCAAATTGCCACTTCCCACCCAGGGATTACACAGTATATATACTTTGTCTCACTTCCATGCCACCAGATCCTCTGAAGATGCCAGCCACAGATGCAGGTGAAACATCAGGAGAAAATACTAATAGAACATGGCCTCTAAGCCTGGAAAACCCACAACAACCTATGTGTCTGTATCATTTGAGAGCCTTAAGGAGTTGGTTGCAGATAATAGATGAGAAACATCCCCACAACTGTGCACCAGGCACTAGACTTCAGTTGACATTAAAGAGGAACTCTACACACTAACACTAGGTGCAGTCACTAGATGAGGTATCATTAGAGAGGTGACAGACAGTAACAAGATAAGGGATGAGTCATAAGATAAAAAGTTTTTCCCACTGGACAACAGACAAGCTCAATTGGAAGAGAATAAAAAGAAGCTGATGTCATCAAGACCACCTTTTGGCAAGTCTCCAGCGCAGAAGATCATGTTTTGATTAATAGTGATAACTATCCCTGACAGCCGTAAAAACACTACCGTACAACGCCGATTTATTCTGATATTGGTAAGACAGACCTCTATGCTATAATAAGAATAGATACAGTTATAATAATGAATGATAATGTTAAGATTTAAAAGGATTAACCCTTGAATGCCTGTTTTACAGAAGACAGTTAAAGCTGTGTAAATTCCTTAAACAGATGGGAATGTATTCTGTGATACATAACTGGCAAAGATATATCATTAAGAGGATTATAAATATATAAAGGACAGAATTCTGTGCAAGTAAAAGCCTTTATGAAATGTCTGCATAATGTTCAGCAGACACTATGACATTATGGAAGAACTTGATAATGACGACGACAATAATAATGGATAATGGTTTAGAAGGATGATGTTCTTACATGTGTTAATTATTACCAAACCTGTTAAAGAGATGTGGTGAGATCAAGGTTCAATTCTTATGAAAGCCCCTATGAAAACATATCATCTTCATGGCCATATAATATGAGGTAATGTTGCCTTACATGCAATGTAATGTTATATAATGAAACCTAAGCATCCAGACATTGACCATTTCCGCACTACACTGTTGTAGGACCATTATTCCACTTTCAACATCCTGTGGAATTCTGGGATTTGTAGTTTACTGAAGCCCAAGAGCTCTCTGGGGGAGAATTCTAAATGCTCCACCCTAAACTACAAACCCCAGGATTCCATAGGATGTAGAAAGTGGAATAAGAGCACTATAACAGTGTAGTGTGGAAATGGCCATTGTTACATCTGCATTTCTCCCTAAGAGGAATGTATACATTTATAAATCAATGGATACTTATAATAAATAGGCTAAAAAGAGTACCAAAAGAACCTGCTCATTTCCCATATAAATATGCTGAAATTTCAAGACTTGAAAATGCTTAAGTGGAATGCTGATCTTAACTTGGACTGTCTGGTTTAACAACCACCATAGGCTGGGAAATCTGGTGACCAGAAGATGATAATGGGACTCCTGACAGAATACACAATTAGGTGACAAGTGGCAAGGCCTTCAATCCCTCTAAGATATAGTGATAGGAAACCATCCCTGGTTTTCATTAGTCTATCCATCTGTGTTACTTCTATCTTCTCTGCTAAATTTATCAGTTTGAAACTGTAATCATCTGCTTAATGCATATTCTCTAAGAGTTAACATCAACAGCCATATAAAAAATAGTTCTGTCAGAGTTCTTCTTCAGACTTCTTCAGAGTTCATCAGTAATTCTAAAGGACTAACTCTTTTAGAGCTGGCATTACTGATTCTATATACAAAACAAACAATAAAGAGAACATAGAACAATCATGCCACATATTCCTAATTAAACTAAAAATTGCTCAAGAATCTCTTAGTTGTCCACTGTCCAATGTAATTATACATCAGGATTTTAATGTCTGGGTATCTGTACTAGTAACAATTAATTAATATGTGATCATACTGATTTTATTGAGGACAGGTAATTAACCTAACATATATGGGAAAATCAAACTGATTCTCTTTTTAAAAGAATTGTTATCTGTAGATGCAGAAAAAGCCACTGACAGTGTAGAATGTCCCTATCTTCAAATGGTATTGGAGAATTTTAAGAGGGGGAACAATGTTTCAGAAAATGATTCAGATTCTATTTAAATAAATATTTATTTTTCTTTTAAAAAACATTTTGTATGCTCCTCTCAAATCTTCTCTTGTTGAAGCATTATTTATACATTTTAAAAAATAAAACAAAACAATAAATTTGCTTACTTCAAAATACTTTTCACATTCATTTTCAGAACTTTAGAATATATTTCTGTACTCTTTGATTCTAACCCTTTCATAATTTCAGTGACATTGTTAAATATGCCTGCATAGGTTTCCCATCATCTTTTTCTATAATTACTTTTATTGGATTCAGTTTTTTTTAAAAATAATATGGGATATCTAATGGATCAAAAATGGAGGGACACCACATAACCAGAGTCTCCCCCTCTGCAGCATTCCTCCATTGTTTAGAAGGGCCTCCAGTAATTGGACTGCTGGGAGAGGGGCAATTCATTCTGACAACATTGTCTGTTCCACTGGTAAGAGAATAATAAATAACTCAACATCATAAGTTAATCAGGCAATTAATCAAAGAACAAATTAGTTAGGGGTAGCAAGCAATTATTTGGTCAAGAACAATAGGCAGTGAATTAGTTGAGGTCATCAGGTAGTGAATTAGTTGAGACAATCCATAAGTTATCAGGACAATAAATTAGTCAACTACAGTAAGGAATAAGTGAATCAAAAGCAGCAAACAAATTAGGTAATAAATTAGTCAAGACAAATATTTGATAAATTAAGCCAGTCCACTAATTAGACAACAAATTAGACAAGGTAGCTGATCAGTGAATTAGTAAGAGTGAATAGACAACAATTACTCAAAACAAGATAAGCAGTAAGTGTGTTAGTCATTGCTTAACAGCTTCTCCTTCAAGTACTTAAATATAATAAGTTAGTTCAAATAGGTTAGTCAGTTAAAGACCAGTCAAGTTTCTTCTCCTGCTGGAAGAGGTTATTGAATTAATTAAAGCTTGATCATCTTGTATAAGAAAGGACAGTAAACTCACTGAGACAATTAGTGTATTAGTCTTGTTAGCCATTCACAGTACCTTCTGTCTTTATATCAGGAAAATCCACATTTATACAGTCAACAATGAATACAAAGGGAATTCCAAACTTCCCGTTGCACATGGATGCTAGTGCATTAACAATCTTTGTGATCTGCAGTCCCTGCTCCCTTAGGCATCCAGAGTGTGTCCTCTAATGCGTTTGTACAATGGGCAGCAACACTTTGTCTGTCAACAAGGCCCAGTCTTGCTTGCAGCTAACACAAATACAGGGGAGATCTTGGAGGTGCCTTTCCCTAACACTGTGTTGTTAGCCCAATGCATTCCCTCATGTGATGTTGGTCTTTCCATCTGGCAAGTATGATCTGTCCTCAGAGGTAAGACAAGACAAAAGAAAATAAATTCCCAGCAGTAAGTCTGTAAGTATTGCTGCACTAGATGAAACATGGACAAAAGCTTAAATTCAGCAAGAATTTAGCCTCCGTACTTTATATTAGAGTATATAAATCTACAAAATCATATCTATTTCAATTATATGTCCTCCATTACCAGCAACAGAAAGACAAACATATGGCTGTTCAGTACAGCACTAGAGTCTCTTCTTTATTCTAGATGAGTTAAATGTACATCCTCTGGATGTAAACTTTATTCCTTACCAGATATCTAGTTTACAACATTTTGAGTGTCCATGTTTTCACTGTCACCATCCCAATATCCTGGTAAAACTAGCAGGGAGAACAATGGCATTCTCAGTTTTCTGCAGTTGGAATGTTTTGGAAATGCAATGTGTTTGCAGCAAAGACTGGCATTTGTGCAGGCAAAGCTGAAGAACTGCGCATGGTTTGTTGTCATTTCCCTGTACTATGGTTGAAATGCTCAGTTTTCTGTGACAGTAAGTCTGAAGATAGGATCACCCTATTTGCTGGCATATAAGACTCACTTTTTTCCCTAAAAAATACTGTTTGAGAATGGGGTGCATTCTATACGCCACTGTGTCTTATACACCGGCAAATATGGTATGTTAACAGAATTAATATTAATGAGATTATAGGGACATAAACATGTAAATATAAATATATAGGTATACATAGATGTATAAATGTACTTGCTAGCCTAAACTCAACTTAGAGTGAAACCACTGAATCAATGAGAACCTGGCAAATTAATGTTTATGTAAGTTCCATTGATTCAGTGGGTCTGACAGTGTGGTCAAGATTAACTGACCTAAAATAATATATTATTTTAATAATAATAATAATAGTAATAATAATAATAATAATAATAATAATAATAATAATATATTATTTAATAGCAATGATACCAATAAAAATGTGGGGGGGCACAGGAAAATTCAGACATCAGTAATCACATAATAGCTGGTATTCTGTTAGTGATTTACACATTTATAAATGCAGCTTATTCCTTGTAAATCCCTTTTTGGACAAAGTGAGAGTGCTGTTCTCTGGCCTTTGCACTCTTGTTCAAAAACATCTCATGCCCACGAGCTATCAAGTTCTGGGAGGAACTGCTCCTCCTTCTCTCCTTATCAGATGGACGGGATGGAGTGGGGAGAGGCAATTCAGACCACGAAGATTTGGCTGTTCTGAGCCTCCTGTCCTTCCACCAATCAAGCTTAGACTACTCACTTCTCTGTGGTCCAAATTGCTCCTCTCCTTTCACCACCATAAGTGACAGCAGCAGGGGCTTCTTTAGGAGACCGACAGCTGTCACTACATGACCAAGTAGAAAAGCAACTCAGGTCCAGGTTGCCTGAAGGAACTTATTCTACCATATGAACTTGGCCATGTTTGAAATGTTTTAAAAAGGTCCATCATTCTGTTCCACTATCCTCACAGGCACATGTAGTGGGAACAAAAGAGCGGGCATTTTTGATGCCTGCTCCCAGGCTTTGAAACTGCCTTCCTAGAATCTAGCTTAGACTGGTACACCCTTTCCATAGGCAGGTAAAGCCTGCCTGCCTGCCTGCCTGCCTGCCTGCCTGCCTGCCTGCCTTCCTGCCTTCCTTCCTTCCCTCCCTGGCAGATCTCTGAGGGCTGTTCCTCAAGGAGACGCACTTTCAAAATGTGTGGTACTGTTTATGCATTGTTTTCATTCTAATGGCCCTGCCCTTTGCTGCTTTTAATCCTATTACTGTTAGACTATTATGTTTTAAACTTTTGTATGATGTGAATTTTTACCTGTATATTTTTAACCTTTACACACTGTCTTGACTCCTGGACTGAGAAAAAGGTGAGGTATAAATATACAGAAATAAGTACAGAATAGCCAAAATGGGGGCTAATTCCTGAACAGAAGAGTAAGAGCCACATGGCCCTACATAAGCTGATGAATATACCATTTGCAGCTGGAGTAATGACAGCTAACATAGATAGTTCTGGCAGAAGAGAAGCCAAATGCTTCAGGACAACTGTGCAGTCAAGTATTTTAAATCAGGATCAAACTCTCTGCAAGCTATTGTCATCTTCTCTACTGAGGCAAGATGTCACCACTTTAGTTCTCATGGTATTGATTGGATACAGCCATGGAGAATTTTGCTAGCAAAGCACAAATTAAATTGTAAAATAGAGTTCTTACCAGATTTGCTAGGATGTAATGGTAGCCTTTAACATGCTTTCCAACACTCACAATCTGTAGGAAGAGAAAAAGAAAGGGAACAATGAATCTTGCATTATTAATAGCAGTAGTTATAACTTATTATATGTAATTATAGTCATATAATGTTGAGATGATTTTACCTGTACATCAACATAAAAACGTACCTAATAATTAAATGCCTAGATATTAGAACATTAAAGAAGCTCAAATCATTCTAATTTGAATTAAATTACTGCTCTGCTACATTGGTTTGTACCTCATGCTCTGCAAATAGCAATAAGCTTATTTGGAAGGTCAGTCTGTTTGTAAAGGCTTACTGAACTGATGTTTTTTAAAAATGTACATATCAATGCACAATGAAACAATGTCAGACAAATGCAGAATAGAGTACACAGGCTGATTCTAAAGTAAGATCAAACCCATGGCCTCAAAAGGGGAGCCAATAAACTTGTAGATAAATTGACAGTTCCCCACAAGGAATGAGGGGACAATTGCCAGTGGATCTCAGAGAGTGTATACTCATGCCTCCGCCCCTTGTTTTTAATCAATTTAATTTAATACATTGTTAAAAATGTCTCTGCATGCCTTGTATTTTGTTCTCTGTGGGCAGGGCTTTTTTTCTAACCAAGAAGTACAATGGATGCCAACTTCCACTTTGCTTTCTGATTAGAAAATTATTAGGCTCAGGGGCTAGGCTGGAGAGATTTGGCCATTTTTAACCATTTTTAAAAGCAAAAAACAAAGGTGTAAACAATATTTGTATGTGCTGGGGGAGAATTAGAGCCCTCAAAAATGGAACATATGGAATATGGCCCATTGACCACTCTTTCCCAGCTTCTGCTGTAAAGGAACACTCACCAGTGAACTTACAAGGTCACTTATTAGAGTCTCCAAAATCACTTCAAGATTAAACTACCACCTCCACAGCAAATCAGTTCATACCCTGGTAATCCAGTACGTCGCCAGATTCACCCTACTGCCCCACGCAAGCTTCTTTCAGTTTCCAATGCTAAGCCAAGATTTTAACTCCTTATGAATCTTTGACTCCATCAGAGGAGGATCTATCCAAAGATTCTTTGAAAAAAGCTGAAGTTACTAAAACTAAGAATTGTTGGAATCATTGTCATGAGCCATGCTGAGCTGGCTGCCGACTCAGATGGGGACTCAGTTGGACTTGGACTCCCAGATGGGGGAGGATCCCTTGGAGGGAGAGGGGGCTCCTGCAGAGGCAAGGGGCTGCCACCTGTGTGTTTGCTTAGCCTCCGCCTGACATTGACAATCATTACCAAATTATGTACTTTGCAGCTCTCCATTGTTCATGACAATTCAACAGCAACATGTGTAGGAATTCTATTATGTACTGTCCCTTTAAATTACTTCCAACTTTGCTAATGGGATAGCCAGATGTCAGTCATCAGGCTCTGCTTAATGAGCTCTCAGATCACCTGTCTCTCTTCAGAGATATCCCAGATACTGCAGAAGCAGAGTCACTGTATTTATATACCACCTTTCCATACATACATACATATTCAATGCAGTTTACCTTTTTTAAAAAGTGACAGAATAGCACATACATCTGAATACTGAAATCTGACCCTCCTTTCTGAAGAATCCTGCATCACTTGTCCAAACTTTAGTTTCTGTTCTTGAGTTGTTCCAGCTAAATATGAATAACCTACAGATCTGGTCTGGGCTCATGATCTGTCTCTAAAAAGACATTTTATGTCAGTTAATGATGAGAGTCAGCATGGTGTAGTGCTTTGAGCACTGGACTATGATCCTAGCAACCAGGAGCCAACCTGGAACAGGTTTTTCTTTTATGTCACAGGATACTGGATGGGGGAAGCTCTTACTGATGGCTTGCTGGGTACCTAGCCAAAACAGTGGCTGATACTGAGAGCAAGGGTGCTTCACTCAGGTGTGGCTGAATAGGTTGTCAGGTTGGCACCTGTGACTCTGCTGGAATTTGTTATTACCGTGAACTGGCCTGGCTTCGGTAGACATTAGATATCATTTTGATATCGCAATTCGGTCTTATTTTGCCACCCTCAGCCAAGTGTTTGTGAGGCCCCCGAACAAGCACGGAGCTAGGCATGGCTATTAAATGCTGAATCATTTGTAACTGGATTTGTAACTGGTTGACTGACCGTACCCAAAGGGTGGTCACCAATGGCAGATTCTCATCTTGGAGAGAAGTGACTAGCGGGGTGCCACAGGGTTCTGTCCTGGGCCCGGTGCTGTTCAATATCTTCATTAATGACTTGGATGAAGGAATAGAGGGCACGCTGATCAAATTTGCAGATGACACCAAATTGGGAGGGGTTGCTAATACGCCTGATGACAGGATCAAAATTCAAAAGGACCTGGACAGATTGGAGAGCTGGGCCAAGGCTAACAAAATGAATTTCAACAGAGAGAAATGTAAGGTCCTACACTTAGGCAGAAAAAATGGTATGCAGAAATATAGGACGGGGGACACATGGCTGGATAGCAGTAAGTGTGAAAGGGATCTAGGAGTCTTAATAGACTACAAGCTGAACATGAGTCAGCAGTGTGATGCGGCAGCCAAGAAAGCCAATGCAATTCTTGGTTGCATCAATAGGATTATGGTGTCTAGATCGAGGGAGGTATTGGTACCACTTTATTCTGCTTTGGTTAGACCTCATCTTGAATACTGTATCCAATTCTGGGCACCCCAATTCAAGAAGGATATGGATAAGCTTGAGCAGCTCCAGAGGAGGGCAACCAAAATGGTGAGGGGCCTGGAAGCCATGCCCTATGAGGACAGACTTAGAGATCTGGGTATGTTTAGTCTGCAGAAGAGAAGGTTGAGAGGGGACATGATAGCCATGTTTAAATATTTGAAGGAACGTCATGTCGAGGAGGGAGTAGGCTTGTTTTCTCCTGCTCTTGAGACCAGGATAAGGAGCAATGGATACAAGCTGCAGGAGGGGAGATTCCACCTGAACCTCAGGAAGAATTTCCTGATGGTCAGGGCTGTCCGGCTGTGGAATGTGCTGCCACGGAGTGTGGTGGAGTCTCCTTCGTTGGAGGTTTTTAAGCGGAGGCTGGATGGCCACTTGTCGGGAGTGCTTTGAGGGTTTTCCTGCATGGCAGGGGGTTGGACTGGATGGCCCTTGTGGTCTCTTCCAACTCTACATTTCTATGATTCTGTGATTCTATGATTTCTGTTTACACCTAAGCAAGCCAGACACAGCCAGATCTTGCTTTAGGAGACCTCCTGAAACAAACACTTCATTAAGTATGCACGCTAACACAAAGAGCTCCCTGCCCCAAGCAGGTACCCTGGCGAGTTGGACACTCCAACGCCCAGGCAAGCTGCATCTGCATACTGGCCATCCCATTGTCAATTCAAACTTAACTCAATCATGTTAAATTCTGACCTTTCGGAGACACTGTCTCGCGTCCAAATCTCATTGTTCTTCCCAAGTACAGACTAGCCCATGGTCATATTTTCCCCAATAAAAAGCCCAAGCTCTGAGAGCTTCCTCGGATCGCTCTGGACTTCAATCCAGCCTTGCTGACACTCTGTCAAGCGAACTCCCCTCGGCCACCACGCTGAGTTTCTTCACTTCCATCTTCAATCTCTTCAGGACTACGAGAAAGGTGTCGTATCACCCATTTCCCCCTTAAACTCTTATTTCTTATTTCTTAGTTAGCTGTGTGCATGTGTTGTCTTATTTGTTGTTTGCCTGTTAATAAAGCTACCAATTTTGTTACTTTAAACTTGTCTGACTGATCTCCTGACCTGACGCTGTATACATAGGGTTAAAAGATCCCTGCTAAGTTACGCTGCCTCTCGTTAGTTTAAGAGAGTGCTCAAGTTAATTTCCCCATCTTGTGTTTTATTTGGTTATTTGGGCGTCCCTCCTGGGACCCCCAGCACACAGGGTAACAAATTCAGTTTAAGCTCCTCCCCACTCCCAATCATTATAGGCCATTTTCACACGGGGGTAAAACCCCGTGGTGCGACGACCAGGCATGGAGGTCGTTCTCACTGCGGGGTGCGCTAGCGCGGTTGGAAAAGGTGAGGTGCCACACCTCCAACTGATCTAGCGCAGCCGCAGGAGTGGTGCTGCGAGTTTTATAAAAACCACCTTCCCAGGTGGTTTTTATGAAACTCGCCCACGCTAATCCGTGGCAGCTCCCGGTGAGGATCTGCAGAGACGCGGTAGCGCATCTCTGCAGATCTGCCGGGGGCGGGCTTCCGGCTGGCACACTGCCCTGATTGGCAAAGCGCCGCCGGCCGCCATTTTGGGCGCCACCGAACGCCACCGAGCACCGCTGAAATTCGGCGGCGTGTGAAGCGGCGGAACCACGCTCCCCGCAGGGACAGAGAAGAGACGGAGCAAAACGCTAACAGGTAAGCTCCGCCCCTGTGTGCACTGCCCCGTTTCGGCCCCCCCACGTGCGAAAAGGGCCATAGTTAAAAGTTAAAGATATAACTAGTTAATAAAGTGCCCTTTAGCACCCAAATCTTTTGTTTGGTCTCACCATTTCCTAGTAGGCAAACAAGGAGAAACTGTTTTTTTGTGTCTGTGTGAGATGAGTGAGATACTTTTGGTCTCAATGGTTTTTGCATTTGTGTAAATGATTTCTTGTCCTGCAAACTGCACACATGTGTTTAAATTGGGAAGCTAAACTACAACAGCTGCTGCCTTGTTGAAGGGACTTTTAAAAATTAAAACCACTGGATGAATTGTGTCTTTGCTATCAGTGCTTTTCTGTCAGTCCTTCTGTGCTTTTTCTTGTGTGGGTTTTGCTCCAAGGAGCGGGGAAAACCCACCAGATTTGCTTAGAAACATTTGTGTGTGTGGGCAAATTACAGAAACCTCAATGAGTGTTCTTTTTCTTGTTCTAACTATTTCTTGCTGGTAACTTTTCAACAAGATGTCTCGATGTGTCAAGACAATCTCTCTTTCAGAGAATGAGAAATATTGTGAATAGTCTCCATACAGCAGTGATGTATTTAAGTCTCTTACTCCAAGGCTCAAGTCAAGTCCTCAAGTCCTTGAAGATTCTTTCAAGTCAAGTCTCAAGTCTCGGAGCCAACTTAATACCGCAGCCAAAATTTCAGAATTATCGGACAGAGTCAAATAAAGTCAGTTTTAACAATTTAAGCAGAGTCAGCTCTCCACATTTGCAATTTTATCATCTGCAACTTCGGACATGGAGAATAGGATCCTTCTTACTCCCCACTGCTGAAGGTTCAATAGCTTTAGAAGGAAAGATCCTTCCTCATCAAGCCTGTTGCCTAAAACATTTGCTGTTCCCCTCTGAGAAATGAACCCTGCACTCTGGAGGCAATTCTTACCATTTGTTCTTAGGAAACATTTTAGAAGGCTCCTCCAATACATAGCAAGGACAGGCTGCTAAGCAGGCCTCAAGTCCATTGCCTAACCCATTTGCTGTTCCCCTTTGGGAAATGCACCCACACTTTGGGCTTGAGAGAGATTGCCATGTGACCAGTGGGCAAAAAGAGATGGAGGCGCTGTTCAAAGTTGTAAGGTTTTTAGATGAATGTGTTATGTTACTGAACTAAGGACAGCAAGTCAGTCACTAAAAATGTACAAGTCTTGAGTCGAGTCAGTGCATCATTTATTGCTGAGTCGAGTCTGACTTAAGTGACTTAAGTCTGACTTGAGTCCGAGTCTACCGACTTGAGTCTACATCACTGCCATACAGCAGTCTTCAAATTTCTGAAGACAGAGTAAAATTATACTTTGTTGCTGTAGAGGAAAGGATTAGTACAGATGGAAAGAAACTGCAGGGAAATAGATTTACTATAGGCTAAACATTAGTAAAAAATTCTTAATGTCACAAGCTGTTTGACAGTGAAACACCTTATTTGGTGGTAGTGAGTTCTCTTTCACTTTAAATATTTTAGCAATCACTGGATGATCACCTGTTAGACCTCCCATAGATACATCCTATAGTGCAGATTCTGCACTGAGCAAGTAATTGTATTAGAATTAGATGAACTCCAAGTTCCCTTCTGCTTTTAACAGAATTTTTTTTAAAGAAAGTGTGTTGCTTGTCACTTGCCTTGAGAGCTTTTCAAAGCTGAAAGGCAGGGAATACGTTAGTTAAATCCACAAATCAATCAATATGAATCTCGGACAAGTGTTAGTAGCAGAAACTTCGTCTCTTTCTAATCTAAAGTATTTTTTGAGATTCACTTGTCTCTTTGTAAATAGAAGATTCATGCTCAAGTTAAACATCTGTTGAGAGCTACTGTCACTCCTAAGAAAGGCTAATTTTACAGAGGCTTCTCCCCAGGACTGTTAGGCAGTCAACCATCTGAAGAAAAAGAATAGAATCTCTTCAAACAACTAATTGTAAAAGGTGTGGCAGTTTCTACCAGGCAAAAAAGACAAGAGACTAGAGCAGTAATATTGTGCAAGGAACAGCAACAATGCACCACGTGTAAGAAATGGAATTTCTATGCAGCACCTGAAGCAAGGATAAATCTTTCAGAAAGTCATCCTCAAAACATTTTCAAAGCCTTTGAGGGAGGTTTTTAAAAAATCAGGATGATTCACAGAGCGATGGCAACTGTTCACTATGGCTCAGTAGTGTTGAAGTTGGCCTTTGGAGAAAGACATTGCGATATAGCAGGTTTTACAGGTTCATTCAAAGAGGCAGCTGGCACTGAGGCACCCATTGACAGGTTTCATTCCCTGATGAAAATGGAAGTTTCAGTGAGAAAGGAGCTGGCAAGGCACTCTTAACTGGAAGGCAGCAAATTCCTTTTTTAAAATGCTGATTGTAAAACGTACAAAGAAAACACCTAGTTAGGCTGGAAAGGAGAGATAAGAAGCTTGTATCAGAAAACATTAACAAGAATCATTTTGGCAAGCTTCCTCCTTTCCTACTGTGCCCATTCTGAAACTAAGCTTTTGTTTTTCACTGCTCAGTTCAGAGAAATTATGCATGTGTTCACTGTGGTGGATTCTGGTCTCGTGTCTAAATTCTAATATTTCACGGCAACTTTCCCTACCTCACTGAAAATACCATTTCTGACTGTAACATCTGAAGCAGTGATTGGTATGTACTATTTATCCATAGTTTATGATCTTAAACCACCGCATCCCTTCAGCCCTTCTATAAATGAAGCATTCTTTGTATATTGAACTCTTTACCCGCAACCCATGTGCAGACACATAAGAAGGGTAACATAGGCCACTGCACATTATGACCAGTTGCTATTATCTCTTCTGCAAAGTATCTGGGTCATCCCGGGAGATCAACGGCCATTTTGCTAACAAGTGAGAAAAGCCTTGAATGAGCCTATGGTTGTGACTCTTTTTGAAAAGCAAAGGTAATTTTCTGCTTTGGCACTTGTGGGGCTTGGTTCTTCACTACTTTGACATCTAAAGCAATATTTTAGCTCCTCAGCTGGTTCGACTTCCAGAATAATCTGAACAAAAGGGATGATAACTCTAATATTGAGAGGAACCAATGGCTTCAATATGCTATTTGTTCCTTTCTTTCCAAGTTGTCACTCATAGTCCTAGAATTTGCTCCTGTCAAAAAACGCTCAGGAGAGCAAGAAATGTAGCTGAAGTAGAGACATTTGAGGAGCAGGTAAGAGATATTATCCAATTAATGTCAACTCAATATTACTATATTGATTTTGCAGTAGCTTGAAAGATCTTGGGAAGAATTCTTTTTTCTGTTGTGTTTGTTGCACCAGCTGAGAGCTCTGTCCTGTGAGTTTGGTACCCAGGCATTGTCTGGTTATCTCTTGGTGGGGTATGGATTTACGGCAGGCTGACACAGAGTACCATTTTTTTTTAAAAAAAGTGTTGTTGGGGTTTGTTGCTGGGTTATTCCTTTGTTTGTTATTTCCTTGGGCATGTACTAAATGTGGGTTGTTGTGGCACACTGTAGTCTAAAAGTGTGACCACAAAGCTCAGGGTGACAACCTCATCAGTTAAGTTTGGGTTAAGGCTATCTGGATGAAAGACAGTGTTTGCTCAAATGTTTAGAGTTTGATTGAGTGACCAGAGACCATTCTGGGTAAGACCCTGAGTAGACAGAGAAGATTTGGTCCCCCAAGTAAGAGATAGGGTATGCTTGTGACCAGATCTTGTCTAATTTCAGAAGCTAAGCCAGGTTACCCCTGGTTAGTACTTGGATGGGAGACCACAAAGGAATTCTAACTAGCAAGTGTACCTGAGGGGGAGGGAAGCCCTTTCCTGAGTATTCCTGAGTATTATTTTCTTGTTTACCTTGCATGTTTAAAATAAATCCTTTTCTGTAAAGCCTCTGCTCCTACGCATTCCTTGGCGCACGTGTGGATAGGATTCCTCTCACTCAGAAAGGGGAGGTTGTTACTACAGTTCCTGGGCCGTGCTTGGGGTGACATTAGATATCATTTTGATATCAATAATTTGGCCTTCCTCACCCGTTCCTTCCCATGTGCTTGCGAGGCCCCCGGACAAGCACGCAAACAGGCTCGGTCGCTAATTGCTGGAATATTCAAAACAAATGCAGATAATGATAATGATGGATGATTTGACAATGGCACTTAAGGGTGAAACAAGAGGGAAAAATAGGGAAGAACTGAAACCAATTAAAGAATACATACAAAGAAAATGGGCGATTCAGAAAAAACATGAAAAGAATGAAAATAAGCATAGATATGGGAAAGGGAATTGAAAAATATATTTTCAAAATTATATGGTAAGTCACATAAAAAGGGAAATGATCTATTTATCTATCTATTTATGTAGATTAAGATAGAAAATCAATAGAAGAAGAAATAGAAATAGAATTAGATGTTGGATAGGTATATAAATTTATAAGTATATAGGTATATAAATTTGATTGTATATATTTCTTTGCTTTCTGTTTTTTATATATTTGCAATAAGAAAGAATGATTATTTGTAAATATTGTTTGTTATAACTTTAATAAAAATAAAATAATTTTTTTTTAAAAAACAAACAAACAAAACAAAACAAATACAGGCTGGCCAGAAATAGCCAAACTGCCGCTTCAGGAGACTTCACGGCAAATACCCTCATCAGGTATGCAAGTGATGTATCAAGAACTCCCTGCCCTGAGCAGGCAGCTTGATTAGAAGAATCCTCACCTGTCAAGCGCTCTGCATTTGCATACTGTTTATTCCATTGTCAATTCGGAACTAACTCAGGGCTTTTTTGCACTTTGGGAAGAAAATGGGGCATTCTGTTACTCACCGGACTGGCGTGCTCCCTCCGACGACCCACGCTGATCTGGAGCTACACACTGCTCCGGGGACGAAAATGCTGGCTTCCAGATGGTGGAGGCTCTCCAACAACCAGAGAAGCTCGCCAGCCGGAAGCCCGCCCCCGGAAGATCTGCAGCCTCGTGCTGGTGTGAGCCTGCAGATCTACACAGGAGCGCAGCGACAGAGTGGGGCGCGCTGGACTATTGAAAGAACTGTTTTAAGCGGTCTTTCAGTAGCACGGCGAACCACCAGTTCTGGTCGTTCTGGAGCAGGCTGAAGTCCAAAACTACAGAAAATAGTCTGGACCCAGTCCGCCCCCAAGTGCAAACGTCCTTGCTGGAGGATGCACTGCCCCGTTGTAAAAACAAAATGCGGAAAAGGCCACAATCATGCTAAATTCTGACCTTTTGGAGGCTTTTGTCTCCAGCCCGAAACTCATTGTTTTCCCCAAGTACAGACTAGCCTGTGGCTACATTATCCCCTATAAAACCCCCTGACTTTGTGAGCTTCCTTGGACCGTTCCTGATTTCCATCTAGCCTTGCTGCCACGTCGCTTGGCGAGCCTTCCCCTCAGTCCCACGTACTGAGACTCCTTTTCTTCGACCTTCTGCTGCGTACTACCCGGGCTTCAGGACAGGTGCAGTATTTCCCATACCAAAAACCTCCTCTCAAAATCCCTCTATCCAACTCCAACCTTTATTTCTTTAGTTATCTGTGTGTTGCACACACTGTTTGATTGTATTTTAATAAAAACCACAATTATTATTTCAATTTTGTGTGCTCCTTGACTTGGCCTGATCCCGTAGACACTGGGTGAAAGATCTCGCTCCGTTGCCCTGCCTTTCATATTGCTAGCTTGTGCTCTTGGCTAATTTCCCCAACTTGTATAATCGAGAGCGCATTTAGGTGTCCCTCCTGGGACTCCCAGAAAACAGGGTAAGAAGGTGAGGGAAAGGAAAGGTTCTTTGAACATAGAGATTGCTGATTCCCAAGCAACGTCCCACTGTACTGCTGTAGAGTGGGCTATATCACTGGGTGGTGGCAGCTCAGAATTAAGAAAATTTGGGAGAAATCCCTAGCTCCTATTCAAGGCAGAGGTCAGTATTGAGAGGAAGGAGAGTCCCTCCCCCCTTGAATCTCCACATCTTGGGAATTCACAATCTCCATGTTCAAAGATCCTTTCCCTTCCCTCACCTCTCCCTTCTGAGTGACAGGAATCCTCTCCACGCTGGCGCTGAGGAATGCGTGGGAATGGAGAGGGAAACAGAGGCTTTACAGAAAAGTATTTATTTTAAACATGCAAGGTAAACAAGAAAATAATACTCATGAAAGGGCTTCCCCCCTCAGATAAGCTTGATAGTTACTAGTAGTTATAACCACAGATAGAAGAGAGAGAGAGAGAGAATGCTTGTGCTGCCCAAACTGTGAAATGAGGGTAATTTTGGCTGCTAGGAGACAGAATGTTGTTGACAGTAGGCCTGATATTGTCTGAATCATATGTGGTTGGCTTATGTCAGAGCCTTTCATACAAGGATTCTAGCAATCAAATGTCATTTTTAGTAGGAAAATACATTTGATAGTAAGGCATCAAATATGTGTGTAAAGGGGACAGATCTCTCAATTTGTATTTCCACTCACACTTTTCAATGAGAAAAGGTTGTTTCCATTATGCCTTTGCAAATGTAGATGAAATAAAAGGTCACCTAAGTAATTATGGATAATTTTCTGCGTAGATAAACTGAGACAGCAGTGTGGGAGTTAATTAATTTATAGCTCTTAACATGTTAGCTACTGAGTTAATTTACAATGAAAGAAGTTCATTTTTTAAGAATCAGAAGGCTATATTTTAAAAGAACAAACTTACAAGACAATTAAACTCAATTTATTTTTTATAAGCAAGCAACCTTGGGAAATGGGTTTGGAAAAAGAAGTTTTCCACAAAGAAACTGGGAAATGCAATAGGAGAGAATCATTAATTTCAGACAGGCTAGCTGAAAATGCTGTTTTCAATGTAGCAATTCTCTGCATAGATAACACATCAAAATTTCTTAAGCATCACAGCTCCCTGAAAGGTCACAGCCCAACAGATTCAATTGTCTCTAACAGATGGCCAAGGTCAGGTGCACTCAATTATGTCTTTTAAAAAAATAAGCAACAGCATATTTCATACCAGAATCAGAATCTGGCCAAGGCAAGCAAGCATAAAGAGTTTAGATTAGACTGAAGGGTACTGAACTTTATGAACTTTTTTTTTGGGGGGGGGCATAATTCCAAAGGATCTTCTATTTACTGCTTTTTCCAGAAGAATATACTTGCTCTCCATGATACTGGTGGTCAAACTAGGCATTACGGTGAATGGGTGTATATTCCTTAAAATTTACCTGTTTTCCCTCATATAACAAGAGTTCCTCAGAGATACATGCCTGAGCATGAATTGCAAATTTTGCACATGCAAATTTTGTATTTGTCTTCCAATGGTCAATCACAAAACAAAGTATGATAGATCAGATCTTCTGCGGGTTATTTACTTAAACCAGCCAGGACCAGACTGGCAACGGTCACTCAGAGGACTTTTTTATTGTCTGCTGCTAGATGGTGGAATCATCTGCTGGAAGAGATTCAGCAGCAAAATACGCTGGCTGAATTTTAAAAAAGGCTAAAGATCTATCTCTTCTGGCAAGCCCACCCAGTCAATTTTTAACTATGAGTTTTTGAATGGTTTTAGTGTATTTTAATATATGATGTGTTTTTAGTTTTATTTTAATCTGTGTTGTACCCTGCCTTGAGCCTTGGAGAAAGGCAGATAAGAAATATCATGTTGTTGTTACTGCTACCG
Source organism: Iguana delicatissima (assembly GCA_948472985.1). Classification (NCBI taxonomy): domain Eukaryota; kingdom Metazoa; phylum Chordata; class Lepidosauria; order Squamata; family Iguanidae; genus Iguana; species Iguana delicatissima. The sequence goes on from CAOKZL010001666.1 coordinate 29,214, forward strand.
CTATTAAATCATGAGCACACATATGTACAAACCTCACTAAACTGCTATTGATGCTGTTGCCATATCAGTAAACCCTGTCCCAGGGTCTACAACTTTGATATAAAATATAATCTAACACACCAGAGAGGTCACCCGGATGAGCACGTAGGCAGCAACGGTTGTACAATCGGAAAACCAGGTCAGGCCAGTAACCCCCCCATCATGTAGCCACAGGAGACCTCAAGCTGTGCCAAGCCACAGTGGGCAAAAGGTCCTCAGCCTTTGAGGAGCCAACTTGAAGGGATTAAGGTGCTTTCCCACAAGTTGGGCACTGCTAGCAATAAAATCTTATCAGGCAAGGACCATCTACATAAACTCACACTGCAACCCAAAGTGGCAGAAGATCCTGAAACTTTGGTAACACCTTGTTATCTTCTAATGTCAAAGAAGATGCTGGTGTGGTGTTGTTTTTCCATTGCTATTCTCTTTGTTCTTCTCGGGAGAGGATTTGCCCTCAAGTTACATTTTCCCTACAAATAGTCCCCGTTTTATGGCTGGTTCTTGGGATAATTCTCGGTCATAGCAACAGACTGTCCCCCCCCCCAGCAGCCAAGTAATCCCCTCAGTGTCCTTCTGCTGAGCTTTACTTCTTTCGTTGCTTTCTTGGATCAAAGACTTCAGGAAAAGGTGCAGTACCACGCAAACTACAAATCCTCTAATAACCTCCCTATCTAGTTTCCACTCTTTGCCTTTTTATAGGGCTTGAATGTGTGTGTGAGTGTATGTATTGATGCGTGATAAAGTCATTTATTGGATCTTTCTGTGTGGTTTTTGGCTTGGCCTGACCCTGTAAAAATTGGGTAAAAGATCTTGCTAGGTTACCCCACCTCTCGCAGTGCTATTGCTTGTGCTCTGTTGAGTTTACCTTCCCCATCACTTGGAGCACATCAAGGCATCCCTTGGGGACCCCCAAAATTTCAGGGTAACAATGCTTCCGCTGCATTATTATTAATGTTGTTTTTGTTGTTGCTATATTTGTTTCTAGCACTACTAAACTGCCACCACTCAAATCTTAAAGGAATAAATATGGTAGTAAAGCAAGGTATAAATATAAGGACCACAGAATGATAGGTATCTGTTCCTTATGTGACTCCTCTTGTTTTATGTTTTGTTTCATGTGTATATTTAATAAAAATTATCTAAAAAAATCTATAGGTATCAAGGTATATTAATACCAGGTTCTCTAACCAACTCAAATAAGTGGAGGTCTAACAAGTTGGGGGAGGCAACAGGGCCTTAATGGGCCACTCACAATCAATCGATCGATCAATCAATCAATCCAAAAAGGCAGGGCAAAGTTCCCCAGTGACAGAGAAGCGTGGAGGCCTGAGAATGATGGGATTTAGAGTAGCACATAATAGTACAGAAGTCAGTTAACTGGGCCTCTGTAGGCCTCTATAGACCTTTCCCCTTTCTGATGATCTTTGAGTTACTAGCCTGCTTTGTTATTGACAAATGGTGAAAGCTGGTGTCTAGCAAGGGGCAGCCTGACTTGGAAAATATATGGGTGCTGGGAATGGAATGCATACTATTGATAACAAAGTTGCCAGTAGTGCCAGGCCCCACTTTGGATAAACAACAGATAGGTGATAAGTGGCTGATGTATTAGGGGGGTTACTACATGACAGGGCTAAAGTGCATGCCTTGACACCTGAAGCCCACTGGGTCTTACCTAGGAGGTGGTGCACCTTCTTTTCTTATGGGTAGTATAAATGTGTAATATAAATGTGTATGCCTTTCTTTGTTCTGCATATCTGATTTGGGATTCTCCTAGATGTCTCTTTGCTTCAGGCTAGGTTAAATACAAGATTTTTTTATTATTATTTTGAATCTCCTGCTGGTGTGTAACTTTTGGCTGCACTGCACTCCAGAGAAACCTGCCAATTGCCACTAACACCACCACTAGCAGAAAGCCATAGGTCTAGCAGGCTTCTATAAAACAATGTGGCTGGCAAGGCCAGAGCACACCACTATCCAACTATTAGGCCCTATATACCACTGGGCCTCTCTAATCCCAATGTGGCCAAAGGAGGCCAAGCAGGCCCCAACTAGGTCCTATAGGCTCCTAAGTAGCCACACAAACCAAGCCACAATCCACCCACCTTCTTAACATTATAAGTTATTCTTAATACCTGTTCTCTGGTTGTTCATAAAGTTCTGATGCAAGGTAAAAAGCCTATATCTGTACTGAAAGAGTGGCCAAAGGAGAAAAGCTTTCCATTCAAGATGGTTGGGAGGAAACAATTAACAAAGATAAACCTTTGGACTGTGGTTTGCTCATGTCAAGGGCATCGGTGCTCTCAGAAAAGGATGTTCCCTGACTCATTTCTAGAATAGAGCAACAGGTGATATGATGTAAGCACTGAAAATGGTCTAGCACCAAATGATGCAAGGCCTTGTAGCAAAGCCAAAACTATGACCAGAGGTGTCCTGTGACAGGAATAATCCCCTCCACACCAGCTGCCTCTCTGAATGGATGGAGTGCAATGGCGCAGCCTCTTTCTTCTGCAGCACAGCTGGGCACTGTCCCAGGCTGTGCTGGGGCAGAAAGCACAGCCATTGCACTTCCAGGACCTCTGCACCTAAGGTAAGTGTGGGAGGGCAGCAGGAGGGCTGCACAATCACCGATCATTGATGGGTAAAACCGGTCATTGATTTCCTGTGCAATCAAACCACTTAGGGGCAGGATAAGGATGGGATCCAGATGACATCATGCATAAGCATCATCTGGGTCTCGTCCTTCTCCTGTCCCCAGTGCGGGACAACAATGTCCTGCAGAAAGGGCCTATATTCCGGCCCCAACCTTCCAGAATCCACCATCAACTACAACTGTTCCTGGTAGGGAGCTGGTGACATATTTTCAAAATATGGAAGATATAGTTTTTCTGATTCCTGTTTTTGAAAATGAATTATCTGTTTGAAATGCTTGCTTGAACCTGCATGATGATTGTCACTGCTGCGGAGGGTAACTATTTGATGGTTTCCATGAGAGAGACCAGGAGGTTACTGATTGGCACCTTGTGCCAGATTACAGCATGGGGGGGGGGGGGCGGAGGCTATTTAAGCCTGATAGCCCCTTCACGTGTCCTCTTTGATCTTCACAGCACAACAGTCTGGGACATTCCTGGCATTTTTATGAAAAGTGTGGGCCAATAATGGTATTATTATCTAAAATTTTGCATTTTGCGGGAGCAGTTTAAACTGACTCTATCAGCTAAACGGAGACATTTATAGTTGAAACATTTGTTACAATCCAGATTTGGCCCTGCAGCTTTAAGTGCATCTGAGGTTCCCGTAAGGTTGGAGACATTAATTGAGGCCACCACGTATCCAAACCAACAATTTATATATGTATAAATTTCTGTTATCTATAAATAAATATGACATGTGAAGTTTACAGCAAGAACGGAATAGAATAGTGGTTCTTAACCTGGGATCTGCAGACCCTGGGGGTCCATGGAGCCTTCATAAGGAGTCTGTGTAGGGTTGGCATTAACCCCAGGAAATGGGGAAATATAAGGGACTAAAAAACGTCCTGGCTGGTTGGGGCTGGCTGATGCAGCATGCCCAGGATTTCTCAAAGACAGTAGTGATGATGGCAGCAGCTGCAATGATGCTCTGACAGGTGTCTCATCCTGCACTGGAAGTTCTGGGCCCTACCGCGCAGGTGTGTCAGAGAGCCCAGAAGGCAGGAAAATGGGAGGACAGACCAGAAGATGAGGGAAGATGCCCAGGCCATGCCTTGTGTGGTGAGTATGGCAATGCTGCTTGAGCCCAGGGCCAGGCAGCATGGCAGAGATTTGTTTCCAAGCAGCCATGAGGAGAGAAGGCAGTCCCTCTACTCTTGTGGCTGCTTGAAAGTGATGGGGCAAGGGTATGAAAGAAATGCCATTCAAATCCGAAGGAACATTGAAAGAGTAGAGAGGGCAGGTGCTTTCTAAAGAAGCACTTACCCTCTCTATTTTCTTGGTGCTCCTTTGGAAGGAAAAAAGCATTTCTTTTGTACTTTCCCCCAAAGAAGCACTGAGACCCTTACTTTCCAGTAACTAGAGGAAAGAAAGGAGAAAAATGCTGTTTCCCCAAAGGAGCACTGAGAGCACTGCTTCTCTACCCTCCCTCTATTCTCTTGGTGCTTTGGGGAAATGCATTTATTTTGTACTTTCCCCCAAAGCAGCACCAAGACCCTTCCTTTCTAGGCACTCTTCTGGGGGAAGAAAAGGGAAAAAGAAATGCCATTTCCCCACAAGACTACAGAGAGAAGCACTTACCCTCTCTATTCTCTCCATGCTCCTTTGCAGAGAAACAGCCACACCAAGACCCTTACTTTCCAGGAATCACTTTGGGAGAAACAAAGGGCAAAATAAATTATTTTTAGGCCTGGCTTCCATTAATAACCTTCCTTTACGAAATTCTAGTTTATGCTGTTCTCCTGGCACTTGAAGGATCTCAGTATGTTACTCCATAGACCATTAACAAGCCTCCTTTCTTTTGTAATATCTACTGGAAGAATTGTCTGCTTGAAGAATAGGGATAAGGGTGAGTATTTTTAAATATTTAAATTTAAATTTAAAGATTTAAACCTTAAGTCTTGAGGGTCCGCAGCAACAAATCACATTTACCGAGGGTCCCCGATAAAGAAAAGTTAAGAACCACTAAAAAAGAGATTTGGAACATCCAATCTAATCAATGGCCATTGGCTTTAACATCTAGAACTAGTACGGCTATAGAACTATGTCTTATATAGCAGAAATCTCTTTCGTGTATATTGGTCGTCACAATGTCTATTCTAGAAAGGGTTTTCTAAATCAGCAAATTGTTGGAGGTATAATATTACTAATGCTTCCTTAGCACATATGTTTTGGAGTTGTCCCACAGTAGCTACGTTTTGGGAGGAAGTAATCACATCATTAGTTTTGGAAAGCTCCTTAATATTCAGGGACATGAATGTTCTTTTGAATTACTTACTTGTCTCTTGGAAATTAACAAATGGCCAATGGAAGCTGGCTTTTCATACCCTTTTGACTGTTAAAAAATTAATGCTTAATTACTGGAAAGGCACCTGTGATCCAATGGATAGAAGACCTAACAACACTTGCAACATTTGAAAGTACAGGTGAGATTTACTTGTATTTGGACAGCTTTTATAAAAACTTATGACTAATGTGGTTATTTTCTTCTTCTTTTGCATTTGAATTTTCCTGCTTTTGTTATACTGGAATATTATTGTATGTAATTGAGATCCTCTTTGAATGCTAATGATTTTTTAAAAATTAAAAAAACAAAGAAAAAAGAAACCAAAAGAAGACAAGGACTGAGAAAGGGAGCTATGAAAGAACTGGACAAGATCCTTCAGTATAAAGATATATCATTGGGCTATGTTTAGGAAGAGTCTTTCATCTTAATGTCATTTCAACTTAATATCACGGAATGCTAAAGTCAGGATTGTCCATGCTGTTGTATTTCCAGTGTCAATGTTTGGCTGTGAAAGCTGGACAGTGAAGAAAGCTGATGAGAAGAAAATCAACTCATTTGATTTGATTGGTGCCGGAAAAGAGTTCTGTGAATACCATGGACTGTTAAAAAGACAAACAAATGGGTCATAGAGCAAATCGAGCCTGGACTTTCCCTAGAAGCCAAGAGGACTAAACTGAAACTGTCATACTTTGGCCATATCACAAGAAGGCATGACTCACTAGAAAAGGTAATAATGCTTAGTAAGGCAAAAGAAAGTAGGAGACGAGGAAGGCTACCTTACAGATAGATAGATTCAATCAAGGAAGCCACAGTCCTGCATCTGCAAGACCTGAGCAGGGCTGTTCATGATAGGGTGACTTGGAGATCTTGCATTCCCAGGGTTGCCATAAGTCAAAGTCAACTTGACAGCAGTTATTAACAACAAAATTATTTATCAGTGAATCTATGAACACCCACTAGTATTCAATAGAACTGGGGATTTATCTTTCATATGATAGTGGAGATATGGCTATTGAATATAAAACAACATCTTCACAAATTATTTTATTCTCACACATTACAAAAAAAATCACTTTACTCTTTCAGGAGGTTAATTGCAAATTGTTTATATTTCTTTTTTATATAGTAATATATTAGACTACAGTAAGATTTGATTATAAGATATAACATGTGCTTTAAAACACTGATGCTTTCAGCCACAAATAAATATGGAGAATTGCTTTCTGCTGTGGTTTTATTTCTGACTCTACAATGTCTGTCAAATCAATTCCGGCTAAATTTGGAACTGCCACAGCATTATATCACAGACTCTTCCTATCTACAGCTGTCCTTGAAAGCGACTGGGGAATCAAAATGTACCATGATTGTTAGGTGGGGAATTTTTTCTACATTTTCCAGCTCAAAATAACATAGTTTTTTATGCCATAAAGTGTGTAAAAGGTATCAAAAATGCCTTGTGAACAGTAATAATAAAAAACAGAAGCATAGTTAAATGATCTTCAGTACCACTAGATGGCATCCCTTTGCTACAATTCAGAAATAGTACTGCAAAGTAAGTAAGCTTTTTTAAAAAATAAAGATTCACATACCCATTTTTTTACAGACACACAGCTTTTTCAATCACCACTGACTAGATTCATTTGATTTATGACCTTGTGAATTAGTCTAAGGATTTCTGAATGCAGATTAGTCTGTTCTTTGAACCTAGTTTATTTATTTAACACATTTTAGATACTGTCCTTCACCCTATGAGATTTTCAGGCCTGTATACACTCATCCATGTGCAATAACGTAATTGCTTTGTACTTAATTACTATATGTTTTATGGACTGGCAAATGAATGTGTGGACTGTCTCCATGGAAAAGCACTGCATTAGAAGTAGCATGAAAAAATATGAAAAGTTTTATTTGTGAAGGTCCACTTGCATACATATTTTCACTTGATTCTGCATAATGATCATACAAGTGTGAACAGACTAAAGGTTGGAAAACTTACATCCTAGACTTCAAGTCACAGAATCCCCCAGCTAACCTGACCATTCAGAAGGCTAAGATAATTACTACGCATATGCAAAAAGCACATTTCTATTTGCCATGTGAAGCATTTCATTGTTCTCTGGTAGAAGTGGTAAGAGGAGTTTTACCTTATTCTCTGGTTTAGAACTAGGGGTGAGGACAAAACTGTCCTTACAGCTCTGTTCAGAAAGTTAAGCATAACTTTGGGGAGATGGTGCCTCACTTGGGAGTTCCACATTAGAGAATGAACCAAATGCATTATGAGTCTCAGTTATTCACTCTGAAGGTTGGGACTAACTCTTCTGATGCTGACTGGAGGGAAGTACTCTGAGTTAAGTATGTATAGGATTGAAGCCCATGTTCCTTCCTGGTCTTCTGCTGTGCCCCTCTAAGCTGGGAAAGAAAGGAGACAATGGTCCTTGATCTCTCATGGAGAGCAAAGCCCAAGAATGAAGAATGCAATGCTATGCATACCTAGGCCCTTTGCGCACCATACCTCAATAATAGGTTGTTCTGTTACAATTCCAGCATTGCCAAATCCATGATGCTATTGGATTAGGAATGCTCTCTTCCACACCTTTCCACCTTAAGCACATGAGTAGTGGTATTGCCAACAGTGTTCCTTCTGTGTTACAGCATCTTTGGCTGCTCCCTTTCTCCACCTTCAACCTGCCCCACCATTCCTAATTGGTTGGGGTTTTTTTGGGGGGGGAGCTGTACTAGCGCAAGAATATTGTAACCTCATGACACAGCAGTATAGTTTTGTGCTATAGCGCTAAAAATGTATTTTAAAAAGTTAATAGAGAAGTTTAAAATAAACATGGAGATGTGGCAGATTCCAACTTGCCAGCCATGGGAGTCACTAAGGGAGGGATAAGCTGAGCATGTCCACACCCCCGCTCACTACTGGATCCACAATGACAGGAAGCACTATTACGGAACCGCACTGACATGGCTGACAGGACTGTAGTGCTAAAGGAGGCTCTTGACAGATTTTTTTTTCTGGAAATGATATAAGGCTGACTTGCAGTGCTTGGGAATGGGATAGCAGCTGGATGGTGATGACGTTATACAGCAGCCCGATTCCTGGACTAGGAACAACCTGTTGCTGTTGCAGGATGGCAGCATCATACAGAAATGGCCCTACTCTGCTGCTTGGAAAGGAATTTACTTCTAAGTAGGAATGCATATTATGCAATGAAAGGGCAGTGAGATAATGTCCTGGCCACTATAGATTTTGGCTCAGCTACAAGGGCAAGCCTAAATTTGTCGACTTCTCTATATATCCTGATTACATTTTAAAATGAAGTGTTCCAACAAACTATAGACTACAGTTCCTTCACCCTTGCAGTTTGGTAGAACAGAATAGAATTATCCAGGAGCATAAAATATTTACTCAGCTTCACTTGGGTCAAACCATCCCATGTCTTCTGAAGTATTATTTCTTTATCTAGTATTTGGTCGGTCAGTAACGGATTCCAATTGGAAACCCCTAACCCCCGCCTCCATATAAAATTTCTAGACATTTTGAACCTAACTATCTCTTGAAGGATGTGGTAAATTTTGTCAAATAATAGGAATAGTCATCTAGCTCAATATGCCAGAATCCATTTTTGATATGACAAACAGAAAATGGTCTTGCTATTGACAGATCTGGCAATGTATCTTCAAGAGAGGGCAATGAAAAGTAGCTTTTCTCCAATGTTTTCTTTAAGGGGTTTGGATTTATGCATGTGAGTTTCCCTGGTGGTTTTTCAAAGCTGTTTCCACCATGATGCTGCTTATACAGTCTCTGTTCCCCCTCTTTTTTTTTGTTTTCCTTTTTGGTATACTCATTGATTTCCTTGCCTTTGCAAGTGTTCTTATGGAAACTGTAACAAAGGTACTGGTAGTTTCCTCTCAAGCAAACTGACTGTTTCTCTTTTATGTCAATCTCTGTTTTATAAACTGCATTTGCCTTTCCAGCACCCTCAAATATACTCAAACATATTCATGAATGCCACCTGAACCCATTCTTGATTCCAGCTTCTATTTTCATCTGTATTTTTCAGTCATTCTGCTCTTCAGTTTCAGTGTGTTCTAGTTCTGCACCTTTATCAGCTTCACAGCCTGGACTATTCTAAGGTCTACCTGTGCTACCATACTCTGATACCAAGAACCATATTTTTCCTACATATCATGTCTGACGTGGGCTGAAAATACAAACACTAGCTTCTGCTTCCATTAGTTTCTTCTAAAAGGCTGCTTGAAAAGAATCCCATATAAATGTGCAAATGGAGCCCACGGTAGAGGTTAAATATTAGACTACACATAAAAACACAGAGGAAAGAAATATACCATGAAAATACCCAGCCTTGATTGGCAAGGGAAAATGAAAGGCAGAAGATAGAGGCCACTCTGCTGGGGCTATGCTAATGTGTTTACAATGACATTAAAAGCAGGTATTACCTGTTCTAAGAGATTCTGAAGCCTCTCTATTTCACAATCTATTACGAATTTCTTTTCCTGTCTCCGGTCCAAGTCTTCTAAAAGCTGCCTGTAGCTTGCATCATTAAAATTCTCCACACAAATGGCACTGACTTGCCAGCTTTTTTCTCCTGCTGTTTCCATAATAGCTTGAAGTATTGAGTAACCTGAAAGAAAAGGACACAATACACTAATGACATAGTCCTTGCATTTTGTGAATCGTAAGAATGTTTAATCAATATCAAGTTCCTTATGGAATCGGTGAGGTGTTAAGATTTACAGTTATTAACTATATTGTGCCTTATCCCCTCTCCCTATTACATACGTATATTGTGCCTGTCAACCATTTAGTTTATTAAGTGTGCAATACAGGCGAAGTTAGGAACACATAATTCCCCCTTCTGTCAGGAGGGAATCATTAAGGCAATCTTCCTTTGCTTTCAATGGGAGTTAGGAATGTTTAACTTTCTTCTTTAGGTTACACTCTAAAGCACAAGTTATCTACTTATGGTCCAAGATCTTTGTTCTGCCTACTGCTCAGATGCTGTCTTCAGACTGTCCAAGTGTACTTTCTCTGCATCCGTGGTGCCTGTACTACAAAGTGGCACCAATTTTTCTTTTCTACAGGTAATTCCAACATATGGCTTGTACCCAGCATAAAGCTAACAGCAAAGATACAAGATAAAGTGTGTTCTACCAGTGGATGTGTGTTCTGCTACTTATATAGCAACTGCTAGCAAAACAAGTAATGCAATCAACAGTTAGTGTGGTGAAGGAATAAATTGTGGAAGTTCTTATACAATGGGTTCAGCTACCACATGTATAACCAAAATCCAGTACTGGATTTGACACTTGATCAAGGATAAAAATAGGGCTTCTGCAATTGGTAGAAGTTTTTATGCAAAGAGAAGTACATCACTGGATATAAGCTTTGGACTAGTGTCTGAAGAACAGAGTTCAGGAACACAAAAAGCTGTCATCCTAGCATGAAGTCCAATCCCATTTTCATTTGCTCTGAAGGAAGTCCCATCAACTTCAATGGGATTTATACCAAGCAGCTTAAATCCAGTGTAACACTAGCAAAGGAAAATCAACCATTAGTTCAATTCTCTTGGTTTTTCCAATTATGCAAACAGCAAAACATAGGCAGGATATCATTTCTGCTGGTAACTCCACTTATACATCTGTCTATCCAATCCCCCTGTCTCCCTAGACAAGTCACAGATATAGAACAAACAATGGATTATTCCTCTGGCTTGTCAGAAAGATGTCACAATAAGCTAATGATGAACAATGTGCGGCCTTGCAGCCAAGGCTGCTTTTGCAGAAGGTGACTGGCATACTGTTGGTTAGTCTTGACTAAAGCTGACCCATTTAACTGAACTGTTGAATGATGAATCAACATACTCATAAATCCCATTGATTCAATGGATCTACTTCAGCCAAGACTAACAACAAGGTTTAGATTTTTGATGCCTCCAGACTCTCCCCTGCATTGCTATTATGTGGGAGGGTAGAGAGGACATTAAATTGACTTTACGGGAAGTCTCCAGGAGCAGCAATTCATCTATTAAATAGATTTCTGTTCAACTTCATTTAAAAAAAATGCTGGAAATAGATCACTTCTACATTTCTGTTTTTTTTTGGGGGGGCAGACTGTGTAGCCTCCATGTGAGAGCCAGCATGAAGGCTAATTGCCTGAGTTCTGGACCACAACCATGGAGACCATGGTTCAATTCCCCACTCAGTCACAGAAACCCACGGGATGACCTTAGATGCATCGCACACTCTCAGCCATCTGAAAATCCCATGATAGGTTTGTCATAAGTCAGAAATGTCTTGAAGGCACACAACAACAACAACAACAACAACAACAACAACAACAACAACAACAACACATCCAACTGTTTCAACTATTCCTCTTAGGGATTGGATTCCACCTCCTTTACTACCTATATCATGTGAACATCTTAGTTACCGTCTTCTGGACGTTCCAGCCTACAGATGTCTTTTTTTAATACATACATATATATATGTATTAAACATTTATATATATATAAATGTTTTTATTAAAGGTTTAATTTCAAAAATAATAACCCCTACACACTTCCAAGCTTAAGTCTTCCAGCTGAATCAGCTTATTTCCATTACAAACATGATTTCCATTTTACAGAAAAAAGAACAATTACCTTATTTCTTTCTTTCATCTCTTATACATTTATATCTTTACCCAAACCAATACTCCTGTCCATTCTCTTGCAAAGTTCAGGACAGATTTATTCTTCAAAGAAAAGGCTACTTTTTCCATCTCTACCATATCCGGAACTTTTAGCTTCCACTCTTCTATATCAATATAATTCTTTTCTTTCCAATGTTGCGCATATGTCAACCTTGCCACAGTTATTAAATATAATAATATCTTCTGTTGACTTTTTATCTCCCTTTGTTGCCCTATCATATTTAACAAATAAACCTCCAGTTTCAGCTTACATATTTTCTGAATTTCATCATGTACCCCCTTCCAAAATCTTTTTTGCTATCTTACATGTCCACCACATATGAAAAAAGTCCCTGTCTTTTCATCACATTTCCAACACTTTGCATTTCCAGTTTTAGTTATTTTTGTAATCTTTCTGGGGTCATATACCATCTGTAAAGCATTTTATAAAATTTTCTCTTAAATTTAAATTTATTGTAAATTTTATATCCATTTTCCACACTCTTTCCCAGGTTTCTAATTGAATTGAATGTCCCAAGTTCTGTGCCCATTTAACCATTGTATCTTTGTCTACTTCTGATTCCATTTCTCTTTTCAAAAATAATTTTAAAAAATTAGAAATTCTTTTCTTTTGATTTCCTTTCATCAATAACAGATGTCTTTTTTAAGCTGTGGTACTCATAATTTGATACAGTTCTCCAGGTTCAATAAATACATTTCAGATTTCATCTCAAAGGAGAAGTATTTATTGAACACGATTGACAAAATGAGAGTAAATACTATGTTATTTTTATACACGATCACCACAGCAGGGATAGTATATGTGCAAAAGTGGAAAGAGTGAGAGATACCACAAGATGGATAACTGGTTATCAAAAATGTTAGACATGACAGAAATGGAGAAGCCCACTATATTAATAAAAGAGTAAAAGCTGCAGAAATGTGAAAAAGAGTGGGATCCAATAACAGAGTATATCAATCACTAATGGAGTAATACAATAATTTGAAATTGAGATTTCATTTTGTTTATTGTTTCAAGAGGGTAAAAATTATAAAATTAAAAGAATTGGTAGACTATTCAAAGGAAGTAACATTAATGGGAAAATATTTTTGATTTAGTTATAAGTATAAATCCATTGTGAAAAATTTATAATTGGAAGACACAGAGGGAGAAGGGGGAGAGAAGGATGGTGATGGTGAGAATATGGGTATTCAACGTTGGACAAAAAAATCCTATTCACTCCTCCTTCTCCTCCAAACTGTTAGCATGGGGTTCCCATTATGTGTGGTGATTTGTGAAAGAAAAGGCTTACCCTCAAGAGCCTCAAGGTAACTAACACCACATACAATCTGTTTGTTAACTTTTAAAAGGATTAGATAAATAGGTGAGGTTTGCTCTGCCCCACGGAATTTATCCTTTCAATTAATGACATGATTATGACATCTTGTTAATCTTGCCATTTGTGACATGTCTGGATCAGAGCAGGGGCGTCATTGGCTTGGCTATGACAAAACATTGTAAGACTATAATATATGTCTTAATCAACCACAAATAAGAGACAACAGTGTGATGTGACAGTTGTTGTGTGCCTGCGAGTTGTTTCTGACCAACGGTGCTCTTAAGGTAAACCTATCATGGATGTTTCTTGGCAAGATTTTTTCAGAGGGGAATTAGACCTCTGAGCCTGAGAGTGTGACTTGCCCAAGGGCACCCAGTAGGCTTCCATGGCTGAGCAAGGACCTGAACTCTTTTCTCCAGAGTCAGTCTAGTGCTCAAACCACTACACCACACTGGCTTTCCTGTGGTGTGGCAGCCAAAAAGATAAAAGTAATTCTAGGTTTAATCAAGAGTGTATAGTATCCAGATCAAGGGAAGTAGTAGTACCACTCTATTCTGCTTTGGTTAGACCTCACCTGGACTACTGTGCCCAGTTCTTGGGCACCACATTTCACCAGGCATACGAACAAAATGGAATGTGCCCAGAAGAGAACAACTAAAATGATAAAAGATCAGGAAACCAAGCCCTCTGAAGAAAAGAATATTCAGAGATGAAATGATAGCCATCAACAACTCTCCCAGAAAGGAAATTTTCCAGTGTTTATGTGGAATTCCACTTCTTATAATTAGAATACATTGATTTGTTCAACAGAGGCACTGCTTCGGAGAGTTAGAGGACTCTCTCTCTGTTGAAGTTCTTGAACAGAGTTTGGGTGGCCATCTCTTAAGAGTGCAATAATTGTGTCTTCCTGCATGGAAGGGTTGGATTAGATGACCCTTGTGATCTCTTCCAGCCCCACGAGTTTATGATTTTATGACTATAAAATGATCCCAGATGAGTTAGATTAACTGGTAATTTATTCCACAATCCTGTTTGCAACAGTTGACTCCTTCAGATTAGTCTAAAAGGGTATGGGTTCTTGCGATACAGCTCCTTGGGTTCTGCCAGTTGTTGCTTCCTCATCCACACTACAACTGTTTGTAGTAGTTTCATGAATCTGTGCTAGGACAGTTCCAAAGGTTTTCTTTTTCTTTTTTAAACTATGTGTAGTTTGCTGACCTAGTTGTATGGTTTGCTGGACAATTTCCCCCCGGTCTAAATGTTTACTTTTTTCTCTTAGAGTTATAGTGCTATAGAGCGAAAGTGCCACTTAACTGTGCCACTTAACTGTTTTTTAAAAAGAAAGAAAGAAAGAAAGAAAGAAAGAAAGAAAGAAAGAAAGAAAAGAGAAAGATATATGTGTTCCAGTGTGTTTCAGATTTAAAAAGACATGGAAATAAAATGTTGTGGCGGTGCTAAGTACTGCCAGAAAATAGTCTAATATAAAAGAAAAGTAGGGTAGAAAAGAATATTTTAAACTATTAAAAATGCTTGAAAAATATGCTTTTCGAGTACTGAGAAATGCTGCTGAAAAGAATTTTAGACGAAAATCTTTGGCACGGGGACATATTCTGTGCAGTATTGACACACGGTTGTTTTGAGTAGAAAGCAGCATTTTGTATGCAGGAAATGATATTTCTACATAGGAATATTGCTTCCTGTACAGAAAACACTCTTTCCTGCATAGAAAATTCTGTAACTGGGGACTTATTCTGCACAAAATTTGCACATAGATGATTTGAATATAAAATGGCACATTGTGCAAAGGAAAGAGTATTTTATATGCAGAAAATGATATTCCTGCACAGAAACATTATTTTCTGCACATAAAATACTGTTTCCTGTGTAAAATGACCACATGCAACTTTGTGTAGAATAAGTCCTGGTTTGCAAATAGGCTTCGAAAACTGTGTGATTTTTGAAGACTTTCTTGTGGTGGGAAGACAATTGCTAAAATTATGCCTGGTTTCATGTAAGAAGAAATTTAATGAAGAATTAATCTAAGAACTAAAGTAACAAATAGGGCAACCTCTCTACATGTTTGCACCTCTGCAAGAGGAAAGTGTCCACTCAATTACTACTAAATTAATAAGCAATAACGTTACTTAGATCTCATGTTATTTTAGAAACCATTGTCCTCATAGCCACCTTTAGAATGTGACTAACATAATGGAAAGAAAAGGAAAAACACACTTTTCCATAGCAAAAGGTTTGCATATTGTTTGAACAAGGCAGAATGCTGTTCGGGCCAGACAGAAAAACAGGATATAAGCATAAAGCAAAATAAAGTTGATACTTTTCAGCGTCAGGGATGATTATCAGGGATGACAGATCAGACATGAAGTGAAAATGACCCAATTGTTAAACTAAAGGAATTGGAAACAGGAAGTGTGTGTGTGTGTGTGTGTGTGTGTGTGTGAGTTTGATACATAAATGGGAGAGAGAGAAAAGAGTATGTTCTCCTTAATTGCTTATTCCTCATGAGTGAACCAGAAGGATATAGTGGCTTCTCTTTTCGTTGCTAGAGTTCTATAGAAAAAAATATATATAATCATGGAAATACTGGAGATAGTAAGAGTCAGTTTTGACAGAGGAAGGACCTACTATATCCCAGTCATGGTTGGAAGCTTTCACCGCACTCACACATAGACACACACACACACAAGCCGAATTATAGTGTTGTAGCAACACAGAGGATGAAGCTGGGCCTGCCAAGGTGTGCCAAATACCATTTGCACTTTAAGGCCCTTTCTGCATGCAGCGAGGGAAACGTTCCCTGCCGCTACTCACCGGCTTTTTGGTGGGTCCGTTTGGGTCCGTCCTGATGAGGAGCAGTGTGAACTCGTTGCTCTGCACTGCTCCGGCATCCAAAATGGCGGCTTCTGCTTGGTGGAGGCTCCCCACCAACCGCTGAAGCTCGCCAGCCTAAAGCCCGCCCCCGGCAGATCTGCAGGCTTGCACTGGTGCGTGCCTGCAAATCTGCACTGGAGCGCAGGAACGGAGTAGCATGGACTGGCGCACTCTGTGCTTTTAAAAAACCTGTAAAAACAGGTTTTAAAAAGCACGCTGCATGACCACTTCGGGTCGCTCCAGAGCGGACTGAGGTGCGGAAGTTCGACAAGTAGTCCAACCCAGTCCTCTCCCAAGATGCGGACAACCTCCGTCAGAGGTCACACCACGCTGTTCTACTTACCCCATGCGGAAAGGGCCTAAGAGGCATGACTGGACTAGATCTATTTATTGTTAGGTCCACTGGTTGCTTTTCTACTGCATTGAAGCCAAAGAAACTTTCATTTAAAAACAAAATGACAATATAGAAAGAATAAAAGCAGCAACAACTGTAACATGACAGAAATACAGTAACATTAATACTGGTATAGACCCCAACAGCCCACAGCAGAACCACCACCAACTTTGACAATAATACTGTAAACCTTTCCAGCCACACACTAAGCCAGGCAGAGGAGTATGTCCTCTCACAAGGCCTACCCTTCTGCCCCTAAAAACCTGAACATGTGATTCAGTTCTGTGGTGACCACAAGGCTTTCTTCCACTGTCTATAATTCAAGGAATATTTCAGGCAGAGTGATGCCAACAAGGACAATAACTCACAAGCATCATCCAGTCTAACCACATGACAATTGTCACTGCACCAACATACAAGAATATGTTCCCAAGTGCTACAAAAGGAGAACTCTACATGGAGTCTCGAACATGGAATTGGATCTCTATGTAGAATGTTGCACCGGAAAATCAACAAGAGACACAATTTACTGTACAATCTGAGCCATATGGAATGAGATGCCATCCCCAGTCTCAGAAACAATCCTGACATTACTACACAATGGGTTAACAAAGTGGGGAGCTGTGGTCATTGTGATCAAATCAAACTACATACGGGAGGCTGAGGGACAACTGTCCAACACCACATTTTAGAATTCTCTTCAAAGATCCCACAAATGAATATCTGAAGGAAAACAATTACTCAGAGAATTTTCCACTAATGTACAGAATGAACACACCCCAGGAGCCCAAAACGAGCATCTTCTATTTACTACCCAAAATATACAAATGAGGCAATCCAGGAACACCTATTGTCTCAAGCATTAGAACCGTGACTATCGGGATATCTGGATACATGGACTCAGTTCTCAGGCCATATGATATCAACACTCCAACCTATATGGAGGTTACAACTGATTTCCTGAGGAAAATACAGTCCATCCACAGCCCCTGCCCCTGAGAACATCATCCTAGCCATTTTGGACATGGAATCCCAAAACACCAACATCTCGCAGCAGCATTGATTACAAGCCATCAAGAATATACCATACTGAATGAAGTTACAGCAGACCTAGCTACCAAATCCCATCAGCCTGTACTTATAGTAGTTCAAGTAGTACTCCAAACCAGTGGCACTGCCTCTCCTCTATCTGTGGTTTCTTGATGACATCTTTGTAATTTGGACAAATGGAAAGCAAGCACTTGAGAAGTTCTGACCACTTTAAAGATCTGCAAGACCTGAATTGCCTCATGCAGCCCTTTGAATTTTTTCTATATCTTATTACAGTCTCTCCCACTCCCACAACTGTACAAATATGTTTTATGCCTGAGGCCTTAATACCACTTGATACTGCATCTGAAGAAGTAGCTTTATATCTACAAAAGCTCATGTGAAAATAAAAACCAGTCAATCTTAAACAGTGGTTATCAACTTTCCTAATGCCGCGACCCTTTAATACAGTTCCTCATGTTGTGGTGACCCCCAACCATAAAATGATTTATTTATTATTTACAATGCCTCCCCCCACCAGCAAAGGCCACCTCGCCAGCCAGGAACGGGGGGGGCGAGCAGGGAGGGAAAGAGGAGCCGCATGTCTCCCCCGGGAAAAAACTCCGAGAACCCCCCCCGGACTCTGCTTCTGCTTCGCTCTCGTTTCCGCTGGGGGGGGCAGTTTGGGAAAAGTTTCCAGAGTGTCAACCCTGGCTGGGGGGAGAGGAATCCCAGCGCCTTTGTCTTTTGCGCTGGGTGCAGCTCGCCCCCCTGGAAAAGCACCACCTTGCGGCCCCCCGGCCCTTCCGCAGCGCCCCCTCCATGGTGAGTGGGGCAGGGGCTGTGATGAGGAGGGGGCCTGCCACCCATTCTGCCGCCACCCCCCCAAGCTGGCCCATCAGACGGGAGGTTCTCCCGGTAGTGGAGAAGGGGAGCGATTTCAGTCCCTTCTGAACAGGGGGCAGGAGGATGTGAGCACGTGGCTCGTGCTTGTGCGCCACCACTCCTGGGCCTTTTCCACACGTTACCTTATCGCGGAGGTGGGGGGTGCTGTTAGCGCAAGCAGGTTCTTACATGAGGCGCTCTCTTCGCTGCTCCTTCATCCTGCAGCTGGTTTCCTTGTCGCGCAACCGCCCCGCCCCTTCCTCCCCCAGCGTAGCCTACAGCTCCCAGGCTGCACTGCGGAAGGGGCGGGGGGCAGTCACGCGACCAGGAAGCCAGCTGCGAGACGAAGGAGCAGTGAAGAGAGGGCACCCCCCACCTCCGCAATAAGGTAATGTGCGGAAAAGGCCCAGGAGTGGTGGTGCGCAAGTGCAAGCCACGCGCTCGCATCCTCCTGCCCCCTTTGGCGGGAGCGCGTGAGGCTGCACGTGCTCCCGTCAAAGGGGGCAGGAAGATGCGAATGCATGGCTCGCGCTTGCACACCACCACCGAGGAGGGAATGGAGCCTAAGACCATCGGAAATACGTATTTTCCGATGGTCTTAGGCGACCCCTGTGAAAAGGTCGTTCGAACTCCAAAGGGGTCGTGACCCACAGGTTGAGAACCGCTGATCTTAAAGAAGTTGCCCCTTCCATCCTCTTATTTATCAATACAGCCAGTACTTCCCTTTGCTCTTGGTAAATTGTACATTCAAACTTCTGCTATACAATGCTGTAGAATTAAAAAGAATGATTGTGAACATATACAGAGGAGTATTTATTTCACCTATGGAAAGGCAAACTACAGGTGATAATTAGCTGTATGTCAAATTCTTCTTCCCCCAGTTTCTTAAACTCATTGGGAAAAAGCAACAACAGGTACTCAGATCTTTTTCCTTGCAGGAAAAAAGATATGGTAATAACTATTTTTAGATTTAACATATTATTGCCTCTGCGTTAGTCTTCTCCATCAGTTTGCAGCTTATAGGAAGAAAATACACACAGCTGATTATAGCTTGATCCCAACTAATTATAACCAAACAGGAAAGAAATGTCTAGAGCAAAGGTTCCATGTCAGAGACTATGACTTTAAGACTGATCCTGACAGCTCTTGATTAAGTACCACCTGCAAGAGAGAAAAAAGGATGCAGATCAGAGTTCAGAATGCACCAGTGAGAACAGGATTCTTCCTCACACTGATATATTCAGTTCTCCATCCTTTCTTTCTTCCTCACTCTGGCTCCTAGAATAGCTAGCTCCCAAATTTTCCAAGAGAAAAGCCTGTGATTTCCAATCTTCTTTTAAGACTAGGAACAACAAAAAACTATGAAGATTCTATCTTTCAAATGTACACAGTGCTTCACTAATCTTTCCAGCACTCCAATAAGGATGGTCAGTATTCTTATCTCCATATTACAGAACCTATCACAGTTATTATCAGTGTCATGCCTCTTTAAACTGTCATGGCTCCACTCTATAGAATGCTTAGATTTGTTGTTTGGTGAATTCTCTGTAGAAATACAATAGATCTCTGTCTAGCAGAGAATCTTAAGCCCCTCAGAAAAATACAAATTGCAGGATTCTGGGGATGCAGTCATAGCAATTAAAGTGATATGGTACTGACATAAATCCAGTAGTGTCATTGAACTGGATTACACCAGTTCCGGAATTGTTAAAGTGTGAAAAGACTGGGTGGCTGGGGAGGTTGGGGTCTGAACTGAGGGACAGTGGTTTGAGAGTTTGTAGTTCCTAGTTTAGTTCATATCTTCTCCTCCTAGCCATGGCATCAGCAGTTCATTACATTACCACTGTGTAGGTGTCTTCTCTCCCTGATTTATGGCAGACTCCTCAAAGCCAGTGCCTTTTTGGGTGTTTAGGATAACAACTCCAAATTATTTGGCTGGAGAACATGGAAGACTGTCCCAAAACTGACAGGAAGGCATTTGATTGGGAAAACTTGGCTTACTTACAGTTTTACATTCCACCATTTATACTTCAAGTACTAATATTGCCACTGTAACAATATTTAATGAATTACTTAGAAAACGCCCTACATTTACTGATTTTTATTTCAGTCACAGAGTGTAATAAAATTGAAATCTAATTTGTCAGTTAGATAAGTTTCTTCTCTAAGAAAATGAGATCATCTCCACAGACTGAAAGCTTCTTCAAAAATTCTAGCAATTAATCATCTGTTATTATCAGCACAAGCATTTACTCTTGCAGCACCCAATTTCGATCTGCGTATTTGACTACTGGGGTCTGTGTTTTGGGGAGGGATCCACAGGAAGCTTCATCAGGGATGGATTATTAAAGTGCCAGAAATTAGCCAGTCTAATTGTGCAGGAAACAGCCTAAAATGTTTTGGCTCCACAGAGGCTCCGTATGGCCTTTACAGACAGCTTATTATACTAATAATCATTTGAATCCCATCCAAGGGTACCTGTTCAAGACACTAGCTGCCTGTACCTTTCTGATTGGCAAAGGACAAGCTTTCTACTTTAGAAAAAAATCTGACAAGGGATTGTATGTTTTTGTTAGTACCCCTCCTGAACTTCATTTGCTGACTCCTCTTTTTTCAAGATGGATGGCATTAAAGATAAACCAACCACTACCACACAAAAATAAAGGGCAAGCATCATTCATGAACCTGCGTGCACTTTAAATTATATAGGTATATTCTCTTTATCTTTTAAAGAGCAATCTATTTCAGTCATGTTGCTCCTATTTTTTACTGTTTTTTTTTAAAAAAAACCTTTGATTATTGGTACTGTTTTATTGCTTCAAAATATATTTTGATTGTGCCTTTTTATCCTTTTGCTGCAAGGTTGGGTGAAAAGCTGTTGAACAAACAAAACAGTCTGTTTTTGTCAAGAGGTGTCATTTGAAAGGCAGAGGCACCCAGAAATCAACTGTGTGTCTTAGAATCACAGAATCATGGAATAGGAAATGTCTGCAAGGATCATCTACTCCAACTCTGTACCATGAAGAAATATATAACTTAAACCATTCTTGGACAATATCCACCCAACCCCTCTCTGCTTGAGGACCTATTCCACTGTCAAACAGCTTAGGTAGAATCTCTTTCTTTGTAATTTGAATCCATCAGTTCGTGTTCTAGCCTCTGAAGCAGTAGAAAACAAGTTTGTGCCGGCAGCTCGACTTGAAATAGCTTCTGCCTGGAAAACAGGCAATGTAACATTAGAGATATGGTGGAAGCACATATAGTAAACTTGGTTCCCTGTGAAATAATTAGACCATATAAGAAGGACAACAGGAGACACAAACCAAGACTTTTTGTAACCGAAAAGTGGTTCCCATTTATTAATTTTATAAATACAAGCACACATTTGAGAGGACCACTGGAACACCACCAAGATTTCTGGAGAGATGTTCCTGGAGATGTTCTTGGAGATCCTACAACTTTGCCTAAAATCATGAGATATAATAACCATAAGATCTATGAGAAGGAAATGGTTCTAATGATCACGTTCTGGTCTAATATTGAATGGCATTTTGCATTTGTTTGCATCTTGTGGATTTTTACAAATGTTCTAACTCTATGAATAGTCATTCTTTCATGGGGGGCTTATGGTGCCAGTAAAGCAGAAGGAAAACTATGTGATGCAATGTTAGATTAGGGCATTTCCTGTGCTAGTTAACATCTACATAAAATCACTGGGGCAGAGGATCTGGAGTTTGGGAATTCAATGTCATCAGTTCATGTCTGATATGCAGCTTCAACTCTACCTTCCACAGATGAAGGGAGGACATATATTAGACGATAACAGTCTCTTAATGATAAGATTATTGTTCATTATGCTTTCATTAGCAGTTTCCAAGATATGTATTCAGAAAGGAAAATCTGAACCACATGTACTTTTACCCAGCTCCACATTTTCTGGGATTATAAATGTTAACAAACAAATAAATGACTTGGACCATGACTATAGATGACAACAGATGTAAAATATGCAGAAATGTTAAATCCATGGGTGAGCATTTTTTAAAATTGAAATTTAAAGTAATTGATTTTTTAAAAAATGGAATAATGAAATATAATGAAATATTAGAGCCCT
The DNA here is from genome assembly GCA_948472985.1 of Iguana delicatissima. Lineage (NCBI taxonomy): Eukaryota > Metazoa > Chordata > Lepidosauria > Squamata > Iguanidae > Iguana > Iguana delicatissima. The sequence goes on from CAOKZL010001666.1 coordinate 51,578, forward strand.
TGCTAAATTGAAAATCACTTTGTTACTTCAGGAACATAAAATACATTCTATGAAACTTGGTTGGACATAAAATTATCATGTTTGTCATATTAAAGGTACAATTTATTCAGAAAATAATTTCCAACTGAATATACTATTTTAAATGTTATTTTTGTTACAAATGGCAAGGTCCTGAACTGTAAGAAACATCTTTGCTTTTGCAGGGAGAAGACAAAAAGAACACCAATAAAAGCTAGAGGAACCATTAATGGTAGTAAAACAAAATTATTTTGTCTCTATTAATCATCCATAGTGCCAAGCAGACATAAAGCTCTCATTTCCATAAAAAGAACTGAGAAAAGGAAACCAAGTCCAGACATTGCATTGATGTCATATACTATACAGAGTCTTACCTAGTAATCTTGCTGCTATGCAGTTTTTAGAACTAATGCTCTAAAAGGGGGAGCGGTTAAATATACGAATATACGAACTCCTTAGATCTTTTATTCACCATTCTAAAAGAAAATATTGTATAATCCAGTTTTTTCCCCAGTTTTCTAAAAAAAAGTTTCAACTCCACTCCCCCCGAGGAATCATCTTCCCCACAAATCTTTCTGTTCCTCCCACTCGGGCTTTCTGAACTGCAGACATGATAGAAATGCTTATGGTCAAGAGAAGCACTGATCCAGTGAAACAGTCTCATTCACTTCTGAATAAGGTTTCACTCCTCCAGAAAAATTTTATTTGCAATTGGACAGTACTCCCATACATGATTCTGCACTTGTTGGCTAGAACCACATGTACTTTTACCCAGCTCCACGTTTTCTGGGAAAAATAAACTGTTAATGAGGAAGAATACGTAAGTTAGGACTAACTGTATCAGTTTGCTTTGCCTACTGGGATGGGCAAAATTCTGTCCTTCCTATCCTTGCCTCCCCCCCCCCGTTGAGTTGAGTGCAAACTACTTTTGCACTTTGAACTCAGATTGCAGCAGCTGGGGCCATTTCTGCACCTTACCTTTTTCCATTGTTGTCCCAGCGTCATCCCAGGGGCACTTTTGCTGGGATGAGAGTGTGTCTCCAATGCTCCCTTCCACACTTGGCTGTCTGTCTGTGGATGGGAGTGCAAGTAACATATGCCTTCCTTCTGCAGTGCAGCTGGCCTCTTTCCCATGATGCACTGGGGAAGGAAGTGCCTAGATCACGCTTCAGTCCGTACCATATGGCCACCAGCAATGGATGTGTTGCGTGATTGTGGGCCAAACAGTTTTTTCCCATTAATAGAATATTCCACAATCATGACAGGAGGGATATGTTGGCAGCGGAACTGCAACGACATTGTGCAAAAGCACGACTCGTGGACTACCAGCAACATGTCCCATTGCAGGACAGGAAATGGCCTGAAGTAAGCTAAGGACAAATAGGGAAAGTGGAAGTAAGCGAGCAAAACTGGAACATTTTAAAGGCAGTTGAAAAAAGTAGGGAACAGAGGAATGATTGGCACTGTCCCTACCAAGTTACAACAGTTGGAGGATGACGGTGGTGGTAAATACACTGTGTTTGTGCAGAAGAATTGGAAAGATGTATAGCAGGAACAATCAAACACCACACTGACTGCAAACTGCACAGAAACCTAGAGTACACTGATTCAGCAATACATCTGTAAAACCTAGTAAGGTATAATAAAGTGCTAGTCTGAGGGGAAACAGAAAGCCCAGAATGTGAGGAACTCCCTGCAGACTCAAATAAAGCACTCCCTCCAAAATCCCCCAGAATCCACTGGGCAGGATCATTAAATCTTTTGAAAGCTGGTTTGGCCCAGTACCTAGCAATAATGTAGAAATGATTTCCATGAGTCTCTGTGAAAATCTGGGCTATAGGTAACCCTAAAGCCATACAGGTACTGAAGAGCTTTGCTACAGACCTTTAACAATTGGAAGGACTGACATCAAATGATTTTCTTTTCCTAGTCTTTTTTTTTTCCTGTCATACAAAGTAGACCATTTGGGAAGTATTTTCCTGACACACACACACACACACACACACACATGTTTAAAGCTGTGGCCAGGTCCCTCTGACACTAGAGCCATGACATTGCAGTTATGCTGCAGCCCGTTCATGTCCTTCTTTCTCTTTACATTTCAGAGGCTTCTGACAATCTTGGGAAACACACTGTGAAGGTGAGCGATCAGACTAGAGAGTGACAAAACCTGGTAGAAACCTGAGAAGACCGGAGAACAGTGGCATGATGGCAGAGATATTCACTCTCATTGTTTCCAACACACTCAGCTATTTATTCTCTTCAGACAGAATAATCCTCTCTACTTCATTGTATTTGGATTTTGAACTCAAACTACTGGATCAAAGTGCTTTGCTTTATTCAACCAAAAAGAAAAAGAAAAAAAGGACGGGATGAATAAAATGCCTGCTTTTGAAGACAAACTGTGAAAGAACACATATCATCCAGCATTTTGCACTGAAACACTTCGTTTCCTAATGCATTGCTTGTTCTTTAAGCCCACGCTTTGGGAAGGGCTGTAGAGGACATGCACTGAATGCAAAAGATCCCAGATTTAATACCTCCCATCTTCAGTTCACAGCTGGAAAAACCAATGTTTTTAACAGGGAAAACTGCTACCAGTTGGTATAAACCAAGGGTGAGCAACTGTGGCTAGGAACAATTTGTGCCTGCCCCAGCTGAAAATCAGCCAAAAGTCACATCTGAAGGTCAACTCCAGTCGAACCTTCCAAATCTATCATGGTGTTGCAGGAGGATTTAGAGGTGGTTGAGGGTATTTTAAGGAAACCCCTTGCTCTAGCAATTGACCTTTTTCAGTTGTTGTTTTTTTGGGTGGGGGGAGAATGAATAAATTATGCTTGACCCAGCAGCACCGTTGAACATAACAGCAGGAATGGTGACATTTTAACAATGAAGAGGATAATAGTATATTCCACAGAATATGTGCAGAAGCCTTAAAGAAGAGAGGAGGGGGTTCAGAGGTTTGAACACCACATGTACCTTGTGGGTTATATCGTCACCACCACCAGTATAGATAATACTGAATTAAATGAACTAATGCCCAGACTAATTTTAAGAGATCTTTTAATGCAAGTAAAGCCAAACATGACAATAGCAGACCTATATCTTTAAATTACCTACTTTCACTTCCTCCCTAGGTGATTTGCTTCTTGTTGGCTCAATTGCTGATAATGGACATTAGCTTAATGTATCAAAGTGATGTCAGGAAGATAAACCACAGAAACTACTGGTGGGCTCAGCACCCCACTAGAAGCAGTCAGCATCCTTAATCTATGGATTACTTCTGGTTCTTAAATGGAAACTCTCATGCACCAAACTTTGTACACAGCTAGAGCACACCTATACTTAAAAACAACATATGTCTGTAGCCATCAAATATAGTTTGGGTCTCTATTTGAATCAAACGCTTTCTACAGTTCTATCTTGGATTCCATTCTTAAATGCCAGGGATCTCTGCCCAAGAAACGTAAATGGATCAAACAAAATGCACATTATAAATGCAAGTAATATACTCCCAGGAACTCAAAACCAAAGGGCTTTATCCATATATCAGAAAGTATTTCTTTGAAACAAATCATTACTTAAACTGTACAAGTGTTATTCAGTTGCATTCATATATGCTTATGGCCTCTTCCCACTGTGGATTTTACAAATATTCCAACAAACGTTTTGCTCTTACAATTTTAAATTAATTATTTAACCCTATGTTGGCAAACTCCCTCATTCTACCAGCATACACATTTATTTCGCTCACTCATGAAAACCTGATCTCCACAGAAGAATGTGGGAAAAAGAGAAGTGGATATGCCTGGCAGTTCTCATAAGGCCATTGGAGCAGACATGATACAACAAATCTTTGTCTCTACTTATTTGATAGCTGGTTGGAAAGGATCCCCCTCTGAACATCTTCACCATCTTCATTAGTAGTGGTAAAGAGTGAGAGACTTCACTTAGAATCCTCTCCTAACACCTATGTATTATGTAAAAATGCATCAAGACTTTGTGACATGGCACTGCGGTAAAGGTGACATTGGGCCCCTTCACACTATGAAGTTAAAGCTCGATTATTCCACTTTAACTATCATGGTTTAGACCTATGGAATTCTGGGATCTGCAGTTTAAGGAGTAGTGTTTAAATTATCCCCCAGGAAGCTCTAGTGCCTTACCCATCTATAAACTCCAGAATTCCATAGGATGTAACCAAGGCAGTTAAAATGGAATAACAGCAATATAATTGTGTGGTGTGAATGGGCCTATGGTCACAATGTCTATGCTTTAATGCCAAGGTTTCTTCAACAGCTGATTGACACACTGAAACTTATTTCTACAAAAAGGTGTCAGTCTCAGATTGGGCTCTGTTGTCATTTACCTTAGGTTGCTGAGAGCATCTGTTGAAACTATGGCTGTGAGTGTCATGGGATAATAGCCTCTGACAATTCCAAAGGCCCAATATACAATGAGAAACATCACTTAATGACCTACCATTTTCCTGACCTTTGATTATTTATTTCCTGACCTTTGATTATTATCCACTTGTTATACTAAACCTTGTTGATAGTCATGATATTTCGAGTGTCAATGACTACCTACTAGGAATTTATTCCAAGGCAAGAAAAAAACCTTGATGTGCCAAGCAACTTTGAGCTCTTTAAAACATCACAGACAATGATCACTTAGCCTCTTGATCTCTTTGATCTTTGATAGTTTAAGTAGATGGGGCTTTTGAAGCAGCCTTTGTAAGGGATCTTTTTTTACCTATAGAACATTCATTTTTCTCTTTCTCTCTTAAGATTTTTTTCTTCTTAACATTTTCTTTTCATTCAGCACTAGTGACTTGTGGATTCACATTTGCCTGTTTAATTCAAAACAACATGTGAAATGCAGCTTATGGCCTTTCCGCACGACACTGTTATAGTGCTATTATTCCACTTTCAACAGCCCATGGATTTCTGGGGTTTGCAGTTTACTAAGGCCAAAGAGCTGTCTGACTGAGAGTTCTAAATGCTCCTCTCAAAACTGCAAACCTCAGTATTCCATAGGATGTTGGAAGTGGAATAATAGCACTATAACAGTGTAGTGTGGAAAGGCCCCTTAGTCTTTTTGACCTCTTTTCACCCTTGGCTTTCTGTCCTTTATTTCCCCACCATCAAAACATCAACCCCCTTCCCCTACCAATAGCACACTGTCCTTCCTGTCCCAAGGTCTTAGTCTTCTTCCCAGCCCTAGACCATTTACCGGACTACTAAGAAGGGACAAACATACATGCAACATTGGACAATATGCCCCCTTATGTGTTCCAGAGCGGGATTGTGCTTATCTCTTGGGATGCACTGACCTGTTTGCGAAGTGATCTAATATATCTCAGTTACGTGGCACAGCATTGTCCTTACAAATATATGTGCATGTGTCTGTGATACAGTCACACTCACATTTCTACCAAAAAAACAAACAAAAACAAAACAAAAACCCAATGTATGAATGAATGACCATGAGTGTTTTCCCTTATAGACCAGAGGTTTAGAGGCTTTTAATTTTTTTGGTAGTTCAATCATTTTTTAACATTTGTATTTTGTGAATTTTTAACTATAACTCTGTTGTAAGCCACCTTAAGTGGCCCAGAATTAGAAAAAGTGAATACCACCAACAAAGGTTTGGATCTTGTTGGTTAGCCCAAAATAGAACCAACAGTAGAATGGTGAGTCAACACACTGGTAACACTGTTGATTCAACGAGTCTGTTCTGTTTGGAACTAGCCACAGACTTCAGGACAATAAAAATAATAACAGCAAATCAAGAAGCAAGCTGGCCATGTGGCCTGCGAAAAATTCTTGAAGGAAGACCACTGTATGAAATGTTGACCACACAGACTCTTTGCAACCTGGCTCTCTGGCAAAAAACAGAAAGTGCCTGATGCTAAAACTTGTTACTAACATGAGCTGATAAAAATTAATAGGTATGCTTTTCATAAGCACAAGGTTAAGTGTTTGCTTCCCTTGCAGAAAGGAAAAGAGGATAAAGATCTTTTCTCACTTTAGAGCAGTGGTTCTCAACCTGTGGGTCCCCAGATGTTTGTGAACTTCAGCTCCCAGAAGCCCCAGCCCCTATGGTCAATGCTCAGGGCTTCTGGGAGCTGAAGTTCACAAACATCTGGGGACCCACAGGTTGAGAACCACTGCTTTAGAGACAATGAAACAACAAGCAGAAGCCTCTCAGTTCTAAACTTTCCCATTTTTACTTTGATTTGGCCAGCCAAAAGTAAGTGTGTTATATAGGATATACTATTAAGTAATATAGGATATACTATTAAGTAATACTAATACTTCACCAGGTATACTGAACTTTTAGGTTCTGTCCCATTGTCTTTGCTAGTCTTCCACGTATTTGTCTTTTTTTTTTTAATGTTTGAAGCTAATGGCCATCTCTGCCATAACTTGAGGGAGCAAATTTTAAAAGATTCTGGTTATATACTGTAAGGTTTTTCATCTGTCCAGCACATTATGCTTATCATTTATTAACTGACCCTGACATTTCATATTATGAGAGGTAGAGAAAAACATCTCTGTACCAAAATCTTTTATCTTGCCATATCAGGTCATTTTTTAGCAGTTTTTTCTGACAACTAATAAGAATCAAAGCCACAGTTATTTTTCCCTCTATAATGAAGGGGCTACAACCTCTGAATGATTTTATTTGTTCTTTTCCAGCTCCATAATATTCCTTTTGAGACAGATCAGCTAGAACTATACACATTTATCAGCATCATAACAGTGTTATGATAATGACTGCTTCATTTTCAATTTCTTTCTGAATGTTTCCTCTAATGGAAGTTGGTATGAGCCATATGCATAGCCTCATAATGTATTTTCTGGTAAATCCAATGTTCAAGCTCTTTTCCATGCCATGCCAGATTATGACTGTGTATGGATTGACTGATTGCTCCATTCTGCATTATTCTACATTTATAGACACTGATTCTTATCTAGGCGTGCTACTTGTCCATTCACAATACACATGATTTATAGAGTCCTTTTCAGAGTACTTCACAGTCCTCTTTGGCATTTGTGTTTCAACTCACTTGCAAACAAGGCTACATAACTGATCACTCCAGACCAGTTATTTTGAAAGTCCTTACTCCATTTTGTTCTGTTTCTGCCCCTTAATGTCTTTTCTCTACACAGAAAATTCCCTACATCCCATGCTACCTTCATTTACTCTTTTCCTCTGCTCAACATTTTTGCTATATTCTTTGTGACCCTTCTTAAAAAAATCTCTCTTGTTGTTAGCTTTCTTTGTCAGCACCACCTTCTTCACATTTCTACTCTTTCTTGTTTAAATTGCCAATAACAACACACAAGGATTTTCACTGTTCTTAAAATTCACAAACTTGAAAGAATCTTAGATGTAAGCATCACTGTCTGTCCACAGCAAGTTGAAAAACATGTGTCACCACTTCTGCTGCTCACTTATTGATCTGGAGATCCACACAACATAGTGAAGATGTTCATCCATCCTCACTTCTGCTGTTGAAAAGACTGTGTGGGAATCATACAGTCCTGACTAGAGATGTGCAAGTCATGCTTAATCTACCCTGTGGGTCTTCTGAGCGGATGAACACACTTACCCACTCCGCTATTCATGAAATGGAGCAATTGACTCTTTCCCTCACCTACAGATTTTCTGCACAATTTTTTGTATTACTTTACGTATTTGAGGGCATATAATCATGAAAGAACAGCAATAAAGTACATAATTTATCGCTTTTTGTAAAATACAAAGGTACGCTGAAAGATGCATGTCCTCCTGCTTCCCGCAGTGAGTGAGGAGGAGTGAATTTGAATGCAGTGTTACAAGCATTACAGTAAAAAAAAGGAAAAGAAAGCAAAACAACTGATTATTAGAATCCTAATCTGGTATAGGCTGGCCTAATACTTCCTAGTGAAGCAGTTTATTATGAAAATCAGGAACAATTGCACTGTAAAGTCACAGATGCCAGGTTGGGTTTGTTGCAGCTGAAGTGTTCAGCCATCAGCATCAAATGGGAAGCAGTAATTCACCCAAAGTGATGCAGTAGAAAATTTAGAAGTGCTGGGTCCCTTCATGATAGTCACCATACCCCTCACCTTGCAGTCTTATATGTGTTTATTTAGAAGTAAATATTAGTTTGTTTGACGTGATTTCTTCCCAAGTAACTGTACACAGAAAAACAGTCCACTTGAAATCTTCTTTCAAAATACAATTCCCCCCCCCACCATTATGATTTCCATTTTGGTGGCCAAACAATTTGGTCTATGCTTTTTAAAAAAAACATACTAAAGGCAGCTAGTGAGGCAGGCTAATGTGCTTTTGTCCTTTCTTTTTTGTTTTGCTGTTCAGTAACGGATTCTAGCAGTAGCCACTGTTACCTTGCTTGTTCCAAGCAGGCACACATAACTAGACTAGGATGAACTGGAGAGTCTCCCATTCTTTCTCAGTACCAGCTTTAATGTACTGTAAACACACTGCTGAAACCCAGCAACTGAAAGCATCTCTCCAGTTCTTCACCACTCCTCCAGTTCCAATGGTGTTAAAAAATTGCAGCTAGACAGAGGACAAGGTGGAAAAGAGAAGAGGAACAAAGAGAGACCTCTTTGTTAACTAAAGTATGCCTGTACAGGTATTTTGCTGGGTGTTTACTTTCTCTTTGGCTTTTTGTACATGGACAGTGGACAGTTACTTGACAGGGTCTTAAGACGAACACGGTGAACTATTGCAGATCAGTTGAGGATAAGCTATTACTGAGATGAGTACCCTTGTGTTGTTTTTTTTAACCTGTTGTCATTTAATAGACAATGCTAAACCTGCACGGACAGCACAGACTTTTTGAGGTACCTGCAGTCCTTGTTTGAGTGGAAGGTGTTGGGAGGCACTGTCTCTTTTCATTTTAATTCTCTGTCCAAAATCCAGTTTTCAGGTAACTTTACACATATTTTTAAAAGACAACTTTATCAGTCAGAGCACAGTCTTTTTTCTACAGCTTTTGACTGAGTAACTGTTGACAACATGCTACATTCTGAAATCTAGGAGAAATTCCCAATGGCTACAGAGAAGAACAGTGCAAGCATGGTATGCTGGAATTTATTAAGGGTAATTTGCAGCCAATGTATATTTCAACATTTGGTCTGAATAGGCAGCTTCCTTTGTTGGTACAGTAACTTGCTCCAGGCATGCTTGAGGCATGGATGTCTACTGAAACCCACAGGGAGCTGAACTTGTGGTCTCACAATATTCTACACTGATAGCAAAAAATAAAAAGGGTGTGGAACTGTATATAGCAAGGCAGTACTACTCAAAGCTTAAAAATATACAGTACTTTACATAATTCTTTTGTTTTTCATGCCACATTCCTACCAACGAATAACTGAAAACGCCCCCACCCCACAAAACAATGGTAGCTGCATTTCTTTCCTTCTTTTCAGAATCCTAATGAAAACATGGTTACAGAGCAAATGTTAGGTTCACAGTGGAGACTGTCAGTTCCAAAGGCAATGACTGGGGATACCAGCAGTGTGCTGAATATACCAACCCAAACATGACTGGGTTTGAGTTTCTTTTGTATTAATAAATTGTTGCATACACTGTGTAACATACACTGCTTTCTGTGCAAAAATCAACTCTTTTGCACATTTTTTTCAAGACTGGTCCTGAAATGTGAAAAAATGCCAAAGGAAGTGAGAAAAAACAACCTTGGAGTTTTGCTCAGCTATATCAGCATAATGCAGAAATGTCTCAAGAACTGCAGGTACTAGTACCTATTGCTGTTTAACTATGACTGAGACCAATGTAGAAACAACCACGGGATGACATTCCTGTGGCACAACATGGCATCCCAATTAAGGATTTTTTTTTTATCAGACCGACTCACACCCAGAATAAAATCAGACCCAGTCAGAGAAGAAACTCCCTGATGACCCTAGCACATACTATCACCAAAGGAGTAGGCACACTTTGAATGATATGTTAAGACTATCACTTCTCAGTAAGGATTTTGTAAACCTGGTGACCCTGGCCACAGATTCATTTCAAATCCACTAGACTTTGCCTGGGAATTCAGGGTTATAAGTGCAATGAGTTCAGACCAAAGGTCAGGGCAGAAAATGGAACATACATCTGGCACAACCAAGACTTCTGTCTCAGAAGGATGTGCACCTTGATCCTCAGGATATGCTAGACCAGTGTTCCACAGAGGTTTATCAATATAAAACTTTCATTGGCCATATCCTGGACAGCTCCTAGTCATAAGTACTAATTCTTAACTTCTTGACTGCACAGCTTCCATGCAGCTTTCCTAATTTTGTCCTAAAAGCAGTACTTGCACATAATGCTTTTCCAGCTGTACAGTCTCTGGTCTTGTTGATAAAACATAGAGTTCCTACCCACATAGTCTTGTATATAAGTAGAATGAGATAAGGAAGGCTGTAAGGCTGTGAGAACCTCTCACAGGTTATATGGAGACTCTGCTTAATCATGCAAATTGCTCTGCAAGAATTAAATGCACCGGAAGCAAATCATGAGTGAAATATTGCATTGATTGGGCTGGAAATAATTCAGCCTAAGACATAAGCAAACCAGAAATCTCCCATAGCTGTCCAAATTATTTGAGAATACATGAAAGAAGGATTTCACTCCTGATTGGTGAGATGCAAATTGCTAAGGATTAAAGTATAATTAACATGGAATAGGTAGGTTCACATTTTAGTTGAATCACAGTGGGTAGTCCTATCCTGGCAAAACTCACTGAGCCTTTCTTAGCAGGCCATCAAACATACCTCAGAATAATAATAAAAACCCTGCTATTCTTAGGAGTATAAGGACATATTTACTTTTTGAGGAACTACCTGGGGCTCCCACCACCCCACCACTGTGTTTTTTAAATCTTCAAGAAAGCTTCAAGAAGGCTTAAGATCTTCAAAGCAGTCCTGTCACATTCCTAGGTCAGAAAGACAACGGAAATCTTCCTGTGACATAGTACTGTTTTTACACAGCATTCTTGGGCAGTCAGGGAAGAAGTTTTGCTTCATGATAAGGGAAGATATACTTGGGAAGATCCTATGCCATCCTGTGACATAATCACCATGGAACATATTGGGGATTCTCTGAAGAGTAAGTGTTGCCTAAATGGCAGAAGCTTTTTTTCAAAGTTTTTTTTTTTTAAGGGGAAGCTAAAAGCCCTCAGCTAGTTTGTCATAAAGTAAGGCCTTTTCTGCACGGGGGAATTAAAACGGTGCAGTGCGTCCTCCACGGAGGATGTCTGCACCTTGGAGCAGACTAGGAGCGGACTACTTACTGGAGATCTGCACCTCAGTCTGCTCCAAAATGACCCCAAGTGGTCCTCCAGCGTGTTTTTTAAAGACCGCAAAAAACATGTCTTTATTTTCCTGGAATGCACCATTGCATTCCTGCTCCCTTATGCAGATTTGCAGGCTCGCACCAATGCGAGCCTGCAATCTGTGGAGGGCGGGCTTTAGGAGTGGTGAGCTTCGCGGTTGGTCAGGACCCATGACCAACCAGAAGCCGCCATTGTGGAAGCCGGAGCAGTGCAGATCTAAGACCACGCACTGCTCTGATTTATCCTGGACCGGTCCGAGGAGCCAGAAGATCCAGTGAGTAATGGTACGGAGCAATTTCCTCGCCTCGTGCAGAAATGGCCTAAATCTACCCTCACTGCAAATTGTGAGATTACGGGCATCCATCCCCACTTTGAAACTGCTAGTAGTCACCTCACTGCCTTCATGAAGAATGAACAGTCCTGGCAAGCTGGAGTATCCATTCAGCCCTAGTAAAATGTACCTGACAGTTTTGATTGCTTTTTTATTTATTAAATTAATTTATATTCCACCTTTCTCCCAGCACAGGACCTGTACAATCACAAAAATACATAGAGATAGACAATAAATCCTACATCTGAATGTACTGGACTTAATCTCCCTTCCTGTCATTCTCTTTTCCTTATGTGTCATGTCCTTTTAGACTGTAAGCCTAAGGGCAGGAAACTGTTAAATCAACAATTGTAAACTGCTCACGAAAAGCACCATAATCACTGATGGCACTATATAAATAAATGGTAACGGTGAGGATGACAGCCAGAGTGGTGTACAGTAGGCCCTCCACATTTGCAGGGGATAGGGGCACAGAACCCCTGCAAAAGTGAAAAAACTGCAAATAACTTACCCCCCAGTGAGTACACACCCTTCCCTGCATTCTCCTGCCCACCACTGCCCATGTGCCCACGCCCACAATTGCACCCTCAGTGGTTGGCAGAAGATCGCGAGGAAGAGGAAGCAATCTTTCTTCCCTTCCCCATCCCACCTGCCCCTGGGGTGATTGTGCCAGCAGTGTCGGGCAGGAGACTGGGAGGGGGAGAAAAGATCTTTCCTTCCCTTCCCCTCCTGCCCCCCACTGGTGCGACCGTGCCCGCAGCAGGGGCAAGAGATCACAAGAGGAAGGAAAAGATGCTTCCTCCTCTTCACCCTCCCACCGGCCGCTGGCCAGGGAATGGGAGGGCGGGATGAATAATCAAACCCGCGAGAGTCAAACCCGCGAATGTGGAGGGAGAAGTGTAGTGGTCTGTGCATTGGACTACAATCCTGGAGATCAGGATTTGATTCCCTGCTCAGAAATGGCAACCCACTGGGTGACCTTGCATCAGATAGTGGTTTGTAAAGTCACCCAGTGGTTTTCCATGGCTGAGTGGGGAATCAAACCCTGGTCTCAAGGGTCATAGTCCAATGCTCAAACCACTACATCACAGTGGCTCTGGCCCAAGTTTACCTACTTAATTTCTGTGGCTGAGCAGGGGTTTTAATCCTCATCTTCCTAGAGTCCTAGGCCATTTCCACACTGCACTCTTACAATGCTACTATTCCACTTTCAACATCCTATGGAATCCTGGGGTTTGCAGTAAATAGCGGAATAATAGCACTATAACAGTCTAGTGAGGGAATGGCCCTAGTCTAACATTCAAGCCACTATACCACAGAGATTCTCCTATGCAGAGAAAGTTAGTATTAATGATAGATGAACCCTTTCAAAATTGGTAAATTAACCATGAAAAGGGGAAAGGACACAGACCTGAGCTACGGCACATATTTTACATAGGGATGGGAAATCTCTGGCCCTCCAGATGTTACTGGTCTGCAATTCCTCTGACCCTCACTACTGACTGTGCTGCCTGAGACTGATGACAGTTGCACTTTAAGGTGCTTACTACTGCTTTACTTCCTTGCTTTCATTCACTCCCTTTCAATACCCGGGGTACAAATTAACAGCATAAAATACAGGACACCAACGTCACAGAGGTTCATTCGTAGAATTTTCAGGTTGTGCTGGAAAAGATCCCTACTTGAAATTCTGAAGTGTCACTGACTTAAAAATCAGTAATTGGACATATTTAATATTGATTTAACCTAGCTGTATTACACATGAGACCTGCAACAAAACACCAGAGTGTGGAACACTGGTCTTCAGAATTCCAGGTCCAGATTATTTGATGGATTGTGTTTTCCCATATGACGCTGCCCATGTTTTGAGATCTTCTGGGAAGGCCTTTCTTGCTGTCCCATTACCTCATAGTTATATTTGGTAGGAACTTGGGAGAGACACTTTTCAGTGGCTGTTTCCAGGCTGTAACACTCTCTTTGCATAGAGGCAGGACTAGCACCTTCCTTGCTGTCTTTTTGCAAGCAGGTTTTGCAACCCTTCTTATTCTGGCAGGCTTTTGAGAACTATTATTTTTTTAAAGGGGAAACAGGCTTTGTATAATCTGCTGGACTTTTACTAATTTTTAACTATGTTTGTTTTAACTGTTGTAGGCTGCCTTGGGTCCCAAACTGGAAAAAGGCATTATGATGATGATGATGATGATGATTCCGTATATTTACTGCATCCCAGTTTATTCTGTTGTTCTTACTGTTGTTCTTTATGCTGGAGTTTATTTAACATTCTGAAAACACCATGCAGCTTCTGGTCTGGTACTCTCCTTCCTCTACAGCAGAGATTTCCAAACTTTTCATGTTGGTGACACACTTTTTAGACATGCCTCATTTTGTGACACAGTAATTCAGTAAGTGGAGGCAGCCCCTTCACCTGAGCCTGGCCTGCCATCACTGCTGCCCTCGCTGTGGTCTTCCTCGGCCCAGGGCGGCGTCGGCAGGAGAGGGAGCCCCTTCACCTGAGCCTGGCCTGCCACCGCTGCCTTTGCCAGGGTCTTTCTCGGCCCAGGCTGGCAGTGGCAAGAGAGGCAGCCCCTCCACTTCGACCTGGCCCCCCACCACTGCCACTCTCACTGGGGTATTTCTCCCTTCAGGCAGTGGCAGGGGGAAAGGCAGCCCCCCACCTGTTACATTCGCACAGCACACTTGCAAACTGCAGTCAACACACTAATGTATCGCAACATACAGTTTGGAAAGCTCTGCCCTACAGGGTTCCCCCAGCCTCCAAGTTCTGTTGTACAGGCAGACCTCAGTTAACAAAGCCTTTGAGAAAGATACTTCTTTTTACAATATCTTTTTTTAATGCCTACCCAGGCGCATCTATCTATCTATCTATCTATCTATCTATCTATCTATCTATCTATCTATCTATCTATCTATCTATCTATCATTTGCCACCTTTTGCCAGAAAGGGGCCCAAGGTGGCAGCATCAACACTGAAAGGATAGTGAACAAAGGCTGGACAAAAACACAAACTTCCGTGTTTTGTGGTTGCAGAAGCATGTTTCTAGCAAATAATGCTATAAAATTTGAGCACGGAAAGAGAAGGATTCTATGCAAGCTGATTCAACTGTAGCCACATGTGCCTCCTTACAACAGAAAAGTAATTGGCCTTTGGAATCCCTTGCTGAGTATGCATAACAGCAAAACAGAGAGACAAGGAGAAAGCAAGTACATTTCCCCATACTCATGTTAAAAAGCATAGATCTGTACATTTGGCCACCAAAATAGAAATCATTAGAAAAGTGGAGACCAGTAGGAGGGGGACCCCATCATCCTCATCTGGATGCATTTTTGTAAGAAGCTCTTGAAGAAGTTTCTAGGAGATTCCAAATGTTTTTGCTTACTCATGCAATGCTTACCCCAACCTAGTTGTTTCACTTCACATGTGCATATTTTCAGTTTTGAATAAAAAAGTAGCTGGAACATGTTCAAGCTGTCCTTCTGTTCTGTGGTGTAGGGATCTATCTTTATTCCTTCCATGTTACTTCTGCCACTGGTACCAAATTTTCTGTTAAAGAAGTAATGTCTAGGAACACATATGGTTTGTTAACTGAGGTATAACCTGTAATTCTGCAAGAGTTGGGCTTCTCTCCAGCCTGCTCTCTTCTGCCTGGGTGGTGCCATTTCAAGCAGTGGCAACCACAGCCTTGGAAGAGAGGGAAGTATAGGAATAGTAAGTGAAACAATGAGATGTATACCTGATTATGTAATTGATGAAAGATAATTGTAGAACATTAAGTAAGTGTTATTTTACTTATCAGCTCAACAGCATACTCCTCTTATGTATTTCTGCTCTGAAGAAAGCCCACTTGTGCTTATGTGGATTTAGGAGGCAGTAGGTAAGTATGTATAGCATTACAGTATAAATTTTATTATGTGCATGGGATTCAGTAATTTAGAAGAGGTATGGGAATCATGCAGCCCTCCACATACTGTTTGGTTGCAAGTCCCAACTGCCCTAAGTTGCATAGCTAATGATGAGGAATCCCGGGAAATGCAGTTCAGCAACATCTGGAAGACTGTACTATTCCCACCCATGCTAACTGAAATCAATAGATTAATAGATTCCCCCATATGAATATATTTCAGAGGGTTTTTTTTTTTGTCTTTTTTATTTTCTACACTTATAATCACAATCTGCACATCAAATTAATTAGTTAAATGCCATTAATTATGTATTTTAACATTGCTTTAATTCCTTTTTGATTGTTTAATTATGTTTTAACTTTTGTATTCTGTGGCTTTTAACTATCCCTTTCAAATTGTTGTGAGCTGCTTTGAGTCTCAATTTGGGGGGGAAAAGCATGGTATAAATAAGGATAACAGCCACAACATCATCTTCCCAATTCTTTCTCTTAATATAGTATCCATCACCTATTAGCATATTTTCACCACAAGATAGTATTCCTGTGTAATCATGATTTACTTTGGGTCTGTAGAAATTGTGGGACTTCAGCACTTATCATCCCCTGCAAGCATGGGCATTTGTTGGCGATGATGAGAGCTTTAGTGCCACAACATCTAGGGATTCAAGCTTGGAATGTCTGGAGAGACCAACTCAATATTTGCTATCTGTGGGTTATATTCTTCCTTTTCATGGCGAGCATGAAAATAAGGTAGCTGCTAATAATCAACACTTCTTAGAAAGCTATGAAGGGTTATGTTTTGTATTACTACCACTTAAGCAAATGACATTGGAACAAATTTATTTTCTTAATGTCAAAGCATTTGGTAATAAATTATATATATATATTAGATTAAAAACATATGCACCAAATTAAAAATTTTATGAAATGTTTAAACAGTTTAACATGTCTGAAGGTTTAAATCTCATGCAATAGTAATTTGCTACCAAATCTTGCAGCAAAGAGGAACAGCCGAACAGAGGCAATTCTCCAGTGGCCTGATTATCTCTCGGGAGTCGTTCTCGCCACTGATTCCCTACCACAGTCTCACAATGTTTTTAAGTATCTAGAAAGCAAGAGAAAGGGGAAGAAAAATAATATATGGCATAAAAGGATGGGATAGTACACTTCACCATGCACACAATGGCAGGAGATCCCCTCTGATCTTGGAAACTAAGTAGTGTCAGCTTCAGTGGGGGATCACCAACAAATACCTGGTGCATTTCAGAGGAGGGCAATGGAAAACTACCTCTGTGTATTCTTTGCCTAAGAAACCCTATAAAATTTATGGGGTCACCGTAAGGGAACAGTTGACTTGAAGACACACACATGCACACACACTTCTTATTTAATCTAATATTCTAGGCCACCGTAAAGCTTTACAGTACAAGGGGACAATGTGTCGCATTTGGCCCACATCCATCCCTTAGCTACTCCCTCTGTGGTCCTTAGAACTTTGCCCATAGTTTCCTAAAACACAGCAACTGTTATCAGAGAAAGAGTGAATTTCAGCACCGTTACGGGGGAACCAAGTTGAAAACTCCTCCAAGCTATATTACATTCAGGAAACATTAGAAAAGTGAGGTGGTTCAAGACTGCTTTACTTTCACAGCCTCCAGTGACCCTGATTCAGAATGGGCGTATATTGGGGCAGCTGTGGATCTGGCAATCAACTGTTGTAAATCAACTGTGGATGGCACGTGTCTCCATTCAGCCCCACACACCAAAAAATGATGTTCACTCTAACATGTAACAAATAGAATGTAAGATTCCTACCTTTCATATTAGAAAATGATGCTTCACATGTATGTTTGCTATTTTTGTCACTAACAATTAATAGCAAGCAAAGAACTTTTATTTTGAACCTGATTTTGACTTGAACTTAGCATGAATTGGCAAATATTAAATATATAATACATTCTTCTGTCTAGGCACTTTTTTGATTTCTGAACTGCCCTCCAATAGCTGAAGCTGAAGTTTAGCAAGTCTGTTAATCCAGTGCTCAAAGCCAGCAACATATTGGATGTTCTTCTCACAAAGACCGGAGCAAATCACCTTGATGATTTAGAAGAGTTGCACACACCTATACTGTGTTATTTTTGCTGTCCAAAATCTCTTTTCCCCTCCTTTACATCTTAAAGACACTCACTTGGATTAGAAACTAAAATTAGCTATCTGTGCTATTAGAACACAAATGTGTCCAAAGCTGTTAACATCTCTTTTTGCCTTTGTGGCAGTACAAGTGTGATAACTTAAAAATAGCCACATAGAGATTTGGTTTATATTTTGTATGCCTGCTCTCAAGCAGAAGCTAAAGCCTGAAGGCCAAACTTTAAACTCCTAAAAATAGCACTAAAACCAGAACGCTTGCAGAACACCAAGTATAGCAGCATGAACAACAATGAGGGATGACACGTTGCAGCAACAACATCTATTGGAGGAAACCTTAACCATGTCATTGTCTACTAATGTTTACTTTAAAACTTCTTAGCAGAAAGACTTCTTTTTTTTCATTCACTGTATCAAAATATGTCCAGAAACTCTTGTACATAAGCCAAAGGACAGCATCTGAAGTGAGTGCACATCAGATTGGAATTCCTTACCTTCCCCAAATATGACAAGGCTAATAATAGGCCAAGGAAGAAAACAAACAGAAAAAAAAGACACTCTTGCATTATTTATATTCCATTTCTTCCTTTATTTCTCCACTAATTTCTCTTTTTTCATTTCAAGGCACTAAATGTGGAGCAAAATTATCAGCAGTCAATGCAGCATGTCTCTGTTCTAGTTCTAGCTCATATAGCAAGCCTGACAAATTGGCTCTGATTACAACACTTTTTATAGCTTGCATTATCTTTGCCAACTATAAAACAAAAGGCCTTTAGGAAAGTGGTGTCTCTCATCTTCTCCTGATTTAAAATGTAAAATTTTAAACAGAAGAGTTTAACAGAAATTTTGGCTTATTACTGAGATGGTCACTGCTTTTAGAGAATGGTAATAGATGACTTTTTTCCTGTATGTCTTTCAGGGCATTGCTACATCTAAGAAGATCACACATTGCATATGCACTCTTTCTTTGTCTCCCACATGCGCACTTCTGTGCACACAGGAGGGAAAGGAGAGAGAGAACACAGCCAGGTTCACCAAATCTAGAGTCCCAAAGTCCAGGATCCATCTTATCAAAATTTTATATACATTTATGCAAATATATGTTCCCAGTGAAGCATTTTCATATTTTGTAGTTCTTGTATACTATAAGGTATAATTGAATCTATACAGAAAGCTTACCCGAAGACATCAGCTGTATGTGCTCCATGAACACACATTATCAGAAAAATGCTGCTTACTTCTTCAGAAATGAGGAATTTTGAGTAACTAAACACTGAAGAATCAATACAGCAAATTATTTTGAAATAACAGTTTGTTAGTATAGAGTACACCTCTCCATTGATACAAAGATACATAATAAGCCATTCCAAAGGGAGTATCATGATGTCAAGGCGGAGGTTCAGACAGAGATATATTGCTATATTTTGTGGAAAGCTCTTTGCACAGAGCCAGCATGGTGTAGTGGTTTGAATGTTGGACTATGATTCTGGAGATCAGAGTTCAAATCCTCGCTTGGCCATGGAATCTCACTTGGTGACTTTAGGGAAGCCACACTCTGTTAACCTCAGAGGAAGGCAAAGGCAACCCCCCTCTAAACAACTCTTGTTAAGAAAACCTAGTGTTAGGTTTACTGTAGAGTCACCATAAGTTAGAAATGACTTGAAGGCACACAACAACAACAATTACAACAACAACAATTTTACAAAGAAATCATACAAGGTAACAGGAATGTGCTCAACTGGAAATAAGTTCAGAGGCATACCTAGGGTGGGACAAGAAGAGCACGTGCTCCAGGCGCCAAAGCACGGGGGATGCAAAATGATGATGATGATGATGATGATGATGATGATGATGATGATAATAATAATAATAATAATAATAATAATAATAATAATTTCTATCCCACCTCTCCACATGGATCAAGGCGGCGAACAACACAAAATACATTAAATACATTAAAAGACATTAAAAACATACCCAATCCTCCCCACCCACCAACCCACCTAAACCAACACCTTAAAACACACAACAATTAACAGTCCATCAATTAACTATTAACAAAACAGCATGCATGTAGGGGTGGGGGAAAAGGGTAAGAAGATAGGAGCACAACTTCCACGCTTGCCCAAAGTGTTGTTTATTCTAGATATACCACTAAATAGGTCCCATTGATTTCTGATGTGACCTATCTCTTGAGAGGTTCCCTGGTAAACGTCTGGTGGTCTTTCCTATGAAGTTTCTTTTTTTGAAAATCTAACTTTCAAACAGCACCTCTTTCACTGGTGGGGTGAGATATGGATGTTGTTCTTGCCATAATGGAAGCTTGCTAATCTATATGTCTATAAAAGTGGTAGGGAATCTTGCCCAAATATTTCTGCTACTGATTTTTTTTCTGTTCTCTCTTCCTATGAAGCTTGGACCACCTGCCTCATCTTTATCCATCAGCATGTTTCAAAGACTTCATCTCTAAAATGCTTCTCCAGGGAAATAATAGACTTAAAAGAACTTCCCTGATACATGCAGTCTCTTTCTGACCTCCCCAAAGGGTATCCATGGAAAACTATGTTTCTTTCACTGCTATTGACTACTGAGGGAAGGTAATTCAGAACAAGAACATATTTGCTTCTAGAAATCTATGCCATGTCTACCACACCCCCACATCAGTTCATAGCTGATCTCAGAAAACTAGGCTATTTGCCTGCTCTCTCAAAATCTGAAAATTACTGATCTTATTCCAAACCTATTTACAAGTAAATTAGAGGACAGTCACACTCCAGCACTCCCAAGCTTTCAGTTGTTTACCTTTCTGTTCCAGCGGCTTTTGCTCTCTCCTTCCTTTCTCTGATGCTTGGACTAGAGTTGTCAGATTGGATCCTGAATGGGGCTCCTGTAATTTTAATCCTTAACAGACCTTGGAGCAGGATGAAGTACCATAAATCTCCCTCATGTGGGACAAAGGAACCTGCTGTGCCACGCCCTACAAACCCCAACTTTCAGCCACAGGCATCCCCTCCTAGCACAGGCCATTCCTGCACTAGACTGTTAGAGTGCCATTATTCCACTTTCACCATCCTGTGGAATTCTGGGCTTTGTAGTTTACTGAGGTCAAAGAACTCTCTGGCTGAGAATTCTAAATGCCCCTCTCTAAACTCCAAATCCCAGGATTCCAAGGGGTGTTGAAAGTGGAATAATAGCACTATAACAATGTAGTGTGGAAATGGCCACAGCTGCCAGCTTGCTGGTGAAGTCAGGGGAAGGGGCATGGAGCAACAGAACTGGGCAAAAGGAACAGAGATAGGTGCTTCACGGGTCATGATGAGGAGCATTATAATAGACTTTGAGGACTTTGAGTGGGGAGGGTGGGCTACATTTTGATATTTTAATTTATATGTTTTGTAATGCCGCCTCGATCCATTTGGGAGAGGCGGGATAGAAATAAATTTTATTATTATTATTATTATTATTATTATTATTATTATTATTATTATTATTACACACTGCAATCTGACCTTGGAATTTGCTCTCTGGTGGTTCTTGCTATTCACTAAACTATTTGCCAACTGAGTCAGAAGCCTTAAAAGAGACATTATTTCTGTTAACAGACCATGCCGCTGCATGGTGCTGGTGGAACACTGAATACTGGAAGTGTTTAACATGAAAACAAAAACAAAAATCTCCATATTTATTAGGGAGTTTTCCTCCTGACATATCTTTTTATATCAAGGGGATATTTATGTGCGCAAGAGAATCCAAGAGTGCATATATTCAGTCTCCCGTACCTACAGTTGAAAAATAGTAGTAGGTTCAGTAATACATTTGCCATTATGAGGAGCTGATTGGGGGTTTAAAAAATGAGGCACATAAAAATGAAAGTTCTTATTGTTAACTGCTGTCAAGCTGACTTCGATTCATGGTAACCCTATGAATGAGAGATCCCCAAGTCATGCTATCATGCATCACTCTGCTCAGATCTTGCAGATTCAGGGATGTATGTTCCTTGGTTGAGTCTATCCATCTGTAATGTGGTCTTCATCTTTTCCTACTGCCTTCTTCCTTACCAACCATTATTGTCTTTTCTAGTGAGTCATGTCTTCTCATGATGTGGTCAAAGTATGACAGCCTCAGTTTAGTCATCTTGGCTTTTAAGGAGAGTTTAGGCTTGATTTGCCCTTGGATCCATTCATTTGTGTTTCCAGCAGTCCAGAGTATCCCTGGAACTCTTCTCCAGCACCACATTTCAAAGGAGTTGATCTTCTTCCTATCAGCTTTCTTCACTGCCATGCTTTCACAAGCATATATAGAAATTGGAAATACAACAGCATGGGCAGTCCTAACTTAGCATTCAACAACATTAAGATGAAATTACATTAAAATGAAAGACTCCTCCCACATATAGCTCCCTCATATTTTAAACTTTCTGATCTTAATGTGGCTGATTTTAGTAAACAAACAAGCAGACAAAACCACTACAATCCTCAATTTAGGTCTTCTGGTTATGTTGTGATGTTTTCTGCAGATAAGAGAGCATTATTCTAGGCTACATTTCTTTTTTCTAAAATTATAGATTAAAAAAAAAGCAATCAGCCAAATCCTAATATGTAAAGCTATACTTTTAGCACATAGAAGTCATATAATAGAAAATTATGGTTCTGCCACTAGAAGTTGTTTATCTTTGCAACAGCTACATATTAAATCATCAAACTTAATGGAGTACAATATTAGGAGATGAGATGGAATATTGTAAGATGACTTACAGCTACTGAGAGAAAAGTAACTTCTGCTTTTGAAATCATTTTATTTCTAGCACAGGGTTGTCTATTTTGCTTGGCTGCTATTGTTGTTTTTGTATAATACATTATACTTTTAAAATTGCTTCACAAAGATCAAAAATGTTCCTCCAGAAAAATAGCTTCATCAAAAATACTATTTCTAATAAAGGGGCATTTTCGGTCAGGGTTTACAAGAACATTTAATTTCACTTGTGAAGCTTTGTGCCATAGAAAGGATGATAACCTTTCAAAGAAAATAACTAAATAGTTGTCTCCTTCAGGTTGGAAATAAAACAATACAAGGAAAGCATGTTAAGAATTATTATGCCAATTCATAGTGGAAAGCCCATTACAACACGTTTGTAAGGAACCGTAAGGGAGTGATGCCTAGTACTTGGAATTCAGCATCATCAGTGCAGCACTGATCATGAGGAAAATAAACAAACACAAATAACACAAAGCACAAAAATAATCTGGATATTATAGCAACCAAGACACAGGATCTCCTTCACATACTGGTGGGATTGATTGCCCCCATACAAAGCTCCCCATCTATAGCATGTTGAGTAAGACAGCAAACCTTCATGGTTAGTGGCATATCTAGTGTAAAGAGTGCCTAGGACAAGTGTGGAAGTTGTGCACACAGAGTGGTTCTTGTGCCTGGTGGCATCTCTCTTGACAGGCAGCAGTGCTCTGGGCAGTGGTGCTCTGCTCTGGGAACCATGGAGAGCTATGGGCATGCGCTGGGGAGAGAGGTTCCATGGGGAGGAGATTCTCCCGAGGCAGAGTCCAAGGGAAAAGGAGGGTGAGGGGGATCTCCAGAGAGTGGAGGGGGCAACATTGACTGCAATTCAACAGTTCCTGTGCCCTCCAGACTCGGAGCCTCCTGAGCTTTTCCTTCTCTTCCTCCTCCTATTCCAGAGCTGCTTCGTCCTCTGTCTCCAGGGCTACTGCTAAGTATTCCAGCAGGGCTTTTTTGCAACCCCCTGGCACTGGCTTCCAGGGCACTTAGCCTACTTGCCCCACCCTAGATATGTCTCTGCTGGTGGTATGAAACCATGATTATCTTATTCATTCCCCCTTCCCCCATGGAAACAGGAATGAAGCACCTGTATGACCTCTGCTGTACTTCAGCGCTGGTGTCTATTTATTTAAATATTTTAATTCTGTCCTGATGAAGGTCTTAGGACAGGGAATGATCAAAGAAGTCAGCTTTAAAAAATTTAAACTTCTTGATTTTGACAAAATCAAAATAGAGAATGAAATCAAACAGACGAAAAATCACCTCACGCTCACTAAGCTCCAAACTCCTAGGTAATAAAGTTTCTACACTACGTTCCTCAGAGCAGCCTAGCTACAACATTTTGCATTAGCTTCAGCTTCCATGTTGTCCCCATATGGGATGACTCCATGCAGAGCAGTGCACTAGGTAGGCTATTGCCAGTGCAGGGACTGCAGCGGCCAGGTTCTCCTTGTCCAGGAACAGCAGTAGCAAGTGAAGAAACCAGAAGTATTCAATGGAACCAAGACCATTTGAGTCTTCTATGATGAAGCAGGAAGTAGGAATGTAAATAGGACATAGGAATGTAAACAGGGAGTAGAAATATGATTTCCCACTGGACAAGTCCATGAGAATTTTCGTGCATTTTCAGTGATTTTTTTTATTTTTGAGACTTCTTTTGCAATCAATCAATCAATCAATCAATCAAGGTGGCCAAGGATGTTTCAGTCCAGAAAATAACCATGAGATTAGGCAGAAATAACTCCAAATAATGTTCCCTGAAGAAGATCTGAAGCTGCCTGATCACTATTTTCAAGCACTTTTCCCCGAAAGGGATGTTTGAAATGGAACAAAAGTTCTCACATATCTCTAGATCCAGGAAGGTGAACTTATTCAGAAAAACATCCATCACCACCTCTTTTCAGGTAGAAATCATTACCCCTCTGATATCAGTATGAATGCTGAAGTTACCCAGAACTATAGTCCTGGGTACCTCTGAGACAGCTTCAGCCAGTTTGGGTAAGGAAATGGCTGTGCAGAGAGATAAGCAGAATGTCAGCTGCATGCCTAAGCACAGATCCTAGAATTTGTATTTGGGCAGATGGATCTCCTTGTGAGGGACAAGGAATGGCTTATGGATTTTGTCAGATGTCCTCCCAACCCTCCAGTGATGTAGCAACAAGTACCAGGTGAATAAAACTGGGTCAGGTTCATCCCATCTAGCTTATTCATGCAAGTTTGATTTACACAATCCAGCTCATTCCTCTACTTCAACTCAGTTTCTTTTTCTCATAAAGTGTGGTAGTTTTATCATGTTGCTCTTGGCATATCAAATCAATTCATACATGCAGAATGAATAAATTTAAAAAAATTAAAAAGCACTTTCCCCTTACATTTTAATTTTTATTATATTTGTTAGTCACCAAGAGTCAAGGTTCATTGCCCAAGGACCCTGTTTCTGAAGGAGACATATAATTGAGTTGTTAAAGAAAACACAAAATCTATAAAAGGAAATCAGAGTATTAACCAGCAGAGACTGAAGTGTTCATAACATCACGTAAAGAATATTACAGGTATTAAAATAAAGTAAAAAGGCTTGATAGAACATTTTTTTTAATTTGTTACCACAAAGAAATTAACATAGAGGGTACATTCCGTAAATAGTAGTAATGCTATTACTGGAAAGCACCTTTCTCGTGTAACCACCCACTAATCCTCAAACTGAAGGGGCCCTCAGTGAAAAGTCTCCTTGATAATCTCTTTGCAACTGTCATGTATGAAAACTGTTTAAGTAACAGGCAACCCAATTAAGACCCCAATCCTAAACGGGACAATAAAAAACCACAGCCTTCAGCCCTTAGGAAGCATTAACAAGAAACAGTAGCTATGAGGGAATTAGAATATTTTTTACAAACAGCAAAGCATGAAAGGATGTGTGCATGTATATGTATGTGTCAATCAATCAATCAATCAATCAAGATGCGGTTGATTCAAGAGACTGCTTAATTTGTAAAAGGTCTCCCAGAGCTTGCTTGGTCCTAACTCTTGGCTTTTTAACAATTACAGCTATAGGTTTCTACTGAAGTTTTAGAAGTGATTTCTAGTTCAGACCTTGGCAAAAACCTTTACTAAAATCAAGATATACTACATCCACAGCATTCCGCTGATCAACCAAACTTGTGATGGTATCAAAAAAAAAAGAGAGAGAGAGAGAGAGAGAATGAGAGAGAGAGAGATAAGATTAGTCTGGCATGACTTGTTCTTAAGGAACCCACGCTGACTTACCAATCATGGCATTCTTTTCATAGCACTCACAAACTGTCCATTTAATGGTCTGCTCTAGAATCTTTCCTCATATTGATGTCAGGCTGAATGGACGATAGTTGTTTGGGTCCTCTTTCTCCCCCTTTTTAAAAGATGGGAACAATATTTGCCCTCCCCCAGTCTGCTGCAATTTTGAACAGTAAAATGTCATCTCCCCCCCTTTCTTTCTATCTATAAGATAGCAATGAGCCACCAAAGATGAAAATATAAAAAAAGGAGTGTACACTGTGAGATGAATAAATTATGCTTGACCCAGCAGCACCGTTGAACATAACAGCAGGAATGGTGACATTTTAACAATGAAGGGTATAATAGTATATTCCACAGAATATGTGCAAAAGCCTTAAAGGAGATGGTCAATGTGTCAAGCAAACATGTGACTTAACTGAGTGTTGTGCCTCTCAAAAGGCAAAATACTCATTGCAAATCTGCAGTGAGAAATTGCTGCTCTCAAATGATCAGGAGGCAGAGGATCATTTTTCATGTCACACTGATGCACTTTGTCATTTACCAGAACTGTGCTCCTTTATGTCAACCTGGATTGTGAAGGCTGCAAACCATTAGCACAAAGCTCATCTAATCTAAAGCATTACTGCATTATTCCAAACAGCAGGAGTTGTATTATCTTGTAGCTGACTTGGAACAGACCAAGTTCAGCTGCATCCTTTTGGAATAAGACAATACAGAAGGAGGATTCTGAAGCAATGAATTTTACCAATGATTATTGCGCTGGTCTGGGCTGGAAAAAAGAATTACGTGTAATGCACCTGCACAACCCTGACACATGAACTGTATTGCTCAGGTAAATATATAGGCACAATGGAAATCACTTCCCAGGTAAGGTTGCAATCCAAAAATCTATCCTGTCTCTTTAACATGCTCTGCTCTCAAGTATCTGGAGCTGGGGTAGTTATAGATACCAAGCCCCCAACTGTTGTGATTAGGTAGGGAGAGTCCTGATTAATCCTCTGTTAACCCACATTATTAGCTGATTTTAAAATGTCTGAGTTTCTCTCTCCTCCTCACTTTTCCCCTTTGTCCTCAGCTTACTTAAATTTCTGAAAACTGAGTTCTAAGAGCAAGAGTAGTTTGCACTCTGCTAACTCAATGGTGGAGAAAAGAGGGGGTTGGTGGAATTTTTGCCTTTCTCAGTAGGCTCAGGCAAAAGCAACAAGCTGAAGCCTCTCCTAGCTTGTGTGCTTTTCCTCATTAATAACCTTGGGAATCTTGATCACACACTGATGTTTCTTGGCCACATGTCACAATAGTCACCTGAAATGTTGGAGGGAAAAAGATACTTCCTTCCTTGGGATCTAGTCCACACTTTCCTACTTGCAAAACATTGTTAACACAGTATAGAAACACTTCCAATAGATGGCATGGCAGCAGTAGAAGAGGTCACTAATTCACATCTACACCATTCAGAAGGTCTTCCACCCACCATGTATCATATAAAAATTTGTTTCAGAAACATTCACATTTGAAAAATTTTACAGTTCTTCCTCCACATTCACAGTTTGATGTTCATGAATTTGATTATTCATGAGAGTGACTGCCTCTCCTCCCTTCTTCTCCTTCCATTCCCATGCATTTTGCCCTGGTGCAAAGCACTTGCGCTGAGACAAAATGGAAGGGAATGGAAAGTGGGGGAAAGCTCACACAAGCTTTATTTTTCCACCTCTGGAGCTCCCTTCTTCTTCCCCTTCCCATGCAAAATAGGAAAGGGGATGGGGAAAGATCACACGAGCCTTCCTTTCACCTCTCCGGAGCTCCCCCTGCCATTCCTATGCATTTTGCCCTGGCACAGAGAGTGAGGCAAAACAGAAAGGAAATGGGGGGGAGAAGGAGGAATTATTTTTTTCCACCTTTACAAGAGTTCTGCACCCCAAAACCTTGTGAAAGTGGAGGGATAACTGTACTTACACCCCACTTTTCTCTCAATATGGGACCTAAAGATTCTTACAGTATAAGTTAAAACCAAATGTCGTTCTTGTTGTGTGCCTTGAAGTTGTTTCTGCCTTATAGCAACCCTATGGCAAACCTATCATAGGGTTTTCTGGCAGTGAGAGTATGGGACATGCCAAAGGTCACCCAGTGGCTTTCCATGGCTGAGTGGGATTTGAACCCTTGTCTCTAGGGTCATAATCCAACACACAAACCACTACAACATGCTGGGTCTCAAATCAAATATTACTAACTCAATAATTCAAAAGCGTAAAAAAATCAAAATATAAGTTTAAACAATTGAAAAACACATCCAAAGCACAGTAACAATATTGTATACCCCATTAAAATCTGTCTGCCACAACCAGTTAAACGCTGAAGGTCTGTTTGAATGAAAAGGTCTTTGCTGCTGGTGAAAAGAGAGCAGTGAGGGGAACTGTTTATTTGTTTCCTCTTATATTTGCAAATGAGAAATATTTTAAAAAACAACAACTAAAGAGTGATGTGTGGTGCGTGTTAATTTAATGGAATCTGAGAAACAAAACAGACTCACTTAACAGCTAAGTAGATAGCTTAATCTAAATAAATCTGAATTTGTTCTCAAGAATTGGTAACTTCAAAGAATTAAATATTTCATGAAATCTCTAGCATGCATTTTGCCAATTTGTCTTCTATCAAACTGTCTTTGTCAGATGTTTCACAGCTGTACTTGCTCCTTTGTAAAAAAGCAGTCTAGTGTGTTCCAATCACCGGACTGAAAATATCTTGACAAAAATCTCATCCAATATAGTCCCTTCTCCCTATGCACGCACACACACACACAGGCAATCTCCTATCATTCTCTGGTACAGATGCAGCTTTCAGAGCAGAGAATGTTTCTGCCTGCTGTCTCAGGATGTAAACACATATTAAAAAGTGGTCTTAGGGCAGTGGCAAGTGAATTCTACCTGGATCACAATACATGCATGACATGCATTCACTCCTCCTCCTCACCCATGATTAGAAATATAGCACATTTATAAGACAGGTTTTCTTGCTTCTGTTCTGTCTTTCTGCAACTGCTACTAGGCTGAACCATAAACAGCAAGCCCTATTTCATTCTTGGAGCCAAAGCTGGACGATTAACTCATAACCTCCAACACTTCACAGATGAAAACTGTGACACATGTGGCCAAGCAACATCAGAGTAAATAAGCTCAGGACAGAGAGGGAAAATGAGAGGAGGAGGGAGAAACTAGGACATTTTAAAAGCAGCTGAAAAAGTAGAATGGCAGAGGATTAATTAGGATTGTCCTGGACAAAGTGGGACAGTTGAAGGGTATAGCATCTAGATACCTTAAATGGATATGGTCCTGCAACACCCATGGACATTTAGGCCATTTCTGCACAGCGTTGCTGTCCCAAGATGGTTATACATTGGCAGTGGTTTGTGAGTCGTGCTTCTGCACGATGTTATCGCGGTCCCACTGCCAATAGATCCCCACCCATTGTGATAATGGTATATACCATTAACGGAAAAAAATCCATTAATGTCCTGTGATTGCGTGATGTTCCTGTTGCTGGTGGCCATGTGGAATGGGAGGAAATGTGATATACATGCTTCCTTTCCCAGTATAGCATGGGGCAGAGGCTGGCTGCACTGTGGAAGGAAGGAGTGCGTCGCTCACATTCCCATTTGCAGGCATCCAGCCAGGTGTGGAGGAGAGTGTTGGAGACATGCTCCCATCCTGGCAAAGGTGCTTCTGGAATGACACAGGGACAACAACAGAAAAGGGTAAGGTGCAGAAATGGCCTTAGATACAGCTCCCACTTGCTTCATCTTCTACCCAGCTTTGTCCCTTCAAGTCTTTCTCCTTACTTATATTCCAGCCCCCACCTCTGGACATGCCGCTGGCTATATAAAATCCGGGACAAATGTCCAACCCTTGGCTAGGTATTGTTATTGTTCTTCAAAATATCTGAATTTCATCTCAAGAACTAGTAACTCCAAAGAAACTTCAGAGAATTTTAGGAATTCTCCAGTGTGCAATTTTGCCAGTTTGTTTTCTATTAAGCTGTCTTTGTCAGACACACCACACCATCTGATTTCCAGATTTGCTGCTATTGTTGCTTCACTTATATTTTGCCATGTTACCAATAATAAGACTCAAGGCAGCTTACAAATACTGAAACAAATGTAGTTAAAAGCACTCATAAAAATAGCCACAAAAATGTTTCAAAAGGTATTGTTAAAAAGCAAATCAACTGTGCATAGAATTAAATCCATTTAAAACATCCATTAAAAGACAAAATTCAGCAAAACAGCACGCCATTAAAAAGCCCTTGTAGTCAATTCCTAAAAGCCAGTTGGAACAGAAAAGTTTTTACTTGGTTACAGAAGCACAGCTAGTAGTGACTCTAATCTTTCTAGCAAGAAAGCTCCAAAGCCATTAAGAAGGCCCTCTCCTATGCTTATGCCTGGCAAGCTTGTGGGATCGAGAACAAGGCCTCCTCGAAAGAACTCCGACTCCATGCAGGCTCATATACAAAGATGTAGCCCTTCAGATCCTAGATTCAAGCCACATAGAGTCTTGAAAGCCATAACCAGGACTTTAGATTGTGTCCAAAAATGGACTGGCAACCACTGGAGCTGTTTCAACCAGGGAATGGCAAGCTTCTTGTAGCCAGCCCTAGTGAATTCTCTGGATGCAATTCATAGAATCATAGAATCATAGAAATGTAGAGTTGGAAGAGACCACAAGGGCCATCCAGTCCAACCCCCTGCCATGCAGGAAAACCCTCAAAGCACTCCCGACAAGTGGCCATCCAGCCTCCGCTTAAAAACCTCCAAAGAAGGCGACTCCACCACACTCTGTGGCAGCACATTCCACCGCCGGACAGCCCTGACTGTCAGGAAATTCCTCCTGAGGTTCAAGCGAAATCTCCCCTCCTGCAGCTTGCATCCATTGCTCCTTGTCCTGGTCTCAAGAGCAGGAAAAAACAAGCCCACTCCCTCCTCGACATGACATCCCTTCAAATATTTAAACATGGCTATCATGTCCCCTCTCAACCTTCTCTTCTGCAGACTAAACATACCCAGCTCTCTAAGTCTGTCCTCATAGGGCATGGCTTCCAGACCCCTCACCATTTTGGTTGCCCTCCTCTGGACCTGCTCCAGCTTATCCATATCCTTCTTGAATTGGGGTGCCCAGAACTGGACACAGGATTAAGATGAGGTCTAACCAATGCAGAATAGAGTGGTACCAATACCTCCCTCGATCTAGACACCATACTCCTATTGATGCAACCAAGAATTGCGTTGGCCTTCTTGGCTGCCGCATCACACTGCTGACTCATGTTCAGCTTGTGGTCTATGAAGACTCCTAGATCCCTTTCACACGTACTGTTAGCCAGCCACGTGTCCCCCATCCTATATTTCTGCATACCATTTTTTCTGCCTAAGTGTAGGACCTTACATTTCTCTCTGTTGAAGTTCATTTTGTTAGCCTTGGCCCAGCTCTCCAATCTGTCCAGGTCCTTTTGAATTTTGATCCTGTCATCAGGCGTATTAGCAACCCCACCCAATTTGGTGTCATCTGCAAATTTGATCAGCGTGCTCTCTATTCCTTCATCCAAGTCATTAATGAAGATATTGAACAGCACCCGGCCCAGGACAGAACCTTGTGGCACCCCACTAGTCACTTCTCTCCAGGATGAGAATCTGCCATTGGTGACCACCCTTTGGGTACGGTCAGTCAACCAGCTACAAATCCACCTGACAGTAGCCCTGTCCAGCCCACATCTTACTAGCTTCTTTGCAAGAATGTCATGGGGAACTTTGTCAAAGGCCTTACTGCAATCAAGATATACTGTGTCCACAGCATTCCCTTCATCTATCAAGCAAGTAACTCTATCATAAAAAGAGATAAGATTAGTCTGGCATGACCTATTTTTGAGAAATCCATGTTGACTTTTCGTAATTACGGCATTGTTTTCTAAGTAATTAGAAACTGACTGTTTGATGATCCGCTCCAGGATCTTTCCAGGTACTGATGTCAGGCTGACTGGGCGATAATTATTTGGGTCCTCTTTTTTTCCCTTCTTGAAGATGGGGACAACATTTGCCCTCCTCCAGTCTGCCGGAACTTCTCCGTCCGCCAAGAGTTTTCAAAGATTATAGCAAGAGGTTTCGCAATGACCTCTGCTAGTTCTTTTAAAATCCTAGGATGCAATTCATCTGGCCCTGGAGACTTGAATTCATCCAGTGTGGCCAGGTATTCCTGTACTACCTCTCTATCTATTCTGTGCTGCATTTCCCCCACTTCCTCACCTGCTCCCCAACTGCCAGGTTGCGTGTTTTTATCCTTTTGGGAAAAAACTGAGGTGAAGAAGGTGTTGAGGAGTTCTGCCTTTTTTCTTCCTCCTGTTATTAATTCACCATCTTCCTTGCGCAGTGACCCTATTGTCTCCTTCTTTTTGCTTTTGCTGCAGATGTATTTAAAAAAGCCCTTTTTATTGTTTTTAATGTCTCTGGCCAGCCTAAGTTCGATCTGTGCTTTAGCCTTTCTGACCTTCTCCCTACATCTCCTGGCTACTTGCTTATAATCTTCTTTGGTGATTTCCCCCTTCTTCCATTTCCTGTACATGTTTTTCTTAATACTTAGCTCAGCTGAGAGCTCTTTAGTCAACCATTCCGGTTTGTTCGGATGCCTTCCATTTTTCCTCCTTAATGGCACAGTTTTAGCCTGTGCCTTCAGTACCTCCCTTTTAAAGAATTCCCATGCATCCTGAACTTCTTTCTCATTGACTATTCTTGACCATGGGATTTCAGCCAGCAGCTCCTTTCAGTTTACAGAAGTCTGCTTTTTTAAAATCTAAGACGAATGCCTGGCTACACTTGCCTTCTCTTCCCCACTGAATACAAAATTCTAATAGGGCATGGTCACTCTCTCCTAAAGATCCAACCAGTTCTACATCATTAACAAGGTCTTCCCTGTTGGTCAGGATCAGATCCAGAATATTTGATCCCCTTGTCGCCTCTTCCACCTTCTGGACCATGAAATTGTCTGCAAGACAAGCAAGAAACTTGCTGGACCTTGCCGCCTTTGCAGAGTTTGACTGCCAACATATATCCGGGTAGTTGAAATCTCCCATTATTACTGTATCTCTCCTTTTTGAATGTGCAGTCATTTGGTCTATGAAAGCGCCATCGAGGTCCTCAGTCTGGCTTGGAGGTCTGTAGTAAACCCCCACTATAATATCCCTATTGTTTCTCGCTCCCTTAATTCTTACCCAGATGCTCTCGACCTGGCTTCCGGTGTTCAAGTCATGGATCTCTTCACAGGTGAAAACATCCTTGACATATAAGGCTACTCCTCCTCCTTTCTTATTTGGTCTATTTCTACAAAATAGGCTATACCCCTCTATTCCTACATTCCAATCGTGAGACTCATCCCACCAGGTCTCAGTGATGCCTATCAAATCATATTTATTTTGCTGTACTAGGAGTTCAAATTCATCTTGTTTGTTTCCCATACTCCGTGCATTAGTGTAGAGACACTTAAGTCCCCGTGCCCTTCCTGCAAGTCCCATAGCATTGTTTCCACCCCTCCCACGATTGGATGCTATTCCTACTTGGCCAATATCATTTGGGCCTTTTTCCCCTGCACTTGCCGAGTCCTTGTCCTGAATAATCTTGTCTCCCTCCCCAGTTGTGCTTAGTTTAAAGCCCTCCTAATCCTCCTTGCGAGACTGTTTGCAAAAACGTTCCTGCCAAGTTTCGTGAGGTGCAGCCCATCCCTTGCCAGAAGCCCATGTTCCTGGAATTTCAAGCTGATGATCCAAAAAGCCAAACTGTTGGCGGTGGCAAAATGTGCGGAGCCAGCTGTTGACCTCTACTATTGTCCTTTCCCTTTGTGCACCATATCCTTGAACAGGGAGGATTGATGAAATGACCACCTGCACACCAAGGTCCTTAAGCTTTCTCCCATAAGCTCGTAGTCCTTTGTGATGTGGTGAAAGCTGCGCTTCACCGTGTCATTGGTTCCAACGTGAACCAAAACGAGGGGCTTACGGTCAGTGGGCTTGACCAGCCTGGCTAGCCTCTCTGTTACGTGGTTTATCTTGGCCCCAGGAAGACAGCAGACCTCTCGATTGAGCTTGTCCGTTTTGCAAACTGCCGGTTCGGTTCCTCTGAGCAAGGAGTCCCCAACCACCAGAACTCGCCTCCTCTGAGGCCTGTCCAGGGTTCTTCGACAAGCAGATTCTTCCAGGATTGCCTGGGCATTGTGTTGAGGTCGGGAGTGCTGGACTTCCCGATGTTGGATGCTGTCCTGTTGGTGTTGAAGTTCCAGTTGGCGAAGTTGGATTCCTTCTTGCTGATGTTGTGTTCCCTCCTTCTGGTGTTCCTCATCATTCACAGCACCAAGAACGTTGAAGCGATTCTGTAGTTTGAGAGTCTCTGTTTCCTTCCTGGCCCTTCTACTTCTCCGTGTGACATTCCTCCAAACATCGCTTTGCTGGCTCACGGAACTGATTTCCTGATCAGGCAGCTCCTCCGCATATCCGGTCTTCAGGAAGGTCCTCTCTGCCCTATCTAAGAAGTCCTCACCTTCCCTAATAAGACGAAGATTAGAAACCTGTGCCTCCAGCTGCCGCACCTTGACCTCTAAGAAGGCGACCAGCTTGCACTTGCTGCAGGTGTACCCGACCACATCTTGCGGCAAGAAAAAGGAACATGCCACAAGCGCTACAGGTGACAGCAGCAGCTCCCTCCCCTTCCATACTTGATAATGCAGAGAATAGAACAAGAAAACAAAAACAAAAACTGGGCCTCCTTTCTTAATTTGAGCTGTATAAGTTATGTCTGCTCAGCTAACTCCCAAGCTCAGTTGAACTCTTCCTAAATTTGTTCAGTCGCTATAAGGATTGGTTGTTCCTAAACTTGAATGGTTGAACTTGAAGGAATGAAGTAGCTGAATGAAATTGCGCGTGCCGTAGGGAGTTCCTAATAAAGCCTCCTTCCCCTAGCTGGCTCCTCCCCCTAGCTTGATTAACTCTCCCTAGTTTGATTGACAGTTAACTGACTAACTAACAAACAATTAGCTGACAATAGGCTGTGAGCTCAGGGAGAGCACACGGCCAGCGCAAGCAAAAAACAAAACAAAAAACAAAACACACACACACACACACACACACACACAAACACAAAAAAAAACCCACACCAAAAAAAACAACACAGAGAAATAAGCAAACAAACTCAGCCCCACAGTCCTGCAAAAACACCTATCAAAGTTGTCTTCACAGGCCGAGCTTACCTTCTGCTCTCTCCTCTGGAAGTCAGCAAGAAGCCTGCTGGGAGTTCCTAATAAAGCCTCCTTCCCCTAGCTGGCTCCTCCCCCTAGCTTGATTAACTCTCCCTAGTTTGGGACAACTGAAGATTCTGAGCAGTTTTTAAGGGCAACCCAACGTAGAGTTCATTTCAGTAATCCATACAGGATGTACCTAAGGCAAGAACCACTGTGGCCAAATCAGACAATTCCAGAAAGAGGAGAAGCTGGTTCACTAGCTTTAACTCTGCAAACTCATGCCTGGCCACTGTAGAAATGTTAGTGTCTAGGCTCAGGGCTGCATCTAGGAGAAGCCCCAGACTGGGAGCCTACATCTTCAGGGGGAATGCAATTCAGTCCAGCACAGGCAGAATACCTATTCTCCTTCTTGACCTCTAGTCTCAGCCTCTTCAGCAATTCCTTTTACTCTCCATGCAATTAATTCATTCTTTCATTCCTCACCTCTCTCCTTATACAGGATCCAAGGCAAGCTGGCATATTACTTTGGGTATTTCATGGCAGAATCAACTTTACCTTACTGTTGTAGCTTGATGTAGCCATATTTGCACAACATCACTGCTAAGATACACACATATGTCCTAAAATGAAACCTCTTTGATTCTCTGGCCCATGAGAGTAAGGATTAGCTGAAGAACCTCTTCTGGTCAAATCATGTAGCGAGCAGTTTCCTTAAGTTTCCTGATTAAACAGTTGTAACACTGACTTGATGGCAGTTAACAGCAACAGCAATATAACTACCTCCCCACCTCTGCCTTAAGTTCTATCTCTTCCAGCATGTGGTCTTGCAGTTGGCAAATAATGCACTACAGACAAGAAATGGCAGTAATAGAAAATGTCACTTTTGGGATAAGGGCAACTGAGTTGATCCTTCTGTAATGTCCTACATTAGTGGCTGGTTGACTGAAACATTACCACCTTTGGCTAAGCCAAGTATTGAGTAATGTATTTCAGGAAGTTCAGGTTGACATTCTTTGAAGAAGTGCCTTTGTTTTAAAGAAATTCTGATATAAATCCTAGGCCTGAGATACTTCAAAAAGAATTCTAAATCCAGAACAATTCATCCTGGGGTGGGGTTTACCTGAAACAAGAGATTACCTGCCTGCCTCCTGGAAGCCCCTTGTTGAGCTAAAATTACTCTTTCAGACTGTCAGAATCTGGGATTATGGCCAGAAAATCTCATTAGTTTACTCTCTTTCTCAAAGTTCTGGCTCCTAGGCTCAGAGCACTGGTCTGTCCTTCTTTCTTTACACAGTTCCAGCCAGAAGGGCTCTCTACCTTCTCACAAGTCCAGCAGGGGGCCAAGGACAGATCAGTTTTCGATCTTTTAAATCTGTATTTTGGGAAATACTTTCCCTTCCCTTAGCACTCCATAAAACTGCCCCCTCTTCCTCACGTGTCTGTGCTTAAATGTATGGATTAGGGAAAGTGTATTGCCCATACATTTGAACCTCTTTCTCTCATCTCTCTATTCTTAGCAATGTCTACAGCTTCAAATTGCTTTTAATTCCAAATCCTTGCAGCCTGGCATGTTTTCTATCCTGTCTGTACTTTTGCTATTTGTGAAGCTCTACCACAGTATTTGCTATTCCCCAATGGAACTATTGTGTATATCTTGTTTACTGTATATCAAATAAAGTCCTGCTTTTAGAGAGTTTTATGTGAATGTGGGGGTTTAAGTTCTGATACACTGCCAAAGTTACAAGATCCCTGATAAGCATGTGTACTCAGAACATGTACAAATTCATTCATAGGTTATGACAGCATATCTGATAAAACTCCCATTTGTCTCAGCCAGCTTCACTCACTCACCTCTTCATCTTCAACAAAGGCCACAATAATTACACGTCTCAAATATGTTAGCAGTTCCAGTTTTCCCTCGCACAAAAGTCTGTGATAGATTTTTTTCCATTTGTGTTAGTGCAACAGATTTTAAGACAGCTGTAGTCAAAAAACAGGAAAAGATATCAAATACTTGTTGCTGGCCTTTCCAATGTCTCTCCTCATCCCCAAACCACAGCCAACCAGTCTGTACAGCTATCATACTACTTAATGCAAATATCTCCTGCAAACCTTTTGCATGACCTCAATTGTGGCAAGAGGGGTATGGGCAACTGGAATGCACTTTACTTGCCATCCTCCAATGTTGTTCTATATGTGGGTGAACTCCTAATAAACACACAAAGTATCTAATGGCCCTGGGCTACCTTGAGGCTGATCTGAGTCACATAATAGAATTCATCCATTATTATGATGATTACAAATGCTGCCATTAAGGTTTTGCTATATATCACATTGACAGAGTTTATTATTTTTTAACTTGAAATATATCCTGCTTGTTAGCTAATAATGGGGACAATACATTGTGTGTTGATCTTTAGAAAAGGGTGCCAAATGCTAATATGCAGCGTAGCATACAAATTTATTATCTGAATTCTGTTCAGTGTACTTTCGATTGACATTTAAAAGGCTGTTTTTAAATAGTCTACTGTAAGCTGCCTGGAGTTTATAAACACAATATTATGTCATATACATATAATTACATCTCACCATTATGGTTCTTCTGAGTTTGACAGTTCTTTGGCTTATATGTATATGAGCAGAGAACAAAAGTTAAAACGTCTGTCACATAAAATTTTTTATACAAAGCATATCTAATAAAAATGTTTCACAAACTCATATTATTATTTTTTTATAGAAAACCTTCACTAATATCTACAATTTTGCTTCTATAAAATTTCATCTTATCAATTATGTGTACACGGAATTGCAAAATCTGATAGTTTTCTGATTTTTTTTAAAAAAAATATATAAAATTGCCATTATTTTTGACTTGAACTAACATTTAAAGTTGGACTCATTTTTTCCATGTGTCTCTTTGGAGTGCCGTAGATCAAACAACAACTTTCATTAGCCATCAAGGTATTGTTATTGTGGATCTCAGCTATCAAGCTATCCACCATTGTCTTGGGCTCAATTCATTTTAAATTAGCGTTACTGCATGACAATACTCAAATGTTCCATGGTTTGATGTGCGGTCATCTACTGCCCTGGCCTAGTCATTCTGCTTATAAACAGGTTTATTAATTTCAGATGATGGTACTGAAGTGCACGAAAGTATCTATATGTAAGCAACTGACAAGAAATAGCACGTATATCTTTATAACCCTAGTAGACTGAAGTCATGACTACTTAATGTTTCTTGAAATGTATTCTTTCTGGCCATGGTCTCAGGGGACATATCCCAACCTGAAATCCATCAAATCCATCTTGACTAGGAAGAGTTCTTGAATCTACAAGATAAACAAGCAGGCTGCAATGGGAAAGACAACAGGAATTCTGCAGAGGTATTTTCCATCAGAGGGCTGTCACCAAAACAAATGTAGAGACAAAAAGAATATTGAAAATTATTCCAAAAAAGTTTAAAAAATGTCAAATCCACCCATGTTTTTCAAGTGTCAAGAAAGAATCCTGTAGTAATCTTAGCAGGTCAGGATTTATTCTATGGAAAATTCCTTTGTGGTTGTTCTGCACAGGAAACAGCATTATTTGTGAAGCAAAAATAATATTTCTGTGCAGAAATATGATTTTCTGCACAGAAAAAATCTGCTTCCTGTGCAGAAAATGCTGTAATTAGGGACCAATTCTGCACAAAATTTGCACATGGTTTGATTTGTACAGAAAATAGCATTTTCTGCTTAGAAGTAAATTTTCTAAGTAGGAATATTATTTTTTTCCAGAAAAGGCTGTTTCTTGTGCAGAAAATGCTGCTTTATATGCAAATGGGTGCTCAATTTTTGTACAGGACAAGTCCAGAACTGTGAATCGGCTTTGACTGTCATGAAGATTTCATCACAGTGGTTAGAAAATGACTAATATCACTCATTGCCTCTTTCAAGAAGAAAGTTAGTGAAGAATTACTTCTCTAAACAAGAGAAATTAACTGAGTGAAAATCAGTGTGAATATCTTGAATTCTGGTGGTAATAATGATGATGATGATGACAAAATAATAGTAATATAAGTTAAGCCTTCCTTATTTTAAATGCTTGGGACCAGAAGCGTTCCATATTTCAGATTTTTTTTCAAATTTTGGAATTTTTTGGAATAGCTTTGCATCTCTTTTGTTCGCTACTTGTGTATGAGAGAGACTGGAGATCTGTTGAAATGGCAGGAATCCGAGCATAGTGCTCAGTGCGAATCCATGCCTCCCACCATTTCTCAGATTCTCAGCCTCTCTTTTTTGCCACCAGAGATAAACAAGCGGGAGCACCACAGACTGTTGCCTCAAATATGGAAGTGGGTGGCTGGGGACACAAAGAGAGAGACTGAGGCTTTAAGAGAAAAACGAGCAGGAGTGCTGCAGCCGCAGTCTTGAAGGCAAAAGTGTGTGACTGGTGACAAAAAGTTTTTAAATTTTGTATTTCCAGATAAGGAAGGCTCAACCAGTAATAATAAGAATAAGAATATTTAAAATATTTTCCCCAAACTCTGTCCAATATCATGACTAAAAACATATAATGCTTGATGTGCTTCACTGGCCTTTGAGATGCTGTCTGCTACTGTCCCTTTTGTGCATTTCCGAGATGACAGAGCCTAAATGTCTTGAGCCTATGGTAAAAGACCATTTCTATTCCACACGCGTGCGCGCGCACACACACCCCACACACACCCCACAGAGAGAGGACATGATCTTTGGGCCATCAATATTTACAAGCTTAAGCTTGCTGTCTTTTATATTTATAAACCCATTTGATCTCACCAGAGACATTTAATACACCATTTTCCTTTCAAACACCCTTCTTAAA
Source organism: Iguana delicatissima (assembly GCA_948472985.1). Taxonomy (NCBI): domain Eukaryota; kingdom Metazoa; phylum Chordata; class Lepidosauria; order Squamata; family Iguanidae; genus Iguana; species Iguana delicatissima. The sequence goes on from CAOKZL010001666.1 coordinate 91,529, forward strand.
AATTCAAATGAATGTACATTTCAAATTAAGGCCAATCTAATATGCTGTTATATATAAGAATGTATTCTGGAACTAAGAATGAAGATAAGAAGACAGTTAAGAGCACTGAAATGAATGTCAACATTATGGTATTAAACTGGAAGTTAATGAATAATCAAATATGTATACAGGACATTTATTTTGCTACTATGCCATTTGGCATTTTTGTAGCAATTTAGATTGTCCAAATGACTTCTTGGCAATATTTATAACCATCTTGTAAAGAAGATTAGCATTTTTATGTCTTTATTACAGGTATGAGTGCTGAGAGTGAGAGATACTAGATTGTCTAGGACTACCTGATGAGCTTATGGCAGATGCACAGCTTATACAGACTGTTCCAGGATCACAGATCCCATTCTTAGTAACACACTAACATTCTTAGGTTAAGAGTATAGCAGCTGTAGAAGATCTAGAGTATGGGCTTAGTACTGAACTGAAAGTCCTCTGATTTGTTTCACATTGTTAGCACCTGCCATATTTACTGTCAAATTGGAATTCAATAACTCTTCTTACTTCAGTTAGTGAAGCTAAAGGCAGCTGGTGTTGTGAATGCAACATTCACCCACACAGGAAGACTTGCCCATAGTTTCTAGTTATAAGTCAGGACAGCCAATCAGCATAAACCAATCACAATGCATCATCCTTGATATAAATGGAAGAAGTAGTAAAGAGACAGGATGGTATAGTGATTTTGAATGTTAGACTAAAACTCTAGGAAGCCAAGATTAAAAATCCCACTTAGCCACAGAAACACACTGGGCAAGTCTCACAATCTCAGCCTAAGAGGAAGGCAATAGCAAAGTCCCTTTGAATAATTTTTTTCCAAGAAAATCCTATGATAGAGTTGCCATAAGACTGAGTTGATTTGACACCATATTAACAACAATATAGCAGAGGTAAGACAAGGAATAGAATTCATACATTTGAGAACACAATAGTTCTTCCTTCCTTCATTGGCAAAAATAAATGTCAGCACAAACACATGTGAAAAGATCTTATTGACCTCTTCTTTTCCTTTTCATTTTAATAAAGTGAAGGAATGGTTTGAGAGGAAATTATCTGAAACAGAGAAGTGGTGGTGAAATCGGTCCAAATCACTCTCTCCCCAGGCTGTTTCCTGAGGGACCTCCCCACAAGGATTACAAATGCATGTCTGCAAGGATAAGAATTTTGGAACCTTGCAGGGAGGATGTGCTGGGAAGCAGCCTACATGGGGCAATTTAGAGCAGGAAAGAGGTAGGTGATGGACAGGTTAAGCATATACTCATGCCATTGCTTCTTTGTTAAAGATGTTCCTTTCCAAAAGCTAGTTTTTCTTTTTAAGATTCTGTCCATCACATTTCCTTATTGCCTAGGTTACAAACTATGTGGTCCTGGAGAAGAGTTCTGTGGATATAATGAACTACTAAAAAGACAGGTCAGTGGGTCTCAGAGCAAATCAAGCCTGAACTCTCACAAGAACAAAGATGACTATACTCAGGCTTTTGTACATTGGACATATCAAGAAGTGACATGACTCACTGGAAAAGATGATAATGGTTAGTAAAGTGGATGACAGTATCAAAAGAAGGAGGCTGTATTACAGGTGGCTAAACTCAATCCAGGAAGCCAAGGGACTGAGTTTGCTGGACCTGAGCAAGACAACTGATGACCTGGGATCATGGAGTTCTCTCACTCATAGGGTCATCAAATAGCAATAGCAACATCCCCCCCCAAAAAAAAATACCCTCCTGTGTAGACTAGCAGGCATTTCATCTTTAATTTGCCCTTTTTTATTATTATTATAAGTATCGCTATACAATATACATAATATAATATACATTATGAGTACACTTAATATACATACTTACATACAGATTTATATCATTTTGTCTTCTTTAAACTTTTAATTTGCCATTTTTAATATCAATCTTCAATTCTATCGGTGGCTTTTTGAAGGCTGGGAAATTGTGGTGACACGATACAAATAGTTGCACTAGCAGTGGCACAAGAAGGCAGACAAAATCCGCCCACTGCAAACTGCCTGTTTCTCCAATGTCTTCTCCCTTCATGGCCTCTGTAGTCTATAGTCTTCTTCCTCTTGCCCCTTATATTTACTCTGGCATAGTTATATCACAGGAAATACTGAAATTGGATACATCATTGTTTTGTTTGTTATCATACTGATTATCTTGGGTTCTTATGATTACAACAAACAGACATACTCTTACTGGACTATCTTCAGTGCTAACTATCTTGGGAAATTAAGTGTCCTAAGTATCCAGCAGAAGATGCTACTTCCAGTTTAAAAAGCAGGGGTAGGGAGACTATCAGGTAGTCTACACAGGAAGGTGGAGGTTTTGCATGGGAAGATGCTGTTGTCTGGATTGTTTGGGGCAGTTCTGTACAATTATGGCATTTGATCTGGGAGGATTCCCTGAAGTATTTTCATGTTCAAAAGCAATGAATGAGGAGTGATGTCAAAGGGACAATAATTTCAATATTCTGCAGAATTAAATAGGTGCCAAATGACTTATCCTGAAGGCTCCTTTCAGTTTTTTGTTCCATGGGAACATATAGATTCATTTTACTCCTCTGAATGTGAGCAAGGGGTCTGGTATATGGAGAAAAATAAATAGCCTACAGGTACTGGAGTTATGTTAAAAACATCTTCATTCCTTGCTATTAAATCTCCCTGCCTGGCAGAATGTTTAAAAATTGGCAAGGGAGTATTAACAGACAGGATGACATTACAGCTACACGGGTGGAAAGAAATGACCAAGTATTACACTGCAGGCTTGCAGGAATAGCTGAGAGTATGGAGAAGATTTATCAACAGTAAGTATAATTGACATCAGCCTGCAGAATTCAGAAAAATGGGTAGCTTACAAGGTAAGATTTTGGTAGCTACAGATTAGGCAGCTGGAATGAATTTCATGCTGTGTTTGATCTATCAAGAGATAGCCTGTTCCTGGTTGTTATTTTTCATATATCAAGCATAGAGAAGCGATCATACAAGACCAGGAGAATTGGCTGGGTTAATGAAGGTGAGGTCATATTTGGAGATTGTGATAGAACTTACTTCCTTATTGTTTCATGCCTCTTTAAGAAGTATTTCCAGGTTTAAGTGATGGCTACAATGTCACAAGCTCAACTCAGTGTGCACCTAAGCTATAATTGCGTCCAAAAAACTATGGGGTGACTTTGATGATATTTAGCAGTTGTTGCTATCAACCAATAAGAAGGATCTCTTTCTGATAATATATTATGTTTCCGCGCATAACACATTCTAATTTGTACTTCTTAACTCGTTGTATGGCCATTCCATTTTCTTCTGCTTCCTCACCTCAAAATGAAAAATTGTCTAAAATTATTTCTTTCAGTCATCAGATGCTGCTTAAAAAAAAAAAAAGGCACCCATATGTTGTCAGCTCATGGTCCAAGAATGAGAGTGGTGAGCTTACCCTAAAATAAATTACTTTCAGGTATCTCTAATGAGCAGATGTTTAAGTTTTTGTAGATTTATTTCTGGGAGGAGATGCCCCTCTGCTTGGTTCACAAGCCACCTGTGCCAAATTGTCCTCAGTCCTATACTTTTGGGCACCTGCCCTCACCTCTTTGCCTTTTGAACGACATATGGAGATAATGGCTATGCCAGGTATAATATTGGGAAAAGGTTATCCAGCATATTTTCTTTTTTCTTTTCTTTCTTTTTGGAAGGGTTGGTCAAACAAGTATGGAAGGGAAAATGGAGGAAACACCTACCTATACAGGAATACTTTTTGACTCTAGACTCAGGAGTTATGTCACTGGGACACAGGCCTTGAAATCTGTACCCTGGGAAGTAGTCTAATGAACTATTCAAGACACTTCAGACACAGAAGAGAGTCAGCTTTTCTAACTTGAATCCATTGTGTCTGCACTGAGCAGCCCATGATATAGCGAGCTTTACTGACTTTCCCTATTAATCTGACAGGTTAGGAACTGAAGCACTGTCAGAAAACAGAATTGGTTGAAAAGCAGAACGCATATCTTGTACTGTAGGGAGCATGAAGGACTTACAGAGGCTCACTTGGGACTGACCATGGATACACTGCTTGCAAAGTCTCTCAGCTGGTTTGGCACTTTTTCCTCCTCTCGGTTCAATTTGCAAGTGGTGCATTTGATCCCAAGCAGGCCTCCATAAGCAAGAAGAGCTGCTGAAAGAGCAGAAACCCTGTCAGACGAATGCAACTTGTCCCTAATTTGAAAGTGTCAAAAGAGTGAGTCATCAGTAACAGGGCACTGAAAGACAGAGGTTTCCTGTACTTCCAGCTCTTGCTTTATCCATCCAGCTGACCTTCCAGAAACCCAAATTCCAGCTTCAGTAGTTGATCTGAAGAGATGGAAAAGTCCTACCCTAAATCTCATTTTGGGTCTCACCCTAGCCCTGACAGCTGAGTTTCCTCTGCAGTGCCTCAAAAAAAACCTGTTAAGATTTTTTTTAAAAAATAAAAAACTGCAGTAGTAGTAGTGGAAACAGCAACATTAGCAATTCCTATCTACAAATTCATTACAGAGAAGCCAACTTAAAAGCCACTGAAGACTTTTAAATAACTACCCCACAAACACACATGCTATAAAATATGTGTCCCTGATAAATATATATGTGTCCCTGATAAATATATATGATAAGTATATATATATTAAAATATATATATTTTAATCATCCAAACTTATTCTGCATGCCATGACCATCATGAAGAGTTGTACAAACAAAATACATTACTTTCTGGTGTTTCTGATGAGCAGATGTTCAGGTTTTTGTTGATTCATTTCTGGGACAGACATTTCGTTTTTTTGCCCCCGCCCGAGCTCATACTTTACTTCCTGTGAAAGGCATTCAGAATTGTCCAAGTGAAAGGGAATGGCTCTAGCTCTATCTGATTGAACAGCATCCCATTTAACAGCTGTGTGTTGGTAATACTGGAAATGCTTCTCTAAGAGGAGAAGAGGTTCTGTTAATCAGCATTTTAGCTAAGCCTTTCATATCTCTCAAAGCATCCTCACATTTGAAGACCTCTTCATTCCCCACCAGTTCCCCACAATTCATTCCCCACAATAGGGCAACGATGATAGAGCTTTACAGTTTAAAAAATGTAAAGCAATGATGGAGTTTGTTTTCTGAATAGCCTACATAAAATAAGCATTTGGAAAACATGCTTTATGAATTAAACTGAAGTATTTAAAATATATTTATAGATTAGGGCCCAGCAATATTTTACTTCCTCTGTTACACAATGAGAGGGAGATTGATTGACTGAAGTTGGTGAGAGTAACCATACACAACCGTACCATATTTCAGACTGAGCATGATTATTCCTCAGAAACTCCCGCTCTTTTGTTATTATGCAGTATAATAAATAAACACAAACACTCTTAAAAATATCATTTGTTACATGAAATACTAAATATATCCAAGAACAGAATTTTGAACATTGCTGTTGGTTTTATTCTAATTAAAATTCTCTTCCCTTCTGGTATCTACCTAAAATTGCTTTGCTTGTTGTTTTCTCCATATTAATTCTCTATAATTCTCCATATTAATTATGAATTTGGGGGATTAGAAGTATGAATGAGGTGTTTAAAAGGGTGGAGTCATCAGAACTCTTCTGAAATGTCAGTATCCATGGTTGTTGTTGTTGTTGCTGTTGTTGCTGTTATTTGTCTTCAAGTCAACTAAGGCCATTTCTGCACTACACTGTTATACAGTGGGCTTGTTTTCCACTGCTCCAGAGATTAGGACAAGGAGCAATGGATTCAAATTACAGGAAAAGAGATTCCACCTAAACCTCAGGAAGAACTTCCTGACGGTCATCGCTGTTCAGTGGTGGAATATGCAGCCTGGGAGTGTGGTGGAGTCTCCTTCCTTGGAGGTTTTTAAGCAGAGGCTGGATGGCCATCTGTTGGGAATGCTTTGATGTGGGTTCCTGCATAGCAGGGGGTTAGACTGGATGGCGCCTGTGGTCTCTTCCAACTCTATGATTCTATGCTTTTATTTCACTTTGGAATCCTATGGAATCCTGGGGTTTGCAGTTTAGGGAGGGGAATTCTCAGCCAGAGAGCTCTTTGGCCTCAGTAAACTACAAAATTCAGAAGTCCACAGGATGTTGAAAGTGGAATAATAGCACTATAAGAATGTAGGGCAGAAATGGCCTATGACTTATGGTGAACCTATACTAGGGTTTGCCTGGCCATATTTAAGTAAAGGGCATTTCACATCGCCTTCCTCGAAAGCTGAGAGAGTGTGACTTGCCCAACGTCACCCAGTAGGTTTCTGTGACTGAATAGAGATTTGAACCCTGATCTCCTGGCATCCCAGTCCAACATTCAAATCACTACACCATTCCGGCTCTTTTAATATTGATAGCCATTGCAGGAAATGATGTTTCTGACATTATTTTCACTTTAACAGCAAAAGAATAGTTTGCTTTCTTCCTTTTTTCTTAAAGCTGCCCCTTGTAAACAAAATAAGGAGCTTGCATATCTATTCTCTTTTTAGCCTGCAGCTAGGAATAGAAACAACTTTACATGGACTCAAGCGTTTTGAGCAAACTACATATATATGTATATGTGTATGTATATGTATTAGTCTCCCCAGACTTGTTGCAAAAAAAATTCATTCACCATGAACTTCTACACATTTCTGAGGCTTCAGAGCATTTCCAAGGGAACACAAAACAATGTATAAGGCCTCGCTTTGGGGTTCCTTGATATCAGTATGGTTTGGATTGGCACCATACTCAGTTGGCACCATGGGTTCAACTGGCTCTAAAATCAAATTCAAACCTGAGAGGTGACTGAGAGGTCAAACCGAGCGAGGGAAGAAATCTGACTGTAAATGTGAGAACGATAAGCTCGTCAACCTAATCACCCTCTAGGCAAGATTAGGTCATTTGCAGACAGTAGCTGTTGTTTCTGTGGATGATTGGCTTAAGTAGAAGCTGAATGTCTTCCCGGAGAACACAAAGCTGGAAGCCTACCAGGACACTGATTGGAAAATCCCCACTCCCTACACACCTGGACCCCAGTTCCTCTTTCTCACAGCACCCTCTATAGATTGCTATTAGAATTTCCACTGCGTCTTTGTCAACCAAGCACTGTCAATCAATCAATCAAGCACTTTGTCAATCAAGCAGGTTGATGGGCTATTTTATTTACCAAGGTTTCCATTGTTCTGCACTTGGAACTCCACATAGTCTCCACCGCCACAGGCTATTTTTTGGGTACAAATACCCCTGATTCCGGATGCCTAGTACAGTCTCTCAAAGATCTACCCACCACTCTGTCCATCTGGCTCCTGAATGAGAACTGCCCTTAGGTCCTACCTAAGCCAAGCCACATTTCAGCTTCTTCATAATCTTCTGGACTGGTAATTATAACCCCAAAAACCCTCAGCCTCTCTATCCATAATTTCCCCCGTTTACCCTTCAGTTAGCTCTTATGTGAATGTGTGACAGTATGTATCTTGTGTGCGTGCATAAGTGAATTCCCCTCAATAAAACAGATTTTTAGCTTTCTTTTGAATCTTTGGTTCGTTCTTTTCCTGAGTGAGCCCATAAACATTGGCAGAAAAGGTCTTGTTAAGTTACCCCCCTCTCGCAAACCTCCTCTTTGAGTTAATTCATTCTCCACATTTGCAAGGAGGTATTTGGCATTGTGGGGTGGCCCTTGTGGCACCTACATTTGGGGGGTAGCAAATACTCATGTTTTAAAATATGAATGCACATAATTTTTTAAAAAAACTACACAGAAACACATTTTAGTCAATGAGGAGAAGTTGGGTAAATTAGGTAGGAACATGCAAATAAGGAAAAATTCCAAACAAAACAAAACAGCTATGAATTTAGTGCAGGAATAATATTTCTAAATAATTCTGAAAGTGGTCATGTATCTGAGAATACTTGACGGGAAGACTTGCAAACAAAAATAATGAAAATTTGGAGCAAAACACCTCAATGTCGCTGTGTCTTTAATTAGTTTCCACAAGCCACATTTGATGCTTTCAAAAGTCCTCTCAAGTTACAGCAACTTTAACATATGACAATTATAAAAAGATTGACTTAAGAAGAACATGTGCCAGAGTTAACAAGTCTAGAGCTAGTGATAAAGGAAAAAGAATATAATCAGGCTTACTTGAATGTGTTAAACAGAATGAAAAATGTAAGCCAATATATTTATGAATTTCTGCCAATATGGTGTGAATTTTCTATCATCCCAGGCTGAATAGATGCATGCAGGAGCAGTTGACTCATGTTATGTTATTAAAAATAGTCAGTAACAAAAGGAATCTTTTCCCCCTGAATCCCAAACCTATATTCAATCAATCCTGAAAAAAAAACCCTATTGTTCTCCATGCTTTTTTCCAGCAGCAAATATTGCTTTTTAACCAGGTCTGATTGAAATGGTCAAGGAACCACTAATCATCACAGCAAAGACAAGGAGCCATGCTGGTCAGACAAAAGGCTAATATAATTCAGGATCCTGTTTCTCGCAGTAACTAACCTATGGGCAGCACCAAAGTGGGACATAACCATATAACTGTTCCTGTTATTCACCACCAGGTCAGCTTATGGAAACTGCATGAATGAGAGAACTCCATGAGTCCAGGTCAGGACATGCAAACTCACGTTATAGTTTCCTTGATGGAAACAACCCACTTGTAGTGAAGTCTTCTTTTCCTATTGTCTTCCTGTTTACTGAGCAATGATTATCTTTTCCAGTAAGTCACACCATTATCATGATATGTTCAAAGTATGATGGTTCAAAAGTTATTAGTCCTTTTCTCTAGGGTACTTCTATAACACCCAAAGTATATATTGTTCTAATATCTTCATGTGTGTGTGTGTGACTTCAAGTCCTCTGTTACCTTATAGTGACCTCATGATTTTTATAGGGTTTTCTTTGGCAAGGAATACTTAGAGGTCTCCCATCCAAGTACTAACAAGGGTGGACCCTGCTTACCTTCCAAGATCAGATGGGATCTGGTGCCTTTAGGGCAGTGGTCCTCAACCTGTGGGTCCCCAGATGTTTGTGGACTTCAGCTCCCAGAAGCCCCAGCCACTATGGTCAATGCTCAGGGCTTCTGGGAGCTGAAGTCCAAAAACTTCTGGGGACCCACAGGTTGAGAACCACTGCTTTAGGGTATTTAGACTGCCTTAATCTCTTCATGAGGCCAACCAAAAATTTAACAAAAATATCTGTGCAAGCTTTCAAAACCAAAAATTTCCTCACCAGAGAAAAGGGCTTTAAAAATCATTTGGGGAGGGGAGGGGAGGGTAGGGGAATGATGGTGGCGGAGTCACATCAGTCAGAATCCTGTCAATGACCACACTAGCACCACTGCGCAGTAAAAGCAGGCAAAATCTGCCAACTCTGAGCAACCTCTTTCTGGAGTATTTTACTTCCCTTATGGCCACTTTCCAGCTTTCCCCCTACAGCTAGCACCACCAACACTGGTGTACTGCCTGTACCAACAGCATTCTAGCCATAGCTTGCATGTTCCCTTCTGATGGTATAGGATGAAGGATCTATATATTATCACTCAGCAGGCCATGCCACTAAATGCTCTGGGCTAAGTGTTACTGCAGCTTCTAGGCCGCCTTGGCGATAGCATAAAGATATCCTTTTTGATATCAATAATTTGGCTTTCTTCCACCACCCCTCTCCACATGTTTGTGAGGCTCCTGGACAAGCACAAAACTAGGCTTGGAGGCTGATTGCTGCAATATTCCTAAACAATGCAGGCAAGACAGAAATAGCCAGATCGCAGCTTCAGGAGACCTCCCAGTAAACGCTCTATTATGTATACGCGCCACCTACAAAGGACTCTCTGCCCCGAGTAGGTAACTTGACTAGCTGAACTATCGACTGTCCAGCATCGCTCATTTGCATACTGGCTGCTCCTCTGTCAATTCGGACCTAACTCAATCATGTTAAATATTGACCTTTCCAAGGCTTTGTCTCGCCCCCGAAATCCATTGTTCTCACCAAGTACGGCATAGCCTGCAGTCACACTTCTCCCTATAAAAAACCCTGATTCTGAGACCCTCCTCGGATCGCTCCCGAGTTCCAGACCGCCTTGCTGCCTCTTTGCTTGGCGAGCCTCCCCTCAGCTCCATGTGCTGAGCCACATCGAACCCCAGCATTGCTCTCTATTTTTCCGGACTTCAGGACAGGTTTTGTATCACCCAAACCAACTGTCCCTCTGAAAAATCCCTCTATCCCACTCCCACCTTTATTTTCTATAGTTATCTGAGTGAGTGAGTTGCATACACGGTTTGTCTGTATTTTAATAAAGATCTCATTTATTCTTTCAAAATGGTTTGCTTCTTGATTGGCCTGACCCCGTAGACATAGAGTTCAAGATCCTGCTACGTTACCCTGCCTCTTGTAACGCTAAAGCAGTGCTCAGAGCTAATTTTCTCCACCTATAGTCGAGCACATTTTGGTGTCCCTCATGGGACCCCCAGTAAACAGGGTAACATAAGCCAAGAATAAGAAATGCTGTAAAATCAGAACAGCATTTGGTTCTTTATTTGAGAATAGAGAATAACCTCTTCGACACCTCAAACCACCATCAAATCGCAAGCATCTATCCAGTCTGTCTGTCAGTCTGTCTACCTACCTACCTACCTACCTACCTATCTATCTATCCAGCCCCTTTGTGGGCTTCTAAAACAGCTTCCAAAGAGATTTTGGGTCTTTTTTGTGTGTGTTGCCTAATAAACGTAGTACTGAAACACAGATTTTTGACTTTTTTTTATGGTGCACATGACTACTCTTGTATTTCCATAGTGACAAACTGATCAAGTACGCCATGTAGGTCTGAAAGCTCTTAAAACAAATAAGCAAACAGAAACAACAACAAAATATAATAAATAAATAAGTAAATAACATATGAAATATTTAAACTAATGTGGAATTCAGCATAAATTCCCCTTCCATTGGTTTTCAGAAACATACTGCTTCTAACAGTGGATATACATACAGCCATCTTTCATGAGTAGTGGCTGTTGATTGCTTGATGAATTTGACTAAACATCTTTAAAACCATTGGCTTCTGCTGCCACACCTTGGGACAGTAAACGCTACAGTTTTAACTATGTGCCATGTGAAGAAATATTTGATTTTTTGAATGTCTTGCTGTTCTGTTATCATTACTTAACCTGCAGTTCTAGAATAATGTGAGGGGAAGAAAGACCTTTCTTTGCATCTTGCAAAATTGTATAACTCTTGACTTACCATTTTCCCCATAATATTTTGAGATTTAGTTGCCAATCAACGTCAACCTATGCATGAGGCTGCCTTTTTTAAAATTTTCTAGTTTAAGGCCTACTTACCAGCAAGAATGTCCCCAAAAGTATCCTCCATTTTATCTTGGAGGCTTCTGGCATTACAGAGGATGTATGTACAGTATTGTCCTAGGACTGAATCAAAACCTGAGACTTAGGAATGGCCCCTCATAATGTTACTAAGTATTATACATTAAGTATCAACTACAGATGCTCACAGCTTGTTATTCAAACACACGCGCGCGCACACATACGGAACATATTTTCATATTAGGAAATTAAGACAGACATCTTAGCTAAAGGGGCTGTTTCCAGATCAAGGTGAAACGAAGTTATTATTTCTTCCCCCTTACTCATGGGGACAGGATAAGGAATATTTACTCTGGCTTACTTTGTTCTAGCAGAAAATATCGAAGACTTGGAATGATTACTGAGGAAAGTCATGGATGAAAGTGCAATCGCAGGCTTACAGTTGAACATTAAGAAAAGAAACATAGAGACCACAAATGATTTGCATAACTTTCAATCAGACAATGAAGATGTTGAAATGGTTCAAAATTTCCTATACCTTTGCTCAGTCATTAATCAGAATTGAGAATGCAGTCAAGAAATCAAAAGAAGACGACTAGAACTTGGAAGGGCAGCTGTGAACGAACTAGATAAGATCATGAAGTGTCAAGATATATCACTGAATACTGAAATTAGGATTGTTGATGCCATTGTATTTCCAATTTCTATGTATGATTGTCAAAGATGGACAGTGAAGAAATCTTATAGAAAGAAAATCCACTCCCTTGAAATGTGGTACTGGAGGACAGTTCTTCAAATAACATGGACTGCCAAAAAGACAAATAAATGGGTCTTAGAGCAAATCAACCTGAACTCTCCCTAAAAGCCAAGTTGACTAAACTGAGACAAGTCATACTTTGGACATACCATGAGAAGACAAGTCTCACAAGAAAAGATAATAATGCTTGGTAAGGTAGAAGACAGTAGAAAAAGAGAAAGACCCCATTACAGATTCAGAGACTTCATTAAGGAAACCATGGAAGCTGCAAGACCTGAACAGGGCTGTTGATGATAGAGTGGTTTGTAGGTCTCTCATTTTAGGGTTGCATAAGTCAAATTGGCTCTTCAGAGATTATATAACAACTTGCTTGTAGCCAGAAGGTGGATGCAGAACGAAGCCAAGGTGCCACAAGGACTGGGAGAGAAAGGGAAAGCTAATTAAGTAAATTCACAGATACCCTTGAGAGTTTTTGCAGGTTGCATCAGCAAATTAATAGTCTTGCCTCATATAACAAGCAGTTGCTCTACTAGGTGGCTGGAAATCTACACACAGCTCTTGCCTTTTGCCCAGAGCTGCGCCCACCAAAATGAGAGAGTTTGTAGCCTCATCTCCTACCTGGAGATGACCCACAAAAACTGGAGACTCAAAATGAGGCCCTGAGATCTGGTAATCCTAATGTGTACAGAACTCAGATAGAACTGGGAAGATATAAAGATACAGACCTGACAGGTGCCGAGGTGGGAAACTACTGATAGCAAGAAAGTTGTTCTGACTATTCTAAAAGCAGCCTGGAGTACTGGCAGGAGAGAGGTGTGTATTCTTATCTCTAAGGTCCTAAAACTGTCCTCCTACACAAGTCCACTTATTATCTATGCTTGCTTGCTTATTTATTTATTCACTGCTTCTCCACCCTCCACAAATGGGACCCAAAGCAGGTAATAATCTGAGTTAAAAACCAAATAGAGTTAAAACTATGGTTAGTACAAAAGTTTAAAAAAGAATTAAACAAACAATTATATTAAAAACATTAATTTAAAATCATTTTCAAAATATAGTTAAAATGCAAAAACAATGACAGAATTACAAACACAAGCCCAACAGTAAGGTTTTTACCTGTTGACAGATGGAGAGCAGAGAGGCGGCCAACCTAGCTTTCCCTGGTGGAGAATTACACAGAGTAAGAGCAGCCCACTCTGTGTAATTGAGAAGGCTCTTCGCCACATCCACTACAAAGAAGCTATAATAGTAGGGACATTAGTTTTCTATAGCAGTGCCCCAATTGTACTACTTTCTCCCAAGCGATGACAGATTGGATCCATTCCTATGCTTTTTAGACAGGCAATAAAAAAACCCCAAAACAAATCCCACAATGTTTTGCTTGGGTTTAACATTTTTTGATTTTTTAAAAGTAGTATTCTGTTTCTGCTTTTATTCTGTTATGATTTTATTGCATTGTTCTATTGTTTTAAAGTATACATCACTTCAAGGTTTCATGTGGGCAGAAAAGACATTACTTCTCATAAATAGTAAGTACAGTAAAACAATTGAGCCTTTATTTTATATAACACATGTCCTCTGTTCTGTCAAAGGGACCAGATCCTTCCTGATCTTAGAAACTAAGCAGAGCCAGCCCTGGTTAGTACTTGGATGGGAGATCACCAAAAAACAGCAGGTGCCATCAGTTATATGACCAGGCAAAACCACTTCTGAGTATTCCTTGCCTAATGAAAACTCGATTAAATTCATGGAGTTGCCATAAGTCAACAAGCAACTTGAAGATATTACTACAGTCATACATCTGTATCACCAACCTTAGGCCCTTTCTGCACCTTACCTTAATAGTGCGATGACCCACTGCCATTGCGGTATTAACAATATCGCAATAGGCCCAGTATGGAGCCTATTGCATTCTGCACGCACCAGGAGCATTTGCGAGATAGCACCGGTTCACGCCCGGTGCCTTTTCCGCACCTTGGCGTCCTGGGCCACGCCCAGGTTCCGCCCAGTCCCCACCCCACCCCACTGCCCCTGATTGCTCGGTAGTTTTTTAAAATTATTATTATTATTTTGCCGGCTATCGTGCTAACATTAGCATGATAGATTCTGCCAACAAGCGCTCGCGTCAGCCTCAGGGGCAGGCTGGTAGCAGGATCCCCCATCGGAAAAGGCGGGGACTGATAGGACAGATCACAGCTGTGACCCAGCTCAAGCTGTAACTGTCTCCACCACTCCCATGACCCGCGATGGAGCCTGAGCAGATGGAGCTCCTTGGGACACAGGTCGTGCAGCTCTGTATGCACAAAATCACTGCTGTCCAGGCCTGGAGGGCACAGCAGCGGCGGTGAGTGAGGGGAGCCACCCTGGTGGCAGCCGCCACCATCTCCACCCAAGCAGCCAGCTCCATTGCTGCCGCTGTCTCAACCAACAGGGAAGATTCCACCAATCCGCTGCTGTCTGGTGGGCTGGGGAGGGTGGGCTGAAATCATGGAGTCATGGGATTTGGCATCCTAGAGCTGGGAGGGTCTACAATGGCCATGAAGTCCAACCTCTGCCATGCAGGAAGATTCCTGATGGAGGGCTATCCAGCCTCTGTTTGCACACCTCTCAGGAAGGGAGGTGAGCCCACCACATTGGGAGGCAGCACACTGCACTGTCAGAAGGATGTGCCCTCCAGGGATTCTTCCTGATCTTTGGGTGCAATCTATTTGCCTGACATTTGGCCCTATTGTGCCATGTCCAGGTCTCTGCAGCAGCAGGAAAAGGGTTAGCTCCGTGTTCACCGTGATGTCCCCTCAAATCTGACACCATGGCTCTCCTGTTTGCTGTCAACCTGATTTCCATCAGGCTAGACATCCTCAGCTTCCTGAGGCTTTCCTTGCAGGGCTCCATGGTTTTCTGGGCCTTTCATCCTTTTGGTCTCCGAGCTGTAGACATGTTCCGGTGCGTTCACTATTGTTATTGCTTTGTGGTGCTCAGAACTGCAAACGATATTCTGGATGAGGTCTCCTCACGGCAGAATGAAGTGGTGGCACTACATACCTTGGTCTGTACAGTACAGTTGCATGGGTCCTGTCCAGACTCGCAGTGGTCTTTTCAGCTGCTGCATTGCACACAGTATAGCATTCCTTCCAGCCTGTGGACTGCTAAGTCCCTGGGGTGCCTTTCACATGTTGTGCTTCCCAGCCAGATGTCACCCACCCTGCATGTGTGCAGTCCATTCTTCCTGCTGACGTGTGGATCATTGCATTTCTCGTTGGGGACAGATGTGTTGGGTGTGTTAGGTGGGCTCTCCAAAGTGTCCAGCATGTTTAGCAAGGTTGGATGTGTTTGGCTGTTTGGGTGACGGCCATAGGGATTGGTGTGGGGGGAGGTTTTCTCTCTGGGAGCTCCTCGCCAATTCCACTGTGAGAACTAGACTGGCCATCAGCCCCAAGGGCACGCTGCTTGGTGCTACAGTGCTAACGTGCTAATGATAGCGCTGATTTTTTTTTAAAAAAATGGTAAGTCAGCCAGATCCTGGGAGCTGCTGTTGCCATGAGTGTGGGCGGCGACATCAGCCCTGGGGTTGCCTCCCTCAGCGACATGTCCTGCAGTGTTTGCTGCTGTGATGGGGGCAGTGGCAGCCTGTTGCTGGGCAGAGCTTTCCCTGGGAGTTGCTGCATGAGGGACAGGCAGCAGGGACTGACCACACCTCACCCACTCCCGGGTCGTTCCCAGAAGCACACCGGATTGCGGCTCCGCATACCCTCCACTCATGCGATTGATGCGGGAAAGGGAGATTTTTGCTTTTCAGCCAAAAATGAAAAAAGGCGGGATCAGCACTGCCTGAAGCCAGGATAGCACCTGTTTGGCCAGGATGTCATGCGGTACAGCAGCTCCTCAAGGGGGGAGGGAGTGTGCCTAAGGCGCTTTAAAAACGCCATGCGAAAAGGGCCTTAGTTTTATTTAATTACTGTCATACAACTATTTTATAAATAGTGACTTTTCCAGATGAATGAACATGGAATAGCTTTTGTTGTCTTTGTGCAATTTCTATATATATTATATTGATTTAGGAAATATATTTGTTAATACATTAACAATTTCATACCCTCCAAAATTTCACAGATGAAAGCCAGGCTATGTGCGGCCAAGCAACATCAGATGCCCTTTTTGCATAGCATTTCTGATGTGAAAGGGCCCTTTGAGCGTCACGCAAATGTGAGGAGTGGTCCACATGACGCACTCACATTTGTGCGACACTCCAGGGCCTGACACGGACCACACATGCATTTTTTCATTTTCGGCTTGAAGTTGAAAATGCTGCATGGTCGTGCATTGCTCCGGGGCCCCGCGCGCACTTACCTTGTGTGCGGAGCCTTGGGAGCTGGGCCGGTCGCACTTCCTGTCTCAGTGCAGCCTGGGAAGGTCCCAGGTTGCATTGCGAAAGGAAGAGACAGGGCTCTCACGCGAGCAGGAAGCTCGTGTGGAGCCAAAGGACCCCAGACACAAGAGCCTCTCTCCAGAGGCTGGTTGCGTGAGCACTGTACCCCAGCACCGAAAATGGGTGAGTTGCGGAAAGGGTCAGAGTGTGGGCAAGAGAGCAAACAGAGAAGCTTAGAGAGGCTGCAGCAGTTGGGTGTTTTTTTTTGAGCCAGGAAAAGGCAAGACTCTGTCCCCTTCTCTCCTCTTGTCCCTCAAACTAAGTACAAACTACTTTTGAACATTGAACTCAGTTTGCAGCAACTGAAGCAAACTAAGGAAAAAGGAAGTGGAAGTAGGAGGAGGAGAGAAACAGTAGGACATTTTAAAGACATCTGGAAAAGATTAACTGGGACTGTCCCTGTGGATCGAGGCAGTTGGAGGGTATGCCATTTATACAGTATGCATTTTTGCTGTGTTTCTTGTTAAAATGTCTTTTGTCTTTCTTCCTCATACTCCTACGACCTTGTTCTACTTTGCTGGGTTTTAATCTATTTGATTTTGTTTTTGTTTATGGTACCTTAACAAAAACAAAAACAAAACAAAAAAAAACCCACCATCCTCTCTTTCAGTTTAATGGGAAACTGATTCATTTGTACAGCCTATCTTCTTTGGCTTCTTTCTCCATTAAATCTGCTTTGTTGCATCCTCTTTTGAACCCTTTATGCAAATTCCTTTGGGAATTTACAACAAACTACCTAAAGCAAACAACTCAAAGAACAGAAAATGTATTTTTTTTTCCAAGAAAGGGAAAAGAAATGTCACGGAAGGGAAGGCTGACTTTAGAGAAAAGCAGAACTTGCTGAGACTTTCATCTTTGCACTAATGTGGTTATGATACCCATTAATACAGCTCAAAACAACCACCACAAATCTTTGATTGCTCCAGATTTGGACAAGACTTGTTCTTGCACTCCTATACTTTACAGATTGTTTAAACCACAGCGTTCCTCTGGAAACAGGAGAAGGTTATCGTTGGATACGCATGAGGCCCTCATGTAGTTGGCCTTGTTCTGCAGTGTACCTTCTCAACAACCCTTGCCTTCGTATGAGACTGAGGATTAATCCCATTCAGAAGATTTAGTGTCTATGTATTCACATATTTCTGCATATTTAGTTACAAATAACAGAGAAATGAGTGAGGCTGGTGGTTACATTTCACAACCAGGACTGGTCACTCAGATATTTTTTTTAAAGTGAAAATAGTACGTATGTGTGAAAATTAACCTCTGTGTTTACCCTTGATTAAAATTAAATCTAATTGTTGATATGCCTGCCTTTCTTGTTATACAAATTCCCATGTTTTCCTCTCATGTCTCCCTGCTTTCCTTTTTAATGCATATCTTTAGTTCCACAGGACAGGAGTGTTAAAATAACAATTATAATAATTATTATTAACAATATTTAATAATAGACATAGTTGTTATCATTACATTTTAGTGTTTTTCCCATTAATTAGTACGCTAGTGGCATTTGGTCCACAGAAATGCCTTAAGCTCTAAAGTATTATCCTTCAGCAGAAGTACCATACATGAATTTAAAGGATTCTCATGGTATGCTTTTTATTCTTTTTTATATGTACAAAGACTTGTGAACTGACCATACTATTTCTGTCCTTTTAATTTAAACTCTGTCCTTGAGAGTGCCGCAAAATCCCAGAATTGTCATACATTTGCATTCATTTGTGATATAAAAGGTTCTCAACTTCATCAGTTCAACCTGTTAAGAAATAATTATCTTCAATCAGCATGAGTTACAATATTCCTCTGACCTAACACATGTAGTTTTTATTGGATTTTTTTTTCTCCCCATAGACACGAATCCTCTCTGGTGCTTTAATTCTGTTTTAACTCTTTGTAGGAGATTTAGCTTGTTGCCTATCTAAAATGCATTAATTAAGTATTGAAAACTAGGTCATAGCCCAATAGGCAGAGAGTTTTGCATCACACAAAAAACCTAGCTTATGGAGCATGGTATTATAACTTGTCTAGATTCTTTCCCCATCACCTGAAGTAGCTCTCATATTAAAATAATGGAATTTTGAATAACAATGGTGCAGAAACTTGTTCAGTCCTTCTTTGCACATTTCCTCCCCTACTCATCACTGAGCTGTCACCAACTTTCTTTTTTTCTTGTTACAGACACAGAGAGGGAGGGAAGGGGTAGAATATTGGACTTGGCTACTGGGATTCAAAAACCCCACACAACTCAAGTTGCCCACCATAACTTCTACCTTGTGTTTCTTGAAGAACAGGCTACCTCCCATGCCGCATAGTAGCCATTTGAAAACCTGAAAGTGAGATTGGCAAATGAGCTTGTAATATGCACAGAGATCTGTCGTTCCAAGAACATAACGTTCTTTGGATTGTGGCTACAGAGAGAAGGAGAAGCCCAGGAGAGACATGCACTAGGTTCCTGGAGATACAGCTCCTGCAGGAATGCTCATTGACTTGCTGTCCTCTCATAAGTATGAGCTCCCTCAATTCCAGTAAAAAAGCAGGCATTAAAGCCCAGATTAATTTGGTCCAGTATATGCAAGAATGTGAGATGATTTCAGAAAAGCTACTAAGCTTCTGCTTTTACAAACCACATGCTCTCTCTCTCTCAATCTCTCTTTTTCTTTTTTTAAAAAACCCACATTTTCTTTTAATTTTGTTTTAACAAAATGCATGTGTTGTACCTTGTAACAGCTCTGGACATTTGTCTATAGTACATGGATAATGCTTCTCAAAAGACAAGTTAATTTTTCTGAACCAGAAACTCAATTAGGAGCCCAATTGGCACATATATTTGTTTTACATTCAATGTTTATTTGGCACCACTGCCAGCCCCTGGCAGCTGCCACTATGGCTGCCTTTGTCTCCCACCACTGTGTGTTCCAGCACTGAAGCCAACACCTGTGGCCGCATAAAAGGCTAAGTACAGCAGCTGCCGGACTCAGATGTCCACAGTGAAATAAAATTCTAAAGCATACGAGTTTGGATGTGTGGCTGGCTTCCTCCTTTGACTTTTTTCAAGGCTTCCTTGGATGCCTGCTTCGCAGGATACTTCATTTATCAACTGTCTGTCAGCCAGTGTTACTGACCTTAGGTTTACTAGTGGCCTTGAATACCCTCATTTTACTAATGATCTCCCAAGTCAAGTCAATGAAGTGACTCTGAAGTAGCTTCCTGGAAACCATTGCCATCTTTTAAGAGATACCCTGGTATAAGACAATGAAGTGGAGTCCAGCTGTGCTCCACCATCAGTGACGAGGGTATCTGGCACAACAGAGACTGCTTAAACAGGCTGTGTTTGCTATCCTGTTGAGTATATCACAGCACCTGTTTTGTTTGTGACAAATGTGGTGCCTATTCTGCGAACAAAATATGTTTGTCACGTCTGTCTAGAAAATATTCCCGACTTTCTGTCCATGGTGAGAACTAAAAAAATACAAGATATGTCTTGGGATGCATGAAACTTGTCTATTTACTTTTAAGAAAATTTCTTTCTACCCGTGTGTTGGCATCAAGTGTTTTAGATGCTCATTCCTGAAAAGAAAGAAACAGTTTTTGCAAGGCAGATCCAAACCATTGTTACATGCTATTACAATTGTGCTGGCCATTCAAAAGCACAGACAACAGTACCAGTCTGAATCATTGTTGCCATTATTGTTGTTGTTGTGTGCCTTCAAGTCATTTCTGACTGGTAGCAGTCCTAATGTGAACTGATCAAAGGATTCTCTTGGCAAGGTTTATTCAGAGGAGGTTTGCCGTTGCCTTCCTTTGGGGCTGAGAGAGTGTGACTTCCCGAGGGTCACCCAAAGGCCAAGGGCCTCTCAGAGTCTTAGTCCAACACCATTACACCATCTGACTCATGTTGTCCAACACATGCATAAATAGAATTATTATGCTCAACTCCCGACCTGCACATTCCCTTCCCCACAGATTCAATCATATCAACTGCAAACTCACTGTCTAGTTAGCACACTTATCTACAGTGGTAAATTTCATTTAACCCTCAAGAATTTTAAGTCACAGATATTCACAGTCTCCTTAAATGCTTTCAGTATAGAAATAGAATGTGTGCATTACTAACATCAGTGTTGATATTTTTGAACAAAGACTTCCAAAACAAATTGGTTTCTATTTAGTTCAAGGGATAATTCACACACACTCTTTAAAACAACTATAATGAATGAATAAATTTTTTAAAAATCTGTTTTTAATAAGTATGCAATGAATATATTATCCTGACTGGATGACATCCAATACATAAAAACTCAGTCCAGGTAAGACACAGATTTGATGGCTGGTGGTCCAGCTGTCTGGATAGCGATATCCAGCTTATTTTGGAAGTGGCACATTCTCTCTAAACTTTAGGGCTTAAAGGACTGCATCAGTAGGCTGGGACTTCTATCATTACAGACATTAGTATCTTCTGTGGCATAGAGTGCCTTTAAACCAACCTAGGCTGAAATACATACTGCAAACCTACCAGGATTATGATAGCCTGGATTCAGTAAACCATGTTCTGGTTACCTGTTACCAGATTTCATAAAGCAGTCTGGAAACTCATATTGTATGCAAAGTATGCTTGCAAGAGAGCTAACTGGAATCAGTTGTTAATACAGTGGGCCTTCGGTAGTATCGGCTAGGATTTGCCCCTACCCAAACATACCAAAAATTATGGATGCTCAAGTTCCATTGTGTACAATGGTGCAATAAAACAGCATCTCATGTATAAAATGGCAAAATCAAAGTTTGCTTTTTGAATTTTTAAAAAACATATTATCAAGCCATGGTTAAGTGAATCCATGGATATAGAATATGTGGATATGGAAGGCCAACTTTATTACATTATACAAGTACTGTATCCTCTTTGCTTGTTCCTAATTATTTCCGGGATCAATTCAACACTCGTCTCCAGTGTATTTCTAAGCATAATTTAAAGTCTCGGTCCCGGCTTATTGAAGCCCTTTCTTTTTTTCACAGCTGTCTAGGCAATATTCCCATCTTCTCATTCACCTAATATACAGAATTGAAAGTTTGTTTGTCTGTGTCAGGCGAAGACCTCATATGTTTGGCTGTGTCTGGCAAAGACCTCATATGATTGACTGCCTAAGAAGATTCTATGGAATCCTGGGGTTTGCCGTTTAGGGAGGGGCATTTAGAATTTTCACCCAGAGAACTCTTGGGCCTCAGTCAACTGTACCTGTTCTGAGTAGGTCGGCTGCTGTGGAGATGAGGCCTAGCAGCAAGAAGGAGGAGGAGGGCAGTGTATTCCTTCAGGAACCCAACTTCTATACGTTAATAACTCTGAATACTGATTGGACTGGGGAATATGGGGAAAAGTTACAGGTACTGGACAAGACAGTTTGTGGAATTAGAGACATAGGATCTCATATCTTTCTAACAAGTATTACCCATGAGAAAATAAAATCCCAGGCAACGCCAGATATATACACTAGTAATGAAATATAAAAACAGCAAGGTACTTCCTGGAATGTGTGAAACCTGTCTCTTTATTTTCAGGAGTATGTAAAAATATTCCCAGCATGAGATCATAGTATCTAAAAGACTGCTCTTTCTACAATGTTCCTACTCATTTCCTGTGGTCATTACTGGACATCATGCTCCAAGTGTTCTCATATACAGAAATTTGGATAGCTGCTTGCAAAGAGGCCTTCTCAGTGGTAGCTCCCCAGTTATGGAATGAATGTTCCTTCCAAAGAACCTTCCCATAATCCTCCTCCCACCAGAAAACATCCACAATGTGTCCCCTGTTGTATGCAGATGTTCTGTTCCAGGAGCCCCGGTGTAAGACACAAAAAATGTGAACTGTCGCATCCCAATACAAACAACGGATGTGATGTATACTGTGTCCATTGACTATAATGGGATGCAATGCTTCGTGCAACTTTGCATTTGTACATGTGGATGCGGTAGTAAGGGAGGACCCACTATCTTTTATTCTCCCAGGCTTTTTAACTTGCTATTTGCTTTCTTTCCATTTCCATTTTATAGTTAAGATAGATTCTTCTTCTCTGTTGGATTTTTTAAAGGTCTCTTTCATATCTACTAGGGATGGAAAGAATATTTGCTGATATTTGTTTCCTGGATGAAAAATTGATTTCTCAAAACTCAGGAAACCCAATCAGGAAGTGGTGAGAATTTTGTACAGTTTTGCCCAGTATTCACACAGCCTAAAGCATTTTGGGAAATTAGTTTTTGCAGAAATACGTGTGGGCTTATTTGCAAGAGAATGGATAAAGTTTGCCCAAAGAACACTGATTTCAGGCAGCCAGGAATCTTCCCCTTTGTGCAAAAACGTTGCACAAAACCCAGAGATGCTGCACAAAAAGGCACACTTTTGTTGTACCATATTTCTGTTTTCTGCATAATATTTTTGTTTGTGATTTGTTTTACACAAGACTACTGGTTGTTGCTTAGAATATAGAAATCTTGCAGGAAAAAAAATCCACATGTGGTTTCTTGGAAACAAGTGTGTATTTATAACAAAAAAACTCAACATACCAACTTATCCCCAAACCTGTGTATTTCTGCACAGAATAATTTGCTGAAACACTTTGGAATGCACAAATACTAGGGGAGAACTATACAGAAATATTCATTTTCTCTACATTTTCTCCTGACTTGTGAGAATGAAATAGTAATATTAACATCTTCTGCCTCAATATTCATTCTTATTTCTTATAGATTGTATTTCCCTATTGTTTGCCTTCTGAATAATAATCAAGATTTTTAATGATTTTTTTGTTTTGTTTTAAGTTTTATTTTTAACTTGTATGCCAAATAGAGATGGCTTGCCTATACAGGGTAATTTATAACTTGAATAAATAAATAAGTAAAAATCAAGACATAAAACAATTTGACTGCAAATGCATTGTCTCTCAAAATGCCTAGATTCCAATGCTTATTAGAAATAGCACATGGAAATTAATTTTTGGATACACTGGATCAAGCAGTATGTCTACAGTTCTTGTTTTCACAATACAGATAGGTAGTGTTTTGCTGTAAAAACTCCTTCACGTTAATTCCAATGGTTATATAATGCTTGGTTTTCTTTTCAAACAGTTGATACCATTTTTTTACTCATGAATACATTTATTTTCTTTGAAACGCCAAAAATTTGACATACTCTCAAGGTTATTTGTCTTCTTGCATTTCCGTGTGTGTGTGTGTGTGTATTTGTAGTTTGAATCTGTTCCCAGTTTCCAGAGTAGCCTAGTCTGCTGGCTATTAGAAGCCCATACCTTCCAATTGTCCTGATTTGTCAGGGACAATCTTGATTAATTCTCTGTCATCCCTCTTCTGCTGCTGCTTTTAAAATGTCCCAGTTTCTTTCTCTTCCTCTCATTTCCCCTCTTTGTCTCTGGCTTACTTCAATTGCAACAAACTGCGTTCAAAGTGCAAAACTACTTTGTACTCTGTTAGATCATGGGAGGAAAGGAAAAGAGAGGGTGGAATCAAAAGCCACAGTCTTGCTTGTTATATGTGTCTTTCTTTGGATGTGGCATGTCCTGGTTTTCATCTGTGAAATGTTGGAAGGTATGAACCAGTGTGGTTTAGTTGTCTAAGGCCCTTTCCAGACGGCATTTGCCATGCAAATGGGCACCTGGAGCGTCGTGCAATTGTGAGGAGTGATCTGCACAACACACTCACAATTGCGTGACACTCCAGGGTAAGACAGGTGCCGCTTGTGCACTTTTCATTTTCGGCTTTCAGCCGAAAATGGTGCACAACCGCGCATTGCTCCAGGGCCCCTCTGGAGCCTCCAGAGCTGCGGCGGTCGTGCTTCCTGCCCAGCGCAGCCTGGGAAACTCCCAGGCTGCACTGTGAAAGGAAGAGGAGGAGCTCTCGCACTGCCTGCTCTGGAGCAGGCAGCTCATGCGGAGCTGAAGCAACCGGGATGCAAGAGCCTCTTGCTGGAGGCTGCTCGCGCGATCCCCGCACCCAGGTAAGTTGAGGAAAGGGCCTAAGGTAAGCTGAGGAAAGGGCCTCAGTTTTGAACTAGGAGACTAGAGCCATTTCCACACCACACTGTTATAGTGCCATTATTCCATTTTCAACATCCTGTGGAACTCTGGGGTTTGTAGTTTACTGAGGCCAAAGACCTTCCTGGCTGAGAATTCTAGATGCCCTTCCCTAAACTACAAACTCTAAGATTCCATAGGATGTTGAAAGTGGAAGAATAGCACTATAACTGTCTAGTGTGGAAATAGCTTGGGTTAGGAGTCCCATTCCATCCACTGGATGCACTTGGGTGAGTCATGCTCTCTCAGCTTCAGAACATCCCCCTCGGAACATATTTTCCCAAGAAAACCTGTGATAGGTTCATCTTAGGGATACCATAAGTCAAAAATGACCTGAAGGCACACAGTAACAAATGGAAGCTTAGAATGCCAAAGGTTATGAAAGGCATGCAAAAGCACCAAAGCTATCAACCCCTGTCTCTACAACTCACTTCATGTATCAGATTGCCTGAGATCAGAGATTCCTCTTTATGGCCCTTCTGCTCCATGTTCAGTATGAAACTTTTTATCTGAGCAAATTTCAATTTATTATTTAAAAATAAAAAATTTGTACCACACTATACCACCCACTGCATGAAGCTCATTCCAATGCAGCTGTTTCCCAGCTAGTCTACTTCAGCACACCTTTCAAGTTACCATCAGTGTTAACTTTCAATAAACATAATCTCAGTTTCAAAAGGAAAGAGCTGTTAACAGCAGCAAAAACAACAGCAGCAATCATAAATGATAGGCTATTCTTCTGGGTGCCTTTAAATCTTGATTATTATTTTTTTAACAAGATGAATTGCATCTAGGTTGCTTAAAAAATAAACAGAATTGGAGGCAGAAACACATGTGTCTGGGGGTAATCTCTGGCAAACTTGATTAAAAAAGAAGGGCATCCTAGGCCCTTTTCGCATGGCACTGTACAAGTGAAAGGGCCCCTTGAGCATCGCATAAATGTCAGGAGTGGTCTGCATGAGGCGCTCCCATTTCCGCCACGCTCGAGGCCCACAAGCGCAGCAAATACGCATTTTCTTATTTTCGGCCGAAAATAAGCCATGCTTGCACGAGGCTCACGGGCCTGGGCCGCACTCACCTGCAGTGCAGAGCCTCTGGAGCCGGGCCTGTCGTGTGACTTCTCCTCAATGCAGCCTACATCTCCCAGGCTGCACTGCGGAAGGAAGGGGCAGGGCATGGCTCTCGCGCAAGCAGGAGGGAGCTGCGGAGCCCGAGCAGCAGGGAAGCAGGAGGCTTCTGAGAGCCTGCCGGCTCAGGCTTTTCATGCAAGGCCCACACTCCAGCAGCGTGAGAAGGTAAGCTGCAGAAAGGGCATCCTAGTCTTCCCCTTTTTAAAAGGGGGCAATTGTGATGCAATCACAGAAAGCGCTGAAATGGCCCTACCAAAGAAGAATCCAAATCTGAAATGGATAGGATACAGGTGAAGGGGCAGCTCTTTGGGTTTCTTTGTTTATTTTGTGGGGCTGATTTCCTTTCATTATACCCTCTTCTGGGGTTTCTGGGAGGCTGAGTAGTTTGAGCACTAGACTACCACCTTGGAGACCAGGGTTCGATTCCCCACTCAGCCATGGAAACCTGCTGGGCATATCATACACTCTCAGCCCCAGAAAACCCCACAATAGGTTCATCTTAAGATTGCCATAAATTGGAAATCACTAGAAGGCACAACAACAACAACGGGTATTTGTTTTTTTCCTTCAACAGAGTTGAAAAATCTTTTTGTCATTTCCTGTTCAATAGCACTAAAGTCACAGACAATACAGTGCAACAGAGGTGGATGGAATGGAGAACGGAGCCCACAGTGGCAGAAGCATAGTGGCATCCAGCATTTTCCACTCAAGTACTGCATTTTGCACCTTCCCAGGGGCCCACAAACTCCATTTTTTTAGCTTCTTTGCTCTTAGAGGAGAGTGCTAAGAAAAGTTTTTCAAGGACACAGTTGCATACTATAATTAGAACCTACAGAGCAAGTAATGAAACTACATCCCTCCTTTCATCCTCCTCTTTCTTTGTACCTGGTGTTTTCCTTAAATGAAGGCTTTGGAGAGAATGCCTCAGTCTTTGCAGGCAAATTTTCTGTGTCTCTGTGTTTTTCTGAATATGACTTCTTCACAAAGCTTAGATTGGGAACATCTCAGAGTACTTCCACTTTGAACTGGCCTGGATCTCTCTAATTCAGTCTAATTTGGTTTGGGATTGGTCAAGTTATAAGCCATTCCAAGTCAATACCCAGCTTTCTTTGAAATTTGGGGCAAATTTGAAAGGAAAACAGAAATCAAACAAAACGGGGTGGGGAAGGGCAAATATACTGGGATGAATGCTAGTTCTAGAGCAAAGGGCTGGTTACATAAATTAACATTTGTGCTTTTAGCTCCAAAGAAGAGGGCTGGTTACATAAATTAATATTAGTGCCTTGAAGATGGTTACAGATGATAGCTGTGGCTGCAGGGTAGTGAAACATTATTGCTCGAAGATAAGATCTTTTTTCCCTGACAGTTGACATTTTTATCTATAGAGTTCAGCTGCAATTGCTAATCGTGTATTACTGACCAGCCCTAAATTGTGGAAAAGTTTGCTGTGAACAAAAGAAGGATGAAAACAACAGCAATAATATACACAAGGTTTGGGCCAAAGGAGGAATATTTGATGTCTTCTGGCAGCATCCCATGAGAGGAATGGGAACTAGTACAGGGAGGAATGCTATATTGCCTATTACCTGTTTGAATTTTGGGTTACAACCCTGGAGACCAGGGTTGAGATCCCCACTTGGACATGGAAATCCACCGGGTGGGGGTTAGGCAAGTCACACTCTCTCAGCCTCAAATAGAGGCAAAGGTAAATCCCTTCTGAACAAATTTTGCCAAGAAAATCCCATGATATGGACACCCTATGGCAAACCTAAGTCAGAAACGACCTGAAGGCACACAACAACAATTATCTGTTCAGAGTGACAGCAATGCATATAATCAAACTTCCAATATTGCAACACTATCAAGATTCCCAAGTAGCTGCCAAGTGGTTCTCATCTTTGTGTTCATTAAATGGATTTTTTAAACAACTCTGTGATAGGACAAAAAAGATATGGTTACTGAAGAATAGACAATTTGTTTGAAGTTTACAAACAAACAAACAAAAAGACCTATGAAGAAGCTAACTTGAAAGGAGAAAAAAAAAGCCCGGCTTTTCTACATTTTTAAAATATTTTCTCAACCAAGAGTCTTGCCACATCTTAAAGACTATGAGTTGTATTGAATAGTATCTTTGTGCAAGTGGAAGAGTACCTGCTGGAGCACTGAGTACCTAGATGATGTTGGATTTCACTTCCTAGAAGTTTCCACCAACATATCCAGAGGTCAGGGATTTGAGGAGTTATACTCCAATGAAAACTGGGAACAACTGTGCTAGTGGAGCAGATTACACCTTTCATTTGCAATGCTATGCATTTTCTCAAAATCTATTCTGTAGTATTAGAGATTTTACAGTTTGTGAAGTAGAACATCGAGGGAGGGGAGGAGGAAAGGAAGGGAATATCCTATTGTATAAATAGAAGTTTTCTTTGATAAAAGTAGACATACTTCTATATTCTGGCATACAATGAGATGTGCCAGAAGTTGCTTTGTCAGATTCATCTGGCACACTGGGCTCTTGGCCCAAAAAGATTATGAAATTAAATTTTGGCAGCCTTTACAGCAGAAAAACTCTTTACAAAGCTAACATGATTGCCACTCTAGAATTTTGCAAATGCTGAAAAAAAAAACCCTCACAAATGATCGTATCATCTCCATTTCAAAAACAGATTGATGATTTCAAAGTTGCTGGAATAAATTACTGAAGAATGATTTACAAAGCCTGTTGTCAGAAAATGAACATCTGAAGCTGCCCTTGGTATGCCAGTGTAGGCTGCAAATTTCTTTTTGAATTTAGATGAAAAAAGGTAAAATCAGGTTGGGGACCTGAGAGTGTTTTTGGCTTTGGATGAAGGAAAAATGCATTTGTTTATTTTTTTCTCCCATTTGAGTCTTCATTACTCCAGCTTGATCACTGAACAGATTGAAAATCTGAAGCATCTATACTGACTAAAGTCATGTTTCAAAGTTTTCTTATTGGTGCATTTTAGAAACATAGAACAAAATGTTACATCGTAAGAAATACTTTCATACAGAGGTACACAAAATCATCAGAACCTACAGCTCCAATGTCTTCTGCATTGCTTCTGATACATGAAAGGGAAAGATTATCCCTTTTGTGTTCTTCAGTGCTTGTTATCTCCCTCACAGAAAGCAATCAGACTCACAAATGGTTAAATTATGGCAGGTTATGCTTACTCTTATTTCAGGATTATTAAACTTTAATTTTATAAAGCAGCTTCACACAGTCTATCAACAAAATTATGAGTTTAAGAGTAATAAATTGTCTTTGATTCTTAAAAGGCCTTTTAAAAACTGGCCCCTCTTTTCGAGTTCTTCATGCAGACTGCTATTATTTTGGATCTAATTTTTCACATCCATGAGGCTAAAACCTACCATAGATACAAGCAGACACAAGTCTCAGATTTTAAGGAAAGTTCTATGGCCACACAAATACACCTCAGGATTGTCACAAACTCCCAATAGACTTATACATTATCTCCTACAGTTTTAGTGTTTGAATAATGAAAGTAAGGCTTTGCTCAGGATCTTTTTTCTTCCTAAAGTACATAAATGCATCTCATAGTAGTTGAGCAGTGCAAAAGGGTGTATTATTACTTACCCCTATCTGTGTCATAAAGGAAGACGAAGCGGTTCCATTTATAATGGCCGAGCAAACTTAGCAACGCTCCCTGTAAGGAAGGCCTCAGTTGCAGCACAAACTGGCTCTCACCCTCAGTGGGGAAACTTGGTGTGATGAGGGAGATGTGCAAGGCGCTGCAGAATGAGGTCAAGGTATGTACAGATCTTTTGTCATACAGTCCAAAAATGGCAAATACTCCTCTTGAATACTGGGAGCAGACTGAAAGAAAGCAAGGGAAAAGACATGATTAAAACCATATGGCAACAAAGATTTTCTATTATGATGATATCGAGATCAACATCACTCATGAATTAGAAGGGTCAAGGCAAGCCAATTTCTGGGGTTGACAGCCCGATACATCCAGCAGCAGCCATGAAAAATGGCACCTTATGCTAGTGCAAAACACATAATTCAGATCCAAATGCCTTGCAGATAAGAACCACAGCTCAGTAATAGAGCACATGCTTTTTACCCAGAAGACCCCAAATTCAGTCTCTGCATGGCTGTTTCAGGGCTAGGAGAGACTCCCATCTGAAAACCCGGAGAGCTGCTGCCACTTAGTTAACATTTCAGTGACCTAGAGGGACCACTCTCACTCAGTCAAAAGCAAGTTCCCAGGATCTTGGATAGAATTAATAATTTCTCAGCCCAATCAACAGAATGACTAGGAATTTCTCAGTGGTTTTATTCAATATTAGGTTCCGTGGAGTTTAATAACACATATACCAAAGAACAGTAGTGCATAATTGCAGCCTCAGAAACCACAGTGTTGGACCACTTATCAGTATCAAGCCATAACTCTATACAGGCCTATTTTACTTCAAGGTGCTTCACATTAGAGAGTTCACTAATATTCCCCTTTACAGGCCTTTTCTGCATATTGCTCTATCGTCTTCCAGGTATTATCCCGGCAGTACCTCTGCCGGGAAGGGAGCAAGTCCCCAACACTCCCCTCTGCACATGACAGGCTGCCTGCGGAAGGGAGTGTGAGGGACAAACTCTGTCCTTCCGGACCGCAGCCAGCCTTCTTCCCAGGCTGCAGCAGGGGAAGAAGTGTGTAGATCGCATTTCTGGCCCTTCTGCATAACCAGCTGCAACGGGAGGCTTGTGCAATCAGGAGCCATTGATGGAGAAACTCTGTCAATGATATAGCCCATGATTGCGCTGGCTGGCGATGCGAGAAGGATGGGACCATGACGATGTCATGCAGAAACGTGGTAGTTCTGCTCCTCTTGTGTCCCCATGCTGGGACGCCATCATTGTGCGGAAAGGGCCTCCGTTAAACAGTACAGCACTAATTTGCTACCCATGCTCAGTTTGTTTACAGCATTTCTGCACTTTGCGTTTCAGTGTCATATTCTGGAGAAAATAATTATTTATTATTTTTACTTTTACATATTTTTAAGGCTACTGTTATTGCATACTTAATAAATTTACTGATGTAAGTTTTTAGGCTTTTATATGCACTAATAAGTAAGGAAAAAAGGCTGTGATTTGTTTTAATATGATATTTGCTTTGTGGCTGTGGTCTGAAGCCTAATTCAGTGTATTAGCAAGATAAGTCTTTTCAAAACCTACTTTTAGATTGTATAATGCACAGTTATTGTTCATGTGAACCTTTATATGCTGCAATATAAAACTACAAAGCAATTCTACGAAGTTTGGTGCCCTTTACTAAAATATGTTAAAGATAACTCATAAAGGATGATGTTATTGTGTATTGGGTATTCTCATTGTTGATGTATCTGTAAATCTGTACTTGTATTAATTTGCTAAGGTTCTCTGTATAATCATGTGGACAAAGATATTAGTGGGAGTATTCGGATAAGGTCTTCCTTTTCCTTTTTTTTAACAAAAGAAAAAAGGAACACAACCAATGTTAATGGTAAAGATACGATCGGAGGTGGAAATTACTTATTTTTGGGGGGAAAATTGTATTTTTTCCCAATTAATGTAGCAAACTGTTCTTGACCCGGGGGGGAACGGGTTTCTCTTTTTTGTTGGGGGAGGGGTATTCCAGTTGGATTAACTATGAACTAATTTTGACTGAGCATTAATTAAGTATTGGACTATCATTATTGTCAAGAAAATTGATAGATAATATCTGTATATATTTTGAACGTACCGTGGGGGGGCAAAATGGAATCATCATGTAATATGTTTAAGTTAGGAACATCTGTGATAACAGATTTGCAGACCTGAATGAAAAAGGTGATTTGTCTGTTCTGTGGTCTTACATCTGCACAATTTGGCTGTAATTTTAAATTCTGCTGCTTACTTTCCAAATTAAAAAAAGAAAAAAGAAAAAAAGGAGAAAAAAAACTAAACCTACTTTTAGATTGTATAATGCACACTTATTGTTCATGTGAACCTGTTTCCTTTGTGTGTGTGTGTGTGTGTGTGAGTGGAGTGTATAGGACCAAATATCTCTCAATACCCCAAAAGCCACTAGATCTCGTCTGATCTTGGAAACTAAACAGCGTCAGCCTTGGTTAGTATTTAGATGGGAGACCATCAATGAATGCCAGGTATTGTACAGTGTATTTCAGAGGAAAGAACTGGTAAAACTATCTCTGAGTATTTCTTGTCTAAGAAAACCCTATGAAATTCATGGGGTCACTGTAAGTTGTCAGGCAGCTTTAAGACACATACACACAGTTATGCAAAGGGCAAAATTCAAAGAAGGTGTCCCCTAATGATTTGGCGGAAACTTCCACCTTTTATACCACTTTCAGCAGGGTCCTAGTTTCTGTGTAGCATTTTTAAGGATCCTGAAAAGGTGATTTGAGGAAGACAGGGCAGAGAATTCTATCTGCACGTGCCTAAAACTGGATCCAATTCAGTGAATGATGTATTTTAGAAATTCCCTCAGAGCTTCAATAACTTTCATTCCACCAACCAGTCTACCTTTGAAACAGTCACTTCAGGAGCTTAACTTTCTGAACAACTACCTATCTTCTCCTAGTAATTAAAAAAAATATTGTGAAGAACTCAGTAATTAAAGACTGTGACTTTCCTTTATTGGAAACAAAACTATCATGGGGCAAGCAGAGGTAGATTTTATGATTCAGAAGAACCCAAAATCCAGAACCCATTGAGGATCTTTCAGACAAATTTGGAATGAAGCTCCTCTGAAGCAAACCAAATATAAATCTGAAGGACTCAATGGAACATAGAAACATAGATACTATACCTTCAAAAACTGAGGGGGAAAGAGAGTTGGAAAGCATTCTCTTTCAAGCAACAAAAGGTGATACAATGTCTCAGGAAACTGGAATTTATATGTAGTACTTTCTATTAATTTTTCTATTAATTAAAAGCCCCACGTGTTCCAACGGACTATATATTCTGGTGAATCCATATCATTCCTTAGTTCAGGAATGAATGACTGTCCAGAGATGAGGACTCTACTGGCCCTCATAGGACACTGGAGAACCAAATCTCCTCACTGCTACCATCCTCCCCTAAATAGTATGTCAAAACTTTTGTTCTCTCCCATAATACCTCAGAAGTCCTGGCCACTTTTTTCCTGGATTTGGGGGCCATCCCCCCCTCCACTGTGCCAGGTTTGGATGGTGATTTTTTTCTATGTCCTGGAAAGAAGCCCCATCTGGGGCCTTTTAAAAGGATGAACAAAAAGGTTTCTAAATGCATTGAAATGAGCAAGATTTCCCAGATGCTTTGGAGGGTACTATTGGTCATTTTGGGACAATTCCCACCACCCCAATTTTGGAGGTGGTGCAAAAAGGCCTTGGAGTCCACAAGCATCCTTTGGATGATTCCTGCTCTCGATTAACTAGAGTAATTTCTGTAGACTTTTCTAAGTTCCAGCGAGCCAGTGTGGTGTAGTGGTTTGAGCTTTGAACTCCAACCCTGGAGACCAGGGTTAGATTTCCTGCTCACCATAGAAACACACTGGATGATCTTGGGTGTGTTACACAATCAGCCCCAGAAAACCCCACGACAGGTTTGGCTTGGAGTTGCCCTAGGTCAGCAATGACTTGAAGGCACACAATAATAACAACAAATTCTAGAGACCCCTGAAGGACCCCTTAGAAGATAGCTCTAGTTCCTAATCCCTGTAAACAGAGGCCACTTCATACTACATGATTAAAGCATTGTGATTCTATTTTATCTACAATGTCCGCATTCTATGGAATCCTGGGATTTGTAGTCTGGTGAGGCACTAGTGCTCTCTGGTTGAGAATGTAAATGCCTCTTCCTAAATTGCAACTCCTAGTATTCCACAGGTTACAGCCATGATAATTAATGTGGAATCAATACTAAAACTATAATGTGAAAGGGCACTAGGTTTCTCCCATCCCAGTGAGTGAGCAAGGGATGCTGGAGTAATATACTGTTGAATTGATTCTATATCCAGTGCTCTTTGCTAGCTTTCTAAGAGGAGAAATGTTTATGTTTGCTTGACAATGGTGGCCATTCTTCTGCCTCTGCCACTGTACACTCTACATCCATCATCTGCTTCCGTTGTATTGCATTTTCTGTGACTTTCGTAGCCATTGAACACATAAGAAAACGTTCTTCACCTGGCTTAGATTCATGATTCATAACTCTCTAATCTATACCTATATCCATCTGAAATTTTGCAGGTTTCTTGCCTGTGGATACCTCTATCAACACTGTTGTTGTGTGCCTTCAAGTAATTTCCAACTTATGGTGACCCTAAGGCAAATCTATTTCAGGGTTTTCTCTGCAAGATTTGTTCAGATGGGGTTTAGTGTTTTGGTATTGCCTTCATCTAATCATGAGAGAGTGTCATATAACCATGGCCAACAACTATGGTCAACTGGAGATTTGAACCTTAGTCTCTCCGAGTATTAGTCCAGCACTCAAACCATTATGTCACACTGGTTCCTTCATAAAAAAATTACGTATCTCCTCTTTTCCACATTTAGATACATCTGTTTTGGTGTATGTAGCTAATTACTGATACACCCCTCATTAAAAGCCTCATCTGCCTCTACAGGTTAAAAACTAAATTCCTACCTAAATAAAAACATCTTTGTCTGTCAGCACCAAGTACAGCAGAGAGTGGGCCAGGTAGACCACAACTTCCACAACTTGGGGACTTCCACAACTTGGGAACAGCCACCAAGAAGGCTCTCTCTCCCATGTCCTCACCAATTGTGCCTGTAATTGTGGTGGTACCAAGAGATAGCTGTCCCTCATAGATCTTAAAGATCAGGCAGGCTCATAGAGGCAGATGGTCTGGACTCAAGCTGAGCAGTGTTTAAAGGGCATAACCAGCACTTTGAATTCTGCCTAGATCAGCAGCCACTATTGCAGGCTTAACAATAGCAACAATAATAATGCAGAATGATATTTTCCTGTGTATGAATACAAGCTTTTGATTTCAAGCTCACTAGAGTACATAGGATGTATCAGCACAGGTGCAATGTTAAGAACACCTAACCTTTACAAAATCTGAAAGGGACTTGATAAAGTATTATGTATGGTTCCCTTGATTCTTTGCATCAAATCTGTTAAGCCTTGGTAATCCAAGACATACGTAAACCATAGGAATATCGCTCAACAAGCAGTTTAATTTCCAGAACATTTGAGACAATGGCTTACCAGTTCAGTTAAATATATTCTCTTGGGAATAGCAAAAAATGCCTCATTAGTGTTAGTAAAATATTTGGTTCTCAAGAAGGTTGCAATGTGCCAGCAAAAGAGCAAACTGAAAATCCAAACGTGTACTTGTGATATATTTTAATTAATTATTAGTTTGCTTTCCATGAATATTTCTTGAGAATTATCTTTAAAATACTGTTGCAACCCCAGATAAATTCTTGAGATAATAGCTGAAGCTTGCAGTGCATTTTATGTACACTGAATAGGAAATGAAAATTCAATTAGTTCTAAATTAGCATTAGTGGAGTATATGTTTATCTGGTACAATAAACTTAAATGTCATCAAAGCATAATTTGCTAATCATCTTATCACTACTGACACTATACAATAAGTGTTTTAAAAATCTTTGTTAGAAATATGAAAGAAAAGGAAAAGTAGATCTCTGGAGGATCTGACAGCTGAGTAATGGATAATCTCCATTATCTTCTACAAAGAACAACAACTTAACCATAAGAAACAATAGTATATTATCATTATGTATATAGCTACTACTTTCCTCAATTTTATTCTTCAGAACTACATGAATTCAAGCCAAGCTGAATTTGACAGAGCTAGAGCAAAACTAGAGAAGCCAGAGAACAGATGATAGCTGCAGAACTGCTACAACCAGAAAGAAGAAGGTATTTATTGGGGCTTGGGGAAGTTTGAAGAGGTCTAAGATACAAAGAGTGGGAATAAGAGTTGGAGGAAAGGAGGAAAAGAAGAGACAATATGGCTATGAGGTGGCCCAAATCTCTTGACGGTAGGAGGCAGGCCATCCTAGGGGTACATAGCTGCCATGGAGAATAATTTGAGTTGTACTCAGGCTTAGAATCTAAACAGTTTCATATAGGAATGGATTTTATATGATTGATGCCCCCTTGATATAGTGCATGTACAGGATCTCAAACAATCTGAACCAAAGTCGCAGCAGAACCCTAGAAAGAGCATTCCTTCATCCAGCACTAGCTCTATAAGAGTGTGCATTGATTACAAAAAGTCATTAGTTTTCAACTGCATCTGTACAGGAAGTCTTTAGGACAGGAGTGGGAATCATGCATTCCTCCAGATGTTATTAGACTCCAGCTCCCAGCAGTCTTCATCATTGTATATGCTGGCTAGGGACACTGGGAGTTATAGTTCAGTAACATCTGAAAGCCTGCACAATTCCCATCTCTTCCTTCATTGGAGACATGCAAGTGGAGAAGCTTCTCCTAAAGTACAACCACATCTGAAAATCTTTGTTGCATGCATGTGTTTGTGCATGTTTGCATTTGCATGTGTGGGCACAGAGACAAGGTCTACAAGGAGAGTTATAGAGACAGATGCCTAAAATTATGTGATTTGTTGGTGACAAGACTTCTATTGTTCCCACAGTTGGCGTTGATTTGAATCAGTCCTCCTGGCCCACATTCAAATTCTTATGTTCAGACTTTGGAAATTCAAACTTTCTGTGACAACATTTCAGTCCCAATACCCGTGTTTTAAGATTATAGGAAGAATGTTTTAATCATGGATCCCTTATTACAAATAAAGTCTCTCACTCTTTCTTCCTTTCCAGCTTCTCTATATATCTCAGTTTTAAGTAGAAGGTGCTTTGGTGGTGATGGTAGGGGCAGCAGAAAAAAATATCACAAAATTCAAGGCCTCCCATACCTCAAGCAGTAATACAGCCTCCTGATGAAAGTGGAATAAAAGAACAGTATTTTACCTGCCATTAGTTTCCCACAAATACATATAATAAAACCTTATAAATTCAATTCCCATATATTGTTTTTAATGAAACAGGAAGGAGAAAAATAAAGATACCCTTGGTTTTTCCCTTTTAAGTAGCAAGTCTTTGATGGTCCAATTTTATCCCACCAGTCTTTCTGTTTCTTCTTATCTCAAGAGGGAAGAAAATAGGCTCATTTTTAAAACTAGTGTTTCTTTCCTCTCAAGAAAGCACTTCTAATTTAAGATGGGAGGGTTGCTATAAACTCGACAGCCTGTTCTGGTAAAAATATTGTTTTCAACACAGTACCTCCAAAGACACTAATCATAAGAGTCCCCTCCCCCTCTAGCTACTTCAAATAAAAACACTATTAATTTTCAGAAAGGGAGAAAATAATAATCTCAGCAGCTTCTCTATAAACTTATTAATACTGTCAGCAAAGTGACTGCTAAATGGAATTCACTAAAAGCATGTGCAAAATAGCTTCAGTTGTTTGAACAGGTGAGCTAATAAGTCAGAAGGGAGGAACACAGAAGCAAAACTGTTGTGTGATATATCCTTGTTGGCATATTATGTTCCACATACTGCATTGCAGAGGAATGGGAAAAATCTCAGCTTTTGGGTGTTGCACTGCAGCTCCCATCATCCCTCACTGTTGTTCATGCTGCCCATGGCTGATAGGCATTACAGTCCAATATCCGAAGGGTCACATAGACTCTATCTCTGGTGCAGTAGTGGCACAATGTGCAGTTGGATTTTGCAAATGATCTCACAATATCAGAATGTACTTATATAAATGTTAATATTAGATTTTAAAGCTATAAATGTGGTAAAGTAATATGTAAGATCACATTCAAGCTTATATTAGAAGAGTCCTGATGGGTTTAAAGCGAGAAAATAGATCCTCATTTATTATGCTATTATATTTTCATAAAGACAATCTAGTCGGAAGCAAAGTCTAGATGTAGAAGATAGGAATGAAGATATAGAGTATGTAGGGAGATTTAGGTTTGGTTGCCTACCTGTTGTACTATTTATATACTGTATTATTCATGACTATGTTGTTTTATTGAAATGCTTTTTATAATAAAAAAAAGAAAAAAAATTATTTAGCCCAACCCCTGTCAATACACAACTAATCAATCCTCAAAAGATGGCTGTCCAATTTCTCTTCAGAGATCTCCAAAGAAGAGTCTACCACACTCTGAGACAGCCCTATTCTACTCTTAAACAGCTCTTACAATGAAAACATACTTCATAATATTTAGCTGGAATCTCTTTTCTTCTAACTGGAAGCCACTGGTTTGTGTTCTATCTCTCCAACAGCAGAAAACTAGCTCACTTCATCTTCTACATGAAATGCCTCCAGAGAGAAAAGGTGGCTATCATATCACCTCTCAGTCATCTCTTCTCCAAGCTAAACAAACTGTTCCTCGTTGGGCCTGGTTTCTAGACCTTTTATCATCTTGGTTATCCTCCTCTGAACACATATCCTTCTTGATACTGAAAATTCTGTCAGCAAATCAGTATGAAGATGGCCCAGAGTACATCAATACTGTCCCTCTACAGAGCCTTCTACTAACAGCAAGATCAGATAACTGTACAGATAGCACTAAACATGGGCAACTCAGAGATCTCATACAGCTCTTAGATGGCTTCTGGGCAGCTGCAACATTATGGATTTCTGTTAAAAATGTTTTTTGGGTTTACCAAGGAGTTATAGTAAAATATGATAAAATACATGGTGTATAGTATACATACCCTATTTGCTGGCATATAAGACTCACTTTTTTTCCTGTTTGAAAAGGCAGTGTGTCTTATATGCCGGTGCATCTTATACACTGGCAAATAGTATTTGCTGGCATATAAATGGGGTGCGTCTTATATGCCAGTGCATCTTATACGCTGGTAAATACGGTAATATGCTAAGTGCTCTACTGTGAGGGAGGGAGGAAGAGTGTAGCACGTCAAGGTGAGTGACTGGCTGAACATTTGAATGGAGCTTTAAAAGGCTAGTGTGTTTGACAGCCAGAAAAGGTAAGAGATGTCAATCAGTCAGAGATAGGAATCAGAATCAGTTAGAGATATAAGTTAGTTAGAAGGAGTTAGATAACACTGAAGAATAAACTGAAAAGTGAGACAGTGAAGGAGTTTGTTTTAGAGCCGGAGAAAGACAGGGATTAGGTAGGACTGTTAGTTAGGTTCAGCTAGGATCATGAGGACTTAGGGAAAGAGTGAGATCTGTGATGGTTAATTAGGATTGAGCGAATAAAATAAAAAAAATACTAAATTTTGTAACCATAGGCTTATATATGCCAAGTAATCTTTAACTGTATGTTGAACTTCTGATTAATAAAATATTCTTGTATTATACACATGTGCCTCTAAAAATGCTACAGTAGTGCTATTGGAGTGGTTGAGCTCAGACACATAATGTCTGTGGTGGCAGCAGTGGTTCAAGGGTACTGATGTCCAGTAGCTGGATTACAAAAATAAAGTCTCACACAGAAACCATGAGAACATCCAGAAGGTCCTCACATTTGGTGCTATAGTGTTACTCCAAAACATGGGTGACTCAGGGGTCCACCAGCGATGCTGATGAAAATGGGGATGTAATTAGTTCAAAATTAGGAAGCCTGCAAGAGGGGGGGACTTAACAAGGAGCCTTTCTGCATGGCATTTGCCATGCGAAAGGGCGCCTGGAGCATCGCGCGATTGTGAGGAGCGATCTCATGATGCACTCACAATCACACGATGCTCCAGGGCCCGACAGGCGCTGATCGCGCACCTTTTCATTTTCGGCTGGAAGCCAAAAATGGTGCACGATCGGGCATTGCTCTTGGGCCCTGTGTGCACTTACCTGGCGTGTGGAGCCTCCGGAGTCACACCAGTCGCGCTTCCTGCCCCAGCACAGCCTGGGAAGAGGTGAGGCTCTCGTGTGAGCAGGCAGCTTGTGTGAAGCTGAAGCAGCAGGGATGCAAGAGCCTCTCGCCAGAGGCTGCTCGCAAGATCCTCGTACCCCAGCACCAGAAAAAGGTAAGGTGCGAAAATGGCCAAGGTCTTTCTACCTGTGTTTATGGTTCACGCAAGAAAGAACCAGCCAGAAGTAAACTAAAAATTTGTTTTATTGAGAGGAAATCACTCATGCATGCACACAAGATACAAACAGTCACACATTCACACATGGACTAACTAAAGGATAAAGGGAGGAAAAATTATGGATAGCAAGATTGAGGTTTTTGGGTTATAATTACCAATCCAGAAGAGTAGTGAAGAAGCAGCAAAGCGGCTTAGACTTGTGTGTCTTAAGGGCAGTACACAGCCGGGAATCAAAGTGGCAGGGAGACATTCAGCAACTGATGAACT
Organism: Iguana delicatissima; assembly: GCA_948472985.1. Taxonomy (NCBI): domain Eukaryota; kingdom Metazoa; phylum Chordata; class Lepidosauria; order Squamata; family Iguanidae; genus Iguana; species Iguana delicatissima. The sequence continues at coordinate 131,653 of CAOKZL010001666.1, forward strand.
GCAAAGTAATTGCTCAAAACTGAGGATTTTTATACTCTATTTCCCTCCCTGAAGGGGTGTGAGTTAATTGCTTTCTGGTAGAGTAAAGAAAGGGGGTCTGGAATGGACTGACATTTCAATGTCTTGGTTGGGTGATGTGACAGGGCAAGGCTTTGGTAGGAAATGCACACAGCAGGGTGCTTGCCTGCACCTGGGCAGTTCAACTATTGTTTTCATTGAGAGGATTAGCTTAGAGCCATTAAGTCAGGCTTTCTTGGCTAATTCTCATTGAACCTACAACCTGGCCATGTTGAGGTTACCTTTTGGCATGCTAGTTTCCCTTTTCTACGTGGTCTGTCAGCCATAAATGTGTATAGTTTATATTTTGCGCCAATTAAACATATCTGCCAATTAATATATCTCACCGATTAGACTGTATCAAAGCATGAAGATGTACAGCCACTAACAATAGCAGTGGGATAAGAAAAGATATTCACCCTTGGCAGCCATGGTGGGAAGATGGAAGTCTCCACATTTGGTGGCAGTGGCAGGACAAATGGAAGCCTTCACAGCAGCTCACTGAAAGTGAACAAGCTTCTGTTTCATTGTTGTTGTTGTTGTTGTTTTGTGCCTTTAAGTCATTTATGACTTACAGTGACCGTAAGGCAAACCTATCATGAGGCTTAAAATACAGAGAACAAATCATCCTTGTAGTGGATAATTCACTGAAAATACTGATCCAGTTTGCAGCTGCTCTGAAACACTGGAGGTCATTAGGTAAAGATATCAAAAATGAATCTGTCAGTATCACAATACTTTTACACCAACCAATGGTGGAACCACTCTTAGAATACTGCCTACAGTTCTGGTCAACACAGCTGAAAAAGCTTGTAGTAGAGACAGAAAAGGTATAGAAAAAGGCAAGTAAAGAATCCAAAGCACTTTTCATATGAGGAAAATAACATCTCTTTTGTTTGCTACCTAAGATGAAGGCATGATGTGGGTGTATGCAACTGTGCATGGTATAGAGAAAGTATACAGAAAAACTTTTTTTCTCTTTTCCCCATAATATGAGAACCCAGGATCTATTTGTTAAAGCTGACTAGAGAAAAGAAAACATTTCCTCACAAAGTGCCTAACTTTATGATGAAGTCCATTATTTAAAGTTATAGCGATGGTGAACAACTTGGACAAGGCTCCGAGGGAGAGCTTTGTTATCCTAAAAGGTGGGAGACTTTGAGGCCCATCAGCAGTGCCAGTGTCAGTGCCAGTGCCAGTGCCAGTGCCAGTGCCAGTGCCAGTGCCAGTGCCAGTGCCTCCTTAGAATTTGGGGAATGATTAGCTCAAAGGAGGCCTGTGAGAGGAGAGTGATGGCAAGATCTTTTCACCTGTGTATACCAGTACTAACTGCAGAGAGGATTCCAGTTAAATCTTAAAAGAGTATTTTACTGGAAATTAATAGACATACACAAGAAATCAAGCAATCTCATGAACCATACAAGGCTACTGAAGGAAAAAGTGAGAAAGGTTGTACAGAGAGAGATTTTAGGTGGAAGGAGTGATATTTACTAGTCCTAAAGCAGAAGATCAAAGCAGAACGGTTCAACCAAGAGTTTGAGGGTAGCACAGAGGAACTGCAGTCCAGGGGATGATGTGCAGCATGACACCTAATGTACTACGAAATCACTGGAGTTCGAACTAGGGTTTTTATATCCTATTTCCTGCCCTGAAGGAAGGTGCATGGATAAAACAATAATTGCTTCCCCACAACTCTAACAAGGGAGTCTGGATTGATGGGAGTTCTGACAATTTCTTAATGTTTTGTTGGGTAAGGTGAATGGGGAAGGTCTCTGAAGATATACTCACAGCAAGGATGCTTGACTGCTTCACCTTGGGCAGTTTTGCCTTCTATTGTTTCCAGGAGTGCATGTACCTTACAGCCTTTTGAAAGGATCATCCCAAGCCCATTAGCACTGGGCTTTCCCATTTAATCCTTTCTGAACATATGCCTGTTCATGCTGAGGTCATCCTGACTTGGCTACGTGGGTGCAGTCAGCACTTCTCCAAATGTACTTTTGGCCATAAATATATCTAATTTATGAAAAATAGCATACACTTCAAAGTGGGGGTGTTGAGTGTGGTAACAGTTTTCTTACAGTCCACCTGTTGTTACAAGCCTGCTTGGTGGCCGCCTGCTATGGAATTCCCTCCCACACAGCCTTAGGTTGGCCCTCTCTGTGCTGTCCTTTTACTGGAAGGTAAAAACCTGTTTATTTAAGTGGGCATTTGGAGACTAACTGGATAGCTTGGACTGCAACATTTTTATCGCTATATCTTTTCAATAATTTGCAAATTATTGCAAATTATGGCTATTTTAATATCACAGCTAATTTAATTGTTTTTTTAAAATGTTTGTACCATCAGGATATCTGATTTTTAAATTCATTGTAAGCTGGAATGCCCCGTTAATGGAATATTTATAAAATAAAGAAATAAATATCAGATGAACTCATGGAGAATATGATTCCTGGTGGTGATGGCTTCTCACTACCTGAAGAGGTTATGCCTCTTGAATACCAACCATTTGCAACAGAAGTAGGAAGGTGCTATTGCTATCCTTTCCTGCTTATGGCTGCCCAGTAGCTGGCGACCGTGGGAACAAAATTCTGAACTAGACAAGCTTTGGTCTGATTCATCACAGCAATTCTAATGTTCTTCCTGGGCAATACAGATGGTTCAAATTGCCGGACAATGGCTGATTTTGTTTGTGTCTGAAATGGACACCATGCTCCAAGAAGCCACAGTCCTATGCACAAGTTTACTGGGCTATGAACCAGTCTCAGCTCACAAGGTTAACCCTCCAGGTTTGACTCTTGTGTGATTTCCAGAAGCAAAAAGGCTTTAGTTTAGCTTGAAACCAGTGGTCCAGGGATGGGGGGAAAGAGAAGATATAAAAGCAGAACTGTTTTCTTTCTCCAGCCGCAGCTTGGTGTTATCATTTTGACAGAGTGTGTAAGAATTTGCTGACAATAAAAGAAGCTATACAATTCTGACTTCAGTGGCTAGTGTGGTATGGATGTTTTTAGGAGTACAGATAAAAGTGACATTCCCAAGGTCAGACTGAAAAGCTAGATGCCTGGAGCAATTTTGTGCAAAGGACAACCTTTTATCTGAATCATCAAAATCCCACACTGGCCAGACTGAAGTAGATTACCAGTATTAGGGGCAATTTTCCTCTCATCCTCACCTGCTGCTTTTTAATCTTACTCACCGCCCCCTCCTGGTTTTTTTTGTATAATTTGGCACTTCAGAGTTTGTGCTTTGACTAGCACAGTTCAAATCTCAGTTCAGCTACAAACAAACTCACTCTTGGAAGAATTTACTCTCTGTCATCCTTAGCCACTGCTCTACAAGAAGGGGATAAGGACACAGGCTGACTTTACAAGAGGAGGTTTACAAACAGATAATGCACATGAACTACTTTGAACACTTAGGAAATTGTTGTATACAACCTTCAGCTTGTGAGCTCAAGGAGAAGCAGGGAGAAACTGTATTACATAAATATAAACACTAACCATTGCCATTTATTGTAGAACAGTACCTGTAAAATGTGCCATGACAACGAGCAGTCTAATCTGTTCTCATAAGGCAGGAGCAAACAGTGTTTCTCTCACACAGATGTCTACCCACCCAAAGAAAGGCTACAGTAAGAAGTTACTGAATCCTACCAAACTATACAGAGAAAAACCAGCACAAAATGTATAAGATCTCTGAATGGCTCACATTGCCTTTTTTTTTTAAAGATTTTATATATGAACTATTCTCAAAACTAGATCAAAGTTTATTGACCAGGTTAATTCAACATCTACTTCTAACCTCATATGATGGGATACACACTTATTATTAACTCTATATGTCTACATTTCCTTTCTTTTCTCCATGTATGTATCTCTGCTTTTTTTGTTCTTTTGCCTTTCTGTTACCATCTTCCTCACCTTTCTTCTCTATCTTCATTGTCTTTGGCTTTTTAAAAGTATGAAGTATTCATACTTCATTCAATCTACAGGATTCAAACTATAGGAAAAGAGATTTCACCTAAACATCAGGAAGAATTTCCTGACAGTCATAGCTGTTCAACAGTGGAATATGCTGCCTTGAAGTGTGATGGAGTCACCTTCTTTGGAGGTTTTTAAGCATAGGCTGGACGGCCGTTTGCTGAGGATGCTTTGAGTGTTTGTTCCTGCATGGCAGGGGGTTGGACTTGATGGCCATTGTGGAATCTTCCAACTCTGTGTTTCTATGTATTGCTAATACAGATCAGGCCATGGCCTAATTGTATGGCATGACACATCAGCAGATGATTACCTTTCTTAGCTCAGGTTTCCCACAATGAAATGAGATTAACTTTATTTAAGATGAACTTTTAGACCTGGCTTGTTCAACCAAGGTTGCCTAGAACCTCATGGTTCCAAGAAAGGCTGCTAGGGGTTCTGCGAGAGATTGTGATTGAAAAAAAAAGTTTTTTGAGCCATTAACATAATATTTTACGCAAGGGTTCCTTGAGATGTGAAAATTATTTCAAGTGCTCCTTCAGGGTAAAAACGTTAAAAAAAAGCTATTACAAACTGAATATTGATGGTCTTTCTTCTCTACTCTACTTAAATATTTCAAATCCCCAAACAATTATATTATACAGTGATATGCTAGATAGGTCAATCAGTTTACTGAATCAGTCTACTGACCATTTCAAACAATTGCAAATAATTGAATAATGCAAATATATATACCACAGTACTGTTACAATTAAAGAAAAACCATTGTTACATCATATTTATGTTAAGGTTTTCATCGTTATGTGCCTTTAAGTTGTTTCTGACTTATGATGACCCTGAGTTGAACCTATCATGAGGTTTTGTAGGGCTGAGAGTACATGATGGGCCCAAGGTCACCCAGTGGGTTTCCATGCCTGATCAGAGAACTGAATCCTCATCTCCAGTGTTGTAATCCAATGCTCAAACCGCTACACTACGCTGGTTCATATTGAGACAAAATAACAATAATAAAAATAATAATAAAAATGCTGTCTAGTAAACTAAACACTTTCCCATCTTTCCACCTCTTTTTCCTTAAGTTGGCAGCCTTGAATGCAATTCTGGGCAATTCTGTGCTAAAAATTAAAATTAAAATTAAAAAAACAAAAACAAGAAGATGCTAATTTCAAGAAATATAACTGAATCAAAATGCAGTATTGTACAGTGGGAAGTGCAATTTAGCTGTCATCTAGACCAATCCACTGCTAATGTAGGAATCCGCAGTCCCTGAGACATGGCCACTGGAACATCTATTTAAAAACTCCCTTCAAATTGTTTCAGTGCAGTAGAGGCCATCATCTTCTCTGATGACAATGTGTTTGTTGTTGAACAGGTGTGACTGTCAGGAAGTTCCTACTAATAAGTACTTATAATTTTTCCTCTAATTTGAATCTTTTTTTTAGTGGGCGGGAATACTTTCTTTGTTTAGTATTTCATATATTCCAGCTTTAACTACAAGATATAGGTCTCCTCTTGGAAGAACATCATTGTTTCTGGAAAGAACATCATTGTTTCAATTACTTTAAAAGTATAACTTAATTTTAACATCTTTTCACAGCATTTTTTTTTAGTTTCCTAAGAACAAACTCCCCTGTTGCCAATTACCACTAGATCTCACTATGACTCCAGTTGCCTATAGATCCAGCTGTTCCAGAAAACAGTTTCAATTTACTTTGTTCTAACATTTTATTTCTTCTCTATTTTCCCAAGGCAATGCAACAATCATACCCAAGGAAATTTCAGACCTATAGACACTGCTTACTTTTGGCTCATCATATCAAACAGATATCAGGGGAACTGCAGTATGTGAAAGGTGAGAAGTCCAAGGCTTATGTATACGTCCACTGTGATTCCTTTTTCTTCATGTCTTCAAAATTCCTCATGCACCTTCAAGTTACAACACTTTTCGTGTCGTCTTTTTTCATCACACAAGGTATATGTTCTCCCTCTGTCACCTCTCGGCCACCAGTAACTTGATTCTAAGAATGCCTACAGCAAATGTGTGCTTGGAATAGCATGTACTGACTGATGTTCCAAGCACAACACCAGTGTGTATTAAACAAATTTGGTGTTCCACTATGAAGGTGATGATACGCGAGTATAAAATGTGGATTAATATCTCTCCCATTTTGCAAACAGAGCTAGCAGAAAGCTGGAGCAGAGATTACTCACAGAGGGCTATTCAAGTGAATTAATAGTTTAAGTGGGATTTCAGCCAACAACTTCCAAATCTTCAACTAATTCTCTATTTATCCATTGGGCTACACTTGTTTTTCAGACAGGAAATGGGATGATTAGTTAGTGTGCTAGTATTCAGTCACATGGACGCAAAAGAATCCTTCACACACATACTGAGGAAGGAGCACTAAGGGCACCTAACTGTTCCTGACAAGTGATAATGATTTTTGGCTCTTGTTTTAATCCAAGACCTAATCTACACAGGGATAAAAAGTCAATTCTAGGTCAGAGATTGAACCTGTGTGGGAAACTTGGGGAACCTGTGCAGTCTTTGAGGTCTCCTACATCCCCAGCTCCCCCCCAACACACACACACACACACACACACACACACACCAATCAGTAAAAAAAAAATCCATTTTTTTAAACTTAAAAATCTCTTTCTGAGGAGCAATCTCGCAGATCAGTAAAAGGCCCCCAAATGCCCCTGAAACATCATTTCCAATCACACAAAATGGTAGCCACAATGGTTCAACCCAAGTGGGGTTTGCAGATACAAAAATTCCCCCAACCCCCAACAAATGCAAGAGGTGACCAAAGACCTCTTGCACATATCTGTCTTAATGTCTTGGGAAATTATTTTGTGAAGCTAGGTGTAGAAGTTACTGAAGGAAGGAAATATAAAACAGAGCTAAAATTACACAGTTCTGCAAACACTTTTGACAGTGCCTAACACTGACCCCCTCTTCCAAAGCTTATCTGGAATTCATTTAATTTCCTCATAGTTGTATTCATTTTTAGTTGTCCTTGGTTAACTTCAATAATGACATCACACAGCCAGATCTGCTAAATAGTGTCGCAGCATCTTCATTTTACATGCAAGAATTCAGGTCCAACATGTGTCCAATCCTGGAAGCAGAGAAAAGCAGCAACCACTGCCAAAACAGAACTCTTTAGAAAGCAATCATGTATACTATATCTGTCCTATTGAAATGATTAGTTTCTACTTAAAAACTAAAATTAGAGATATTTAGCACATCTCAGATTGTCAGATTCTGGTCCTCCAGATATTTTAGAGTTCAGCTTCAAAACATCTGGAATATAGGAGAATGAGAGCCATTGCTCTAGTTTAAGACACTTTTAATCTAAAACCTGTGTCAAGTCCAATTAATTTGACACAGCTTTGTACTACAGAAGTTTGAGAATCTGTTCAGGTACTAGGGCATTAGATTATTTGGGCAGAAATAATTATTTGATAGAGGTAATTCAGAATTGTCCATGCTATCATGTTTGTTATTTCTATGTAGGGATGTGGAAGCTGGAGAGTGAAGATAGGAAGAGAATCAACTCATCTGAGATGTCCTGGAGGAGAGTTCTGTGGATACTACAGCTTGCCAAAAAGACAAATGAATGGATCCTAGAGCAAATCAAGTCTGACCTCTCCCTAGAAGCCAAGGTAACTAAACTGAGACTGTCATACTACAGACATGTCATGAGAAGACACGACTGACTAGAAAAGAAAATGATGCTTGGCAAAATAGAAAGCAGGAAAGTTGCATTAGAGATGGATAGACATGGGCCCTTTCCGCATGGCATTTGCAATGCGAAAGGGTGCCTGGAGCATCGCACGATTCTGAGGAGTGATCTGCACAATGCACTCAAAATTGCGTGTTGCTCCAGGGGCTGGCAGGCGCTGATTGCGCACCTTTTAATTTTTGGCTGGAAGCTGAAAATGGTGCGCGATCGCTCATTGCTCCCGGGCCCTGCACGCACTTACCTGATGTGTGTGGAGCTCCGGAGCCACGCCGGTCATGCTTCCTGCCCCAGAGCCGCCTGGGAAACTCCCAGGCTGCACTGTGGAAGGAAGAGGCGGGGCTCTCACGCAAGCAGGCAGCTTGTGCGGAGCTGAAGCATCAGGGATGCGAGAGCCTCCCGCCAGAGGCTGCTCACGCGATCCCTGCACCCCAGCGCCGGAAAAGGGTAAGGTGCGGAAAGGGCCTTAGTCAAGGAAACCACAACCCTAAGGCCATTTCTGCACTATACTGTTATAGTGCTATTATTCCACTTTCAACATCTTATGGAATTTGCAGTTTAGGGAGGGACATTTAGAATTTTCAGCCAGAGAGTTCTTTGGCCTCAGTAAACTACAAACCCCAGAATTCCACAGGATGTTGGAAGTGGATAGCACTATAATACTGTAGGGTGGAAATGGCCTTAGGGGTGTGGTTCCCTTGACTAAGTTTAGAAGACCTGAACAGGCTGTTAATAACAGGTCACTTGGAGAAATTTCATTCATAGAGACATCATAAATCGAATCCACTTGATGACAGTTAAGAAAAAAGATGTACTTAAACAAAGCTGCAGTTGCCCTGACAATTAAACAAACTGTCTAGTGTAAGCCATTGTGCAAATTTTGACCAACTTTTTTTTTTAAAAAAGGATTTTTTTAATTTCACAAAGAGACGTAATGCATAAACAATAACATTGCTTCTACAGAACACAAGCTTTGCTTACATAGTAGATATTGAAAGGAAAGGGGAAGAGAAAGGAGTGAGAACTGGAACATATCTGTACATCTACATATTATTATGACTTTGTACTGGTGAAGCATTCAGGACTGAAAATATCTTCCTCTGTATTTACCCTGTTACAGTTATGTAACATTCATTGATCTGACGGGTCTACTCTAGCAATAACAAAGAAATGAAATTAGGCAAAGGTGTTTTTAATGTGAGGAAAGGGCTGAGAACTGTGCAGCCTTCCAGATGTTGTGCAATTGTAACTCAGCAGCTCTCGTCAACTTAGACATTGATGAAGAATTCTGATTGTGGTAATTCAACAACATGTGTAGAGGATGATACACTTCCCACTTGTGGCACAAGATAATCAAAAGCATCAAGCTGTAGCTACTCTTCAATATGTCACTATGTACACACTCAGGATGCTTTCAACAATATTCCTCTTGTGCAATCTTTCTTCAATGTCTCTTATAGTAAGAGGTTATCCCCTTAAAGAATCAATACTGTATAAGCCCAGCAGTTTATACTGTAGAGAGATACCAGGATAAAAGGAAACACTACATTCTGCATATATTTTCTCTTTCTTTCTTGACGCATTCTTAGAATGCAAAAAAAGGAGGGCTGATTAAATACGCAACAGATTTATAATCTTGGATGTAAATAATGCAGGAGCGTGTCATTTTTAATAACGCTCCAACATGCATTAAATTATTTTCCTATAAACATTTCTTTTCAAAATTAAAAAAGCCCTGTAAATTCTGCCTCAGGCATAGCGCAAGGCTAGTTGATTTTTGTGGCAGCATTTACAGTGGGTGGAGGAAAAGATCAGAATTAGTTAGCACAGCTCACAGCTGAAACTGCTAGAGTAAAATTTCATAGAAGATGCTAGCTCAGAGTCAGAAATGCAACTGCAGCTGTACTTTTACTACTACTCCACTGGGTCTAATGCTAATAATATTTAAATGGCCTGTTAGTTACAGCCATGGCCTCAAGCTATCTCTTATTTCAAACCCTGTTAAGGCTCATGTTTTCTTTAAAATGTTTTATGATCTTAATTTACATATATTAATTTCTAATTCTCAAATAGTCTCCTCATTAATAACATAATATCAACACGCACGCGTGCCCGCACACACGCATACACACACAGAGCACCACATAGAGGCTTTGAAAATGCATCAGGAACAAGGTCTAAGAGCTGGTAATTTACATCCCAAACCTAATCAATCAGGCAAAATGGATAAGTGCAGGTCTGCTGTTGCTGTGCAATGCTGCTTCTGCCCGCAGTGCTCTGGTGAATCAAACTGGCTGCTCTCGGAATAATAGATCAGCGCTGTCTGCAGGCACACACAGAAAGAACACAAGTCTGTGTCACTAGAATGGTAAACACAGCAATCTTATTTCCTTAGCTGATCAAAAAAAGAACGCTAGTTTTTTCACTCTGGTTTCACAGTACTTACTCCAGAGTCCAAATGATTTCAACAGGATCTATATATATCCTGTATGTGTACACACACACACACACACACACACATGATTAACAATCAAACAAACTGCATATATGCATCTATTGGTGATTTAAAAGCAAACAAACTGAACTTAGGAGTTTGTTATCATTTGTATATATGTTTTTGTGCGTGTGTATACACTCCCACACCCACCCACCCACCCAGCCACCCACACACATACACACACACACACACACATCTATTGGAAGGATTAACAAACAGAACTTGACAATTTAATTAGAAAGCAAAATGCTTTGACTTCAACCTTCCCTAGTTATTTAAAATAAATTTTAAGCTACGGATGAAGGTGACAGTCAAAACATTTCGCGTATTAGTTAAACAGTTAAATTCTATTTGTCCATCATGCCAATAAATATGTATATGCATCTGCATGTATATATGTACATATAGGCGACATACACACACAAACAAACAGCAGTTCTGACTCATTTGTTCTGGATAGCTGAAGGGGGTAATCACTATATATATATATATATATATTAGAATTATTAACAAACAGAACTTAATAAAAGAGCAAAGTGTTTCAGCTACTGCCTTCTTCAGTTGCTGAAGACAAATATAAGATGCATCCAAAGTGGTATTTTAAAACACTCTATTGCCAAAATTCTTAAGTGGATGATGGTGTTATGTATTGTCTTCTAAGGTAAAATCATGTGGGATTAAGGCCTTAAATCTATGAATCTAGAAATTATTCCATATATCCAAAGTACTTGAAAAATATGACACAAATCAGAGAGTCTGTGGCGTTCCTAGTTAAAATATCTAGCTATTGGTTTCTCAGTCTTCCTGGTCAGGACTGCAGACATATTATTCCTGAAGAAGGTCTCTAGTTGTTTTCCCCATGTACTGAAAATGGCATCTTATACATCTGCATTCAATCATGCAAATAAAAATTTAACTTGGCACACAACAGCTTCTCTGTGGCACCTTTAAACCTTAGTACTATCATCTCTACAATAACCAGACTACAAAGATTAACAAGTTATGCAGAACAGGGAATGTCAACTGCTTCTCTGTTCTTGACAAAAATTTTCTCTTTTAAAAAAGAAAATATAAATTGTGTAAATAACAGCAAAACTAATGTCTAATGCATCAACCTACTCAACCCAAGACCACCCCAGGAAATGGTAAGAAGTAAGATAGCCAAGTTTGCTGATGACACAAACTTATTTAGGGTAGAGAGAACAGAAATGAGTTGCGAAGAGTTCCAGAACTGGAGGAACGAGCATTAAAATGGCAAATGAGACTCAATGTAAGTAAGTGTAAAATGAAACACACTGGGGCAAAAACATCTCAGCTTTCACATATACCTTGATATGATCTGATTTGGCAGCACTGAAGGAGAATGGAATCTTGTGGATGCATTAGATAATGTGATGAATGATGTCAACCTTGCCTGTGGCTGCCTTTAAGAAGGCAACCTTCATGTTGGACATATTAGAAAAAAAGAACAAAGCAAAAATAAAACTGCAACGGCCATATTGCCCTTAACACAAATCCACTGCATGAACACATCTAGAATGCCAAGTATATTTCTTATTGCTATATCTGAAAAAGAATATTGTAAAACTAAAAAGATGTGGAATTTGCCACCCCAAGAAATGGTGATGGCTGCCAACTTGGAAGGCCTTAAAATTCATGAAGTTTAGATTTATCAATGGCTACTGATCACAATGGTAATTTATCACCTCCAGCATCACAGAGAGATTTCCTTAGTATATCAGATGTAGGGAGACATGAAAAGAATGGTACAGTGACACTTTTACCCTACTAATGGGCTACATTAGGCTTGCCTAATTTTGAACAAAATGTTGGATCCTTAGACGATGCAAAAGCATTCCACTAATAATTGACTGGTGATTTATTAGTAGCTTCATGATTGGTCATCACTTGATTTTGGAAAGATTTAAAGGGGTTATCTGTGAGAACCAGGTATAATAAGGTGTGGCAACTAGCTCTGATAGAAAAATTAGCTAACAAAATTCAAGGAGCCAAAGGAAAGAAAGAAAAACACAATTTGACTGTGATTTAGAATTTTTCTGTTCAATATATGGGTGAGGGTGATAATGTTGGTTGTTCAAAGGCATTCTTTTTTTTCCTTTAATCTTTCTTTCTTTCTTTCTTTCTTTCTTTTCTTTATTTCCAAAGCCATTCAAGTCTTTTTGGCTGACTATGTAAGCAAATACTTTTGACATCTTTTATTTTGGTATTGCAGCCACAGAACTTTATTGAAAAGTAATTTTCTGTACTGCTGCCAGGTAGGGGGATCAGGAATGATGTTATGCTATAAAACCAATAAAAAGAAAAAAAAAGTTTGATGCTTTGATTCAGCATGGCTTTTCTCAGGATAGGATTTTCATCCCCTCTCCACATCTGCTTGAACTCCATATGCAATATAGCCATCATTAAAGGTCTGGGAAGGGTTCTCAATGGCCTTAGGAATTGTTAATTAACCCAGGAAAGAGAGAAAGATTTGTATTCATGGGGGGAGTACATTTTTTTCATTCAAGACATCTGCCATCTACCACTGATCTATTAGTGGCCAACCCCAACTATGATCTCTCTATCGCTAGTAAAGGAGAATATCTTGCGTAGAAAATTGGGATATGCAAATTAAATGTCAAAGTCACTATTGCATTTTGAGGCCATTATAGTACAGAAACGATGTGAAGCATTGGTTCTTGATTTTTACTTTACTATGGACCTGCTTTAAATATTTTCTGTTACTGTGGACCACCAAGACTAAACTCAAAATTTAAAATGCTAAAGTGCCTCAAATATTTATTTAAAGTTGCTCATCAAAGGTCTTCTAATTAGGATAGAAGGGAATAACTAAGTAAATGGACTCACTTCTATTATAATATTTTTATTGGAATGATTCCATACAAATCTTCCTTCCTTCCTTCCTTCCTTCCTTCCTTCCTTCCTTCCTTCCTTTCTGAGTTAACAAAAGCTCCCCCTTTTTTTCTTCACTGTCTAGGTGGAAATTTTAAGCAGCACTGGCACTAGGAGGATGGTGAAGGAGGGCTAGAAAAACACAGATTTTTGAAACTGGGTTGCAGCACCATGTTTCCAATAAACAATGCAATAAAGTTTGAGTTGGGAAAGAATAGGATTCTACTCCAGCTGATCCTAATATAACTAACTATATATCCCTGCCTGCAATAGGTAAGGTAAACAGGCGCTGCTTCCAGACGCTGAACAGCAAAACAGAAAGAAAAGAGGAGAGCAGATTGCCTCAGCAGCTCACTTCAACATGATAAAAAAGCATACATCTTGCTTGGTTTTATCACCAAAATGGAAATAATAAGAAAAGTGGAAGCTACTGAAACAAAAAGTTATCTCTGCATGCGTTTTGGAAGGAGCCATTGGGTGGTTGCTGGAAGGTCCAAAATATTTTTATTTATGCAAAGCTTACCTGACCTAGTTGTTTCATTTCACACGTGCATATTGTTACTTTTGGATAAAAAGTTTGCTAAAAAATGTTGAACTGCTCTTCTATTTTTCTCTTTTCTTTTTTGTGTGCGTGCAAGCGGGGAACATATCTCTACTCCTTCCATGTTATTTCTCTGTCTGGTACCATTTATCATCATCACCATCATCATGGAAGCAATGCCAAAGAACACATCTACTTCTAACTGATATATACCTGCATATAGATATTTGTACGCAGGTTTGCTTGAAGCTGTTTTCTTTAATATAATTCTGTTTTGTACATTCATCATCAATATAGCCTTTTGAGTACTGTTTTTGCTCAGTGAACTGCCTTCTAAATTCTGAAAAGTATGAATATTAAAGGAGAACAGTCTTTTGATCCACATGTTGATTTGGAAACTGCAGATCTGGTAAAATGTGAACTATACAAACTTTCCCTTCATCCTTATGAGAAAACTCTGCATGGGAAGCGAGCTTATGTGTATGTCTGTGGAAGGGAGTGAGGCAGAAAGCAAAGAGAGAGACCAGACCAAGGTCACACTGTAAACTTCATGACTAAGCATGAATATGAATCTCAGCATATTTAAGAATCCATCCATCCATCCATCCATCCATCCATCCATCCATCCCTCCCTCCCTTTATTTATATCTTGTTTTTTTCCCCAGGCTGGGACTTGAGGCAGTTTACAGAAAGATAGAATACAATAAAGCACATATACAGTTGGCTTTCTACATCTATGGGCTGAACATTCACGGATTTGATTATTTTCAAGTTTCTCCAACGCCTGCCCCCCCCCACCTCAAGTGCCTCTTTTCCAGGCAGACCGCACTGCCTAGCTAGCTGAGGACAATTTCTCCCCACCAGAGACCCTCTCCTAATGCCCCTCAAACACAAAGAAAGAGATGGGAGGGAGAGAGGAAATATAGGGTCACCATGGCAATCCACCTCTTTTCCTCAGGTACTCAGGTTTGGACCCTGAGTACCCACTCTCCCCACCATACCTCAGCCCCCTTCCCACAGACACACACCTTCTGATATTTGTGGTTTTCCACTTTTGTGGGAGTCCTGAGTCCCTAACCCTAGAATATGTGGAGAATCAACCATAGCTAAAAAGCCAAACAAAATCAAGATTAAAATCGCATTAAATAACAACACAAAATCAGAATTACAGAACTATAAAAGCCATTTTTGTCAGTTTCCAAAAGTTTTCTGGAAAAGAAAGGTCTTTCCAAAAGGAAAACAAAGAAGAAGCCATCCTAATTTCCCTAGGGGGGAGACTGAAAGTGTGGGAGCAGCCAGAGAGGAGGCCTTCTCCCATGCTCCAACGATCCATGCCTGTGAAGGCAGTGGGACAGAGAGAAGTGCCACTCCAGAAGCTCCTAGAGGTCAGGCAGCCTCCTATGTCAGAGCACGGTTCTTCACGGCATTACAGTGGCTCTCTTAACTTCACCCTGCCACTTAGCCTCAGTAATGTCCATATAAACCATTAAAAAAACTTTTTTGTACACATTTTGGCATGTAAATAATGGCTCTTTATTCTCTTTTGCTATAATTTTAGTCACAAAAGTAACATCTAGGTGTCTTTCTGTAACCAATAATTACTCAACTGGAAATCAGCACCTCCTGAAATAGTTACTAGCCTTTGTTCACTTTATTGAATTGTTACCCTACAGTGCTCCTTTTAGATTTTTCAGATTTTATTTTGGGAGACAGCAGGTCCTGTGACTTTAACAGATAACATAACAAGCAGAAAGCAAGCACAAGAATCTTTTCTCATCACTGTACCTCCTTGCCAAGAAAGCTTCAGTTTTGCACATATGAAGGTATCCAATCCTCCCAATAAGTATCTCATTTTCCTGTTTGTGTGTGTGTGTGTGTGTGTGTGTGTGTGTGTGTGTGTGTGTTTTAAATATATTTCTCTCCTTCCTATTTCATTTTATTCTTCCCAGAGATTCACAAAAATTTTGGAAGGGTGAGTACTGTCTAAACTACATAGATATTCATAGTTGCAAATATGATAACCACTGAATGTTGCTTTTTGGTCCATTCTTGAGTGGATCAGTTTTCTTTGGGAAAACAGAATTTTCCCAGTCAGAAAGCATTTTATTATAGGATGTGCCTTTCAATTGGTATTACATTATGCCTTTTAAAGTTCTTCCAGAGAACTACAAAACGCAAAACTGTCCTGTTTCCACATCTCACATGTATTCCCTTTTCACACATGCCAGTTTCTGGTAAGATGGATGAAAAAAAAAAAGACTTTTAGTTCCCACTTGAGCAACCTTCTTGCAAATGGCCCTTAAGGTGCATCAAGGTTCTTTAAGCAAAATGGCATAGCTGCTTAACAGAAAAATGTATCTTTTACCTTTAGATTATTTATTGTATCAGCCTAAAATTCACATAACAATGTGAGTAATTTCACTAGTCAACCTGCATTGCATCAAAATTTTAAGAAATAGGAAGCAAGTGCAAAACACAATAACATTTGCATCTTAGCGTCCATACTTGGCCTGCTGAAGTCATATCCTGCAAACACAATGGAGGGCTTTTTAAAAACCCAAACTGCTTGTTACTTGGAATGAAAGTGTTTAGTAGCCACTTCCAAACGGAATCACCATAAAAGGTCCAGGTGCCAGCAAAACAGTTTGAGTAAACAATTCAATTTCCATAAAATTTAAAGGGCAATGTTCCAGCCACAGCTGCACACAGCTGGTTCCCCTTACAAAGACCTACTTTATGCAAATTTCAGGAAAGAATCACAGAAATCCCAAGGAGTCAGCATCAGTAATTAATATCTTATTAACCACAAACTGTGGACCCGTGCTGTGTTGTCTGTTGTCTATAAAAAGAAATAATGGAACAGGGTTAAGGTTCAGGTTGGTGCTTCTTGCTTACATATACCTGTGGCTAAGCATTTATTTATGAAATCAGTTTTTGTTCCATACACCTTCAGTAACTTAATGGTAAAGTGCTTAGTGCTGATATTGTTTCATTTTTTTCCAAGCATTCTAATACTGTCTCCAGAGACACGCTCTGATAAAGTTTACATGTCACATTTTGAAATTATAATGTCATCCACATAGCTTTTTAGTGGCATTAGTTGAGAAACTCTGTGATAATATGGGGACTCAACTAGATGAGCAATAACTGGAGCTGTCACAAAAAAAGAAGGGCAAAACAATGTATTACACTTGTCTTGCAGCTAATTTCATGATCCAATGCTGAGTATACTTATGTTGCCATCCACAAACTGATATTCTTGCACTAAAACTGGTTAACATCCTATGAAAATGCTAAGCACAACATTTAAGATGCATTTTAAAACTAATTTAGGTAATTAGGCATTAGCGCTCATTTATAACGTTGCCAGCATTTTGTTCTAGCAGAGTTCCTCTATAAAATAGTTTAGCTCGCAGAAATCTGGCAGACAAAGCCTCCCCCCTCCCACAAAAAAAAAAAAATCTATCAACAAGATGGAGATGTATGGAAAAAGTAAGTATGTATCACTTGACTATTACGGAAAGCTGTGTTAGAGAAGGTTTTGGGATGTTCCAATACAAAAGGTAACATACCTCCTGAATCTTTACTTTTGGATAGGATAGGCAATTTAAAGAGATGTAGCTTGCATCTATAGAGTGGAAGGCGGAAGGAAAAGAGGAAGATAACACTACCTATATGTTAATTTAATAAACATCTGAGTTTGCTAGTCCCAAGCAGGTGCTGTTGATGGCCACGGTTCCTGGAAATCTCATTCACAGAGTTACCAAAGTCAAAGCCGATTTGTAAGCAAGTAACAATAACTATTACTGCTACTATTACTACAACTCTCGTATCTGACTTGTCTTCTGTATGTTTTTAAATATTCCTCTCAACTTTATTGTGGCTCTGATGTTTTTGGGTTTTTTTTATTGTTTTATTGGGGTTATCGGAATATTTGTATGGGTTTTAGATACTGTAAACTGGCTTGAATGTTCTTTGTGCAATGGAAATGCTACATAAAATGGTGAAATAAGAAAATAAATAAAGTCATATAGGTCTAGGATATAATTTAAAGATAAAGGATGAAACATCATTACCAAAGCTAAGTCAATTCAGGTCTGGTCAGTGCCTGGATGGGAGACCACCTGAGTATCTTGTGTATTCAACTCAAGCTTTCTTGAATGAAATTGATTATTTAGAATCTTTCCTATTCAGGCTTGAGCAGACTTTGGGTAATAAAAAGTCTTTGACTGGTATAGCAGCTGGCAATGAGAGTGCACAGTGAGTCTCTGTGGTTCTGTTGCCTCTCTCAGTGACCTTCAATCAGCCATGATATCCCTCTGCATAGTCTGACTTGGTATCAGGCTTAAAGACACACTTTGGTCATGGTTTCCAAACCATCTTCTGTTCATGATTAGATGTGCCAGAAGATAGTGCTGCGAAATTATTGTTTAACCTCTCAGCCACCAGTCAACAAGATTCCTTAAGCCTCCATCCTATGGAAGATCTAGATGAAGCTGCTGCGAGAGGTAATCAGTAGTTTTAAGTACCGTCAATACACTGAAAGCATGGAACTCTATCTCTCTTTTACAACTGCTGCCAAATAGGATGTGCTGATTTCAAATCACTGCTTGGGTGCTATGGTAGAATAGGTATAACATGTTCACGTTTAATCCAGACAAGTATACTGATTCAAGTAAATCAATGACCCAAATTTAGAATTATAACTTGTTCTGGATATGGTTACTTTTCCACTGAAAAATCAGCTTTGCCGCTTGGGGTACTCCCAGGTTCTATGTGGATGCAGCAGTTTGGTAGACCAGCTGTGATTATGAGTGCATTTCCACATGTCAACTGCTATACCAGCTGCATTGCTTCCTCAAGAAGGTGTATCTGGCCACAGTTACACATGGTTTAGTCACCTATGGATTCAACTGCTGCTTTATGTCAAATGTTCTGTTGATCATATTACACCATACAAAGGCGGTGATTATTTCTTATAAAAGCCTTAAATGGTTCAGGACTAGGATATCTGTATGGCCACCTCCTTTTGGATGAACCAGCCCATCAAAGACAATCAAAATAAAATACTTTACTCGGTATTCTGTAAAAGGCGAAAGATTTATATGATCTGAAGAGAAACCAAAATATATTCTGTGACCACTGGTGGTGTAGCTGGTGGTAACATGAGATATGGCCTTCTGAAAACCTCAGTTGTCGAGCTGTCTTTATTTTTCCTTTCTCAATTTTTTGTAGGATAGTTGCTGCTTGCTTTTCTCATGAGGAGAACATATCAAATATTATGTGAAGCAACGGTTGCAAGAAAAAAACTCTTTCAACAGACCCTAGAGGTGCCTACATTAAGAGACACAGGAAAATCTATAATGAATGGGGTCTCATCTTCAAACCAAGTCAGATTGGCATCCACGTGGAACTCCCAGACTTTCCATGTAGCACTTTTAGATAAAAGAGATGAAAGGATGACAGATACATTCCAGGTAGAATCTTTTGTTGATGAACCCACAGTTTTAGAAAGGAAGGGGGAATCTGCTCGCAAAGCACTTGAGAGAAATAAATCAATAGGGACAGAGAGTGCATGTTTCAAGGCACAGAGACAAGTTCCATTCAAAGTCTAACTAAATCTGCCAACAGATGTTGGTGTATAAACTTTTGTTAAAAACGGAGGCCCTTTTCGTATGGCATTTTCGATGAGAAAGGGCCCCCTGAGCGTTGCGCAGATGTGAGGAGCAATCCACACGACACACTCACATGTGCACGACTCTCTAGGGCCCAGCAGGGACCGCTCACACATTTTTTCATTTTCAGCTTGAAGTCGAAAATGCTGTGCGGTCACGCATCGCTCTGGGGCCCCATGCGCACTTACCTTGTGTGCGGAGCCTTGGGAGCCAGGCCGGTCCCGCTTCCTGTCTCAGTGCAGCCTGGGAAGGCCCCAGGCTGCACTGTGAAAGGAAGAGGTGGGACTCTCCCGTGAGCAGGAAGCTCGTGCGGAACCAAAGAAGCAGTGAAGCGAGAGCCTCTCTCCGGAGGCTGCTCGCGCAAGCACTGTACCCCAGCACCGAAAATAGGTGAGTTGTGGAAGGGCCTGAGTTCAAAGAGAAACAAGTTAAAGACTGTATGATAAAGTGGGCTAAGAGTTTGAGACATACAGATGGATCAATGGGAAAAATGTGGTCAATGGGTGTAAAAATTACTATATGCCTTAACAAGCACTATGCCTTTTCTAGTGAGTCATGTCTTCTCATGATATGTCCAAAGCATCACAGTCTCAATTTAGTCATCTTGGCTTTCACAGAGAGTTCAGGCTTGATTTGCTCTAGTATTCATTTATTTGTCTTTTTAGCAGTACATAGTATCCACAGAAGTTTTCTCCAGCATCACATTTGAAATGAGTTTATTTTCTTTCTTCAGCTGCAAATATGCTGGCCCATATTGTTACAGGGGTGGAACACTGGGGAAGCATCTTATACCTGTACTTTTCCATTTGTAGCAGAGTTTATCATGTTCTGTGCAAAGAAATCTAGTCCTATGTTTGATGCAGCAGCTAAAATGAAATAAATTATTTAAAACATTAGGTAAGGAAGGTCAGGATTATCCCTTCTTTCAATGTTGACACATCAGATCTCTAAAGCCACTACCTCATCAGTGGTGATGCAAAGCTTACATTAGAATAGCTTAATTTGACAAAAACATTCAAGAAAGATACAAGGAATTTCTGGCTGTGGAGCTGCTTAAAAAACAACTTTTTAATATTTATATAGCAAGACATACTAACACAGTACACCTTTTTTCCTTGGGAAAGGGAAAATGGCAGCTACTGAGAAGAGACAACAAAAATTTTGGCAAAGTATATTTTCCCATGGACTAAATGCTCTAACGGCACCAGATCCTGCCTGATCTTGGAAGCTAAGCTGGGTCAGTCCTGGTTATACTTGGATGGGAGATCACCAATGAATACCAGGTGCTGTAGGCTATATTTCAGGAGAAGAAACTGGCAAAATCAACTCTGAGTATTCCTTACCTAAGAAACACTATGAAATTCATGGGGTTACTGTAAGTTGAAAGGCAACTTGAGGGCACTTACACACACATATTTTTCCACATCAAAAATATGAGAAAGAGATACCATTATTTATTCCTATAGTTAAGTTTCTTGCCCTTATGAAATACTAGTCTCCACACAAAAAGTTTGTTTTCAGCAACTTTCAGTCTATTGCTACTAAGATTCAAGAACTATGTGCTTCGGTCAATAGAAACAGGTCGCCTAACGCAGTGCTACTAAGATAGGTGATCTACAAACGCTGCCAGTCCGTGAGCCTTCAGCTGCTAGCCCATGGCAAATTTCCCAGAATGAAAGAAACAATTGTAGCCAATGGGCACTAACATGGTACCAATCCCTCTGTTACCCTGTGAATTGGGGGTCCCGGGAAGGGCGCCCAAACAACCAAACAAACTAAAAAAAGATGAGGAAATTTGTTGGAGCACTCTCTTGGCTAATGAGAGGCAGGGTAACTCAGCGGGAATCTTTTACCCTATGTATACAGCGTCGGATCAGTGAGCAGACAAAATAGTTGAAACTAGCAATATTTATTAAACAAAAATGTTGAAAACACAGCCTCACTACTAAATAAGAAAAGGAAAAGAGAATTTTGGGGAATGGGTGATACGCCACCTTTCTTGTAGTCCTGAGAAGCCAATTGGAGAGAAGGAAACCCGGCGCGGCGGCCGAGGGGAGCTCGCAGCGGCAGCGAGGCGGGATGACGGTCCAAGCGCTCTAACGAGAGGTCTGAGCGTTCCGAGCAGTCCAGCGAGAGACCCGAAGAGCTCTCAGAACTGGGGATTTTTATGGGGGAAGAAATGACTGTGGGCTAGTCTGGTCTTGGGCGAAAACAATGAGTTTTGAGCTGGAGACAATGTCTCCGAAAGGTCGGAATTTACATGATTGAGTTATAGACCAAATTGACAATAGTATGGCCAGTATTAGATGTGGCTAGCTCGGCAGTTAAGCACTTAGCTCGCCAGGGTGCCCTTTCGGGGCAGAGGTCTCTTTGTTTGGATAATGGAGGTGTTTGTTTCGGGAGGTCCCCTAAAGCAGATCTGGCAGTTTCTGGCTTGCTTTGGTGTAAACAACTGTGAATAGCCATGCCTAGCTTCGCGCTTGTTCGGTGGCCTCACAAACACTTGGCTGGTGGCAGAGCAGGGCCGAATTATGATATCAAAACAATATCTAAAGGTTACCAAAGGCCAGGCCAGTTCACGGTGGTAACACCTGGCACACTGCAGAAGTGGAGGGAGTGTGGGTCCCCTTCATCAGATAGCTTGACATAGCATACTAAGAAGTTCCTTTCTCATCCCCAGCACATACTTCGGTTTCTTTCTAGAAAGCAGTTTGTTACATTTGATTTGCTTACTTATTTAATTAGCAAAGATCCATGCTTGTTACATACAGGTCATTTCCACAGATTTTCTGCTGTATTAAAAAGTTTCATTGTTTACTTTCATCCCTGTACATAACGGCACAATTTCTTTTGCATCGATTTGCTTTAAAACCTTATCTTGTATATTATTAGAAAGTTGGTTCATGTTACTATGGCAACAGAGATAGGCTGGTATCTAGGGGCAGGTCATTAGAATCACCTTAGGCTACTTATCTGTCAGCTCCAACCAGTTTCACTGAATATAGGCTACTGACTTAAACATACTCTTTCCTGTTCTCTATTTTTCTGCTAGCAGCCCCAGTGGCTGCCTAAATACCTTAAAGGCACCAGATCCCATCTGATCTTGGAAGGTAAGCAGGGGCTCAGCCCTGGTGAGTATTTGGATGGGAGACTGCCAATGGATACTAGATGGCGTAGGCTATATTTCAGAGGAAGGAACTGGCACACCCACCTCTGAATAGTCCTTGCCCAAATTAATGAGATCACCTAAGTCAAAAGGCAACCAGAAGGCACATGCACACACAATATGAATGTCAGCACCTTTTCTTTTAGCTCATCCTTTTCACTAGCACGTGTTACGACTCGATATTCAGTGCTTTCACCCTTAACTTTTCTATGACCTTCTATTATCATCTTGTTCTGCATTTGCACAGGAAAAATCTTTGGTTGTATTCCTTATTAATTTTTCCCTAGCTGTAAACTTTATAGGCCCATAGCAACAAGCATGGCAATGAATAGGGCCACAGAGAGATAACACAGGGGTTTGGGTAAGTGCATAAAGGCTCTTCAAGTATGTAAAAAAAAAAAAAAAGAATAATTTTAATGATGATGATAATGGTGATGACAATGACGACGTCTTTGAAACATGCCACATTACCCAAAGATAGTTCACTATTTCCTAAATCAGTGGTTCTCAACCTGTGGGTCCCCAGATGTTCATGGACTTCAGCTCCCAGAAGCCCCAGCCACTATGGTCAATGCTCAGGGCTTCTGGGAGCTGAAGTCCATGAACATCTGGGGACCCACAGGTTGAGAACCACTGTCCTAAATTCTTGGATAGAATCTAAATCACTGATGCCCTAAAACTCCAGTAGAGAAACCCTGGTAGACTCTGAAACTGAAAGAATAACAGCAGAATTGAAGACAAAGAGAGGGAAGATATTGTGAAATATTGTGACCTATAAATTAAGATTCACTACCTCTGGGAAAAGAAAACAACTGTGGTTCCAGCAGTGATAGGTGCTCCGGGAGCAATTTTAAAGGGACATGACAAATTATCTGAATGAAATCATTATAGATAACGCACAATTAAAAGAAATAGCATTGCTTGGAACATGCCACATGATCTGACAAGACTTCACTGATTCCTAGATTTTTTAATAGAATCTAAATCACTGTTGGTCCAAAATGCCGATCAGTAACACCTGATATACAGTGAATCTGAAATAATAACATCCAGAGGCTGGCAAAACAAAAAGGGTTTGCTTGAACTAAGCCACCTCTTGTAACAAAACTGCACATGAACAATGTTGCCCCTCAGGGAAATAATTTTTGAAACAGTTAGGAGTTTTGACAGTAATGAAAATGGGTCAATGATGAAATCTGCAGCTAGAAGGCAGTTGATTACAGATTAAATTATAAATTAAAACTATAGCTCATTCTTCCAATCTTCTGCAGCCTTTTGTGAGAGCAAAGCACATTTAAACAATGACAGAAGAGTATCTGATACTGAGGAGGTGAATTACAGTAGCAAAGTGATACAAAACTGTTTTACCAAACAGATTCAGAGAGAAATCGCCCATGAAGTACAGTGCACATAAAATTATAAAGGAATCACGATGAAAACGTTGTATGTCTAAGGAAAGAAGAGAAATCCCTAGAGAGAGAAAAGGAGAACAAAATTATAAAAGGAATAAAGATGAAATCATTGTCTAAGGGGGAAAAAAAGGAAAAGGAGTAAAGCCACTGATAGTCAGGAAACTATAGATAAATGTAAAAGTTCAGAGTTGTTTAAAGGTAGAAAAGAAACTTTGAAAAAAGGAAAAATGAGTGCAAACTCAGATATTTTTTAAGAGAAGAATTGTTCCCAGGAATGCCTACATCAAAGAAAAGGAAGAATTAACTCAGTGCAAAAAGAGAGGGAGGGAAGGAGGGAGGAAGAAAGGACATTATATAACAATAGAACTGATATAGAGTATTCTGATATACTCCACAAAGAGAGGTAAGCATGGACATTGATTTCCTGGGTGCCTCTCCTGTGTCTTTCATGAAGAATAAGAGCATAATAGAATCACAAAGTTAAAAGAGTTTAGGAGGAAGAGAAAATCCCACCTTGGACTCATTCACAAAGGTCCATTTAGGACACAGGAAAGTGAGCGATCACCAGCTTCTTGGAGGCAGGCCTTCCAAGGGAAGACCTGGGAATGATAGTTTTCCTTGGTCTACTCCTTGGGCGAAGGAGAAGGAACCTTCTTTTTCTGTTTCAGCTATTGCCATTGCTGGCTTCATCGCCCACAACTCTATATGCCTTCTACCATTTTCTGTAGATATGAGTGCATATAGTTGACAGAGCTGAGAAGGAGCTTTACCTAGTACGGGCATACCTCCGTTAACAAAGCCTCTGACAAAATAAGCTCCTTTTTACAAATGTTTTTTAATGCCTGTTTTTCCTCCTGGTTTTCTACCTAGTTGAAAGGGTTTTTTGTTGTTGTTTTTAGCAGCATCAGCACTGAGAGGAGGATGAAGGAAGGCCAGACAAACAGACTGTTGGTATTAGTTGCCACAGTGCATCTGTAACGATCAATACAATAAAGCTCAACCTAAGAAATATTGGGACTCTGCTGTATCCAGTCCTACTGTAGTTGTGTGCACCTGCCTACAACAAAGGTAAAACGTGTTAACCTTCAGAATACCTTACTATGCATATGAGAACAGCAAAACAGAAAGAAAAGGGGAGACCAGCCTGCCTCTCCTGGTATCCTCAGCATTAAGAAAAGCATAGACCTGTATGTTTGGCCACAAAAAGAGAAATAATAAAATGGTGGAGGCTAGGGAAGAAATCTTCAAGTGATCTCAAGAAAATTCAAAATGTTTTTGTTTATTTACACAAGGTTTACATAACATTTCATCTCACACATGCATATTCTTACTTTCAAATTAAAGGCTTGCTGAAACATGTTGAACTGCCCTTCTTTTTTATGGGGTAGGAACCATTGCCTGTTCTTTCCATGTTATTTCTGCCTCTGGTACCAAAGTTTCTGTTATGGAAGTAATGCCCAGGAACACATTTTCTTTTTTTTTTGTTATCAGAGGTATACCTTTAGTTCCATTAGTTTTTACCTTCTGCACAGCAACATGTGCCTAAATAATGTCTCTTACTCTGCTCTCTCATAACTTCTCAATAATGTTCTGGAGATGCTGGAGATTCATTTTCAGAGTGTAAATAGCAATTCACTCCTAAGTATGATTGGGCAGCTTAAAGCTATTGCAGGAACAAGGGGAATGTCACCCTTTAAAAATTCCTTCAAAGATGCATTTCTCTAATGAAGCCTAGATAAAAAGAAGCTAGTAATCAATATATTGCTTTTGCAAATTATCTCTGTTGTTGAAGTGCACATCTGTCCAAACTGGAGTTGTAAAGACACTGAAAATGAAGCTGATTATCAGCTTGAAATTTATTACTTTGAAATAAAGCCAGGCTGAAAAGTCGGCAAGAAAATAGGTTTACTGCCCATGAGTAAAATGGAATACAAGACTTTGAGCTTCACAAAACTCTTGCTCAGGCAGAAATAAAAGGCAAATTGAGATAAAGTGATTTTCAAGGATAATTAATGTATTCAGTGCATTTCACATTCTGCTTTTCATCACTCTTGATAATTTTATCTATGCTGGCTACTGGTGTATTGTGGCAAAAGACCAGAAATTTCATTCTGTAAACAAGTCCCAGACACTAAGAGGAAACAGATGTCCCAGGGTTTATTGAGACAGACAAAAACTTAGCAATACTAACAATATCCAAAAATAGCAGGGGGAGGGAGTGTGAAGGCTACTGTTGTTTCCTGATAGCACTGTTTTTGTCTCTGTCTCTTTGAAGGATGATGTTATTCAGGCTAATTAGTAAAAGGCAAATATGTTTGTTTGTTTGTTTTTTTAAAAAAGAAAAGCATCAACACCTTTCTGAATGGTCATACATTGGCCTAATTCCCAGCCCCTGTGGACTAAATCCAACATTCTGCTGGCCAAATGTTTTAAAATTTCTTCTCCTCACTCCCTGTATTAATCACTTCTGGACAGTTTCTCAGTCATCCAAAGTTGGTATGCAGGACATTCCATGAACAAGGATGTTTCCTTCCTGGTTCCTCTAAATTAGGGATGGGACGAATCCAGAATTTTCTGAATCTGAATCCGAATCTCTGGAAAGTTCTGGGAATCCACGAAACTCACAAATTTTGAATCTTTCAAATCCTTTTTTAAAGCAAGGGTAAGAAGGATAATCGTGGGCAAGACACACTCTCTCAGCCTTAGCAAAAGCCTAGGCAAAGGCAAACCTCCCTCTGAAGAAATGTGGCCAGTTCAACTGTCATAGTTTTGCCTCAGAATCTCCCCAGATTGAAAAGGACACAAAGGCCCTTTCTACACAGGCAGGAAAATGTGGATTAATCCCACATTTTCCTGTCTGTATAAACAGGGCCACATACTACAGTACAGAGATAATCCAGGTCAAAACTGGATTTTCTTTGCATAGCTTCTTATGACATCCTGGGGTTTGTAGTTTGATGATGCATCAGCACACTTTGGCAGAGAAAGCTGTGACACCTGGTAAAACTACAAACCCCAGAATTGTGTATGAAAGAGCTTTGCAAGGGAGCTATGCAAAGGAATCTTTCAGCTGTCCTTGAAATCTCAAGACTGTACCTTCCACTCAAGTGCTGAACTTAAATATTAAATGTTCAATTTAAATTTCTTAGAATACAACCCCAGATGTAATTTCTCAAATTGTTAGAAAAGGCCATTATGATTCCAAGGGAAAAACTCACCTACTTGCCATCCCCTCTTGTGTGTCTCATCTCCCAGGTTTTCAGGTGTCCCAGTCTCCAACAAACTATTTGGTTGGTGGATTCGAAAGATTTAGTTTGCCTGTTTTGGCACAGGGATTTGGATTCGTGAATTTCGAATCCTTGCCCAGGATTCGAGGATTTGGTTGGCCCATCCCTACTCCACATTCTACCAGCAGAACTCCATCCATGGATCTTTTCCCACTAGTATAAATATGAGCACACCACCATTTTTCAATATTTTTCAAGAAACATCTTGCTACCTTTCCAAGACTAAAGAGCTACTGATCAGCGCTTTGTAATTTCTAAAATTAGATACAAAATGCTCATTATTAGTAGCACTCCTGGGTATGCATTATGGAATCAATGAAATATTCCTAGTGGCAGAATTGGCCTTCGGTCTCAGTCAGATCCCACTGTGGTTTCAATGCACTTGTATCTAGACTACACAATGCCATGTTTACTACTGCCCTCTCTGTACTCACCAAGGTGAACTAAATTACCACCAATAGTGATTGGAATGTGCATACAAAAGACAAATATATGAACTGTTCACAGACATCATGGCACAGCTTTTCAAAGCTGTGAAAGGATTACCTAGCATATAAAATAGCTCACACAGCAATTATGTCACACTGAATTTGTACTCACCCCAGCATAACAATCCAGAGATGACATACCCACATCTACTGAGACACCATACTTTTAGCTGGGAACTAGTGGGTTTCAGTTTCTCTCATGATACAGGGGAGAGGAATGTTATGGTGGCTGCTATGCTTTTCCATTCTGGGGCCTGTAGAGTGGCCAGAGAGAATGCATAAGTCTTAACCATAAAAAGACTCCTTTATTACAACAGCAGGTGTGTAAACCATGTAACCCTCCAGATACCTGTTGGACATCAACTCCCGACATTCCTCATCACTGGTTGGCTATGAATGCTGGGATTTGTAGTCCAATAACACAGTGAATGCTACATGATTCCCATCTCTCCATAGGCCCATTACTTCTAAGGTATTTGTGTGTCTCTGAGGTGTTAGGGATCCATTGAACTGCGGATCTGTTCTTCAGGCCTAGCATAACAGGCCTTAGGTTTATACTGTATTACTCAAAATTGTGGTCCATTGCTCTTTCATGAACTGCTGGCTCCACAGTGGAGATGGAAGGGAAAGTCCTCAGGCTTCAGGTTAATGCTGTATTATTTAAAGTTGTGGTCCATAACCCATTGTTCTTCCATGCACTGTTGGCTCCATGGAAGGAATGGAATAAAATTTACCCAAATTCCTGAATTTGGGGTTCCCAACCCCTACAGAAACTTACTTGGGAAGAAAAATGGTGCATCAAAAGGTCCCACAAATTGCTTTAATAAAAAATGATATGCAAAATTAGCAATAATGCACAATAAAACCATTGTGGCTACTTGTTGTTCAACATTGCTCATTTTGCACAGGTTTTTTGTGCAACATTTTCTTGGGCAATGTTGCTGCTTTTTATGTAGAAGACAGCAATGCTGAAGAACAAAACTGCTGCACAACAAAAAAATGTGCAAAATCATCAATGTTACAAAACAAAACCACCTGTGGCTACAATTTCAGTTGGCCCAAGTTTCCTTCTGTGTAGGCTGCACAGGAGGAGCTCTGTAGCTTCTGGAAAACTGTGTAGTTTTCTGGGAAGCTGCACAGCTTTCTTAGAAAAGCTCCACAGTTTTCTATCACTGCAGCAAATAAATAAATAAATAAAAAATCCTGGGTGTCTCTAAGCTATAGGATTAAAAATTGGTTCATTGTTCTGGACATCTACTGGGACTTGGAGAAATATCATCCCTAACCCATGATGAGTTTCAAGGAAAGAAAGCAGTGTAGTCAGTGGGCACAAATATGACACTGGTCCCTGCCACATTGGCAAAAACACCCTGCTGTCTCCCCACACCAGTCAGGCCCAGAAGCACTGGGTTTATATATACTACCACCCTAACAGGTGTTGTGACAACACTGATACAATAATGTTCACTCATAGGAAACACATTCCTATGATGTTCAAGGCAATTCTCAGCAATTCTCACAAATCTGTAAGGTAGATCAATTTTGTTAATATGCCCTACACTACAAACGGGTATGGTGAGCCTCTGAAATGGAATGATTTATCATTTGTTTCATTCATGACTGAGATGAGTTCTGAGAACCTAGTAATAATCAAAGGCCTTCAAGCCTCTCCCTATCTGTTAACAGACATGTAATGCTTGATTTTTTCAAGAAATGCTTCACTCAGTTGCCAACATTAAACCCTGAAAGCACAAAGTCCCACTGAATTAAATTCAGCCCTGCACCCAGGTCTGTAGGATTGCCACCAAAGAGTCTGAAATGGAAGTGAACAGAGGTCTGTACTCACCAATTTACCACAGCAGTTCTGTAACATTTTTGGGAGTGAGTCACAAGAGAAGAGCATAGAACAGCTAAGGTCATTTAAGTCACAGTGAGTTCAGTGTGACTTCAGTGCTTGGAATGGAGCTCTGTACTACTGCTGAGCTTAGAAGTCAATCTACAATCACTAGCAAATGCTGGTGCCGAGGAACAGCTTTTTCTTCCCAGGGAGAGCTCGCATCTTTTCACAACAGACCAACAAATGTTCAGTGAAATGAAACTATGTATATAATAGCAACAGGTACCTCGAGACACAGCAACTTGGGCTGATGGCCACTGCTGTCAAACATTTTTCCTCCTGGGACTGCACTATAACCAATGTTCCTTAGGAACAAAAGCATCTTGTATACACAGAATATGAGTCTTATTTGCCACTTCACTTCTGCAGATGGCTGCAGAAATTTCCTTCAAAACAATGATGGACTGAAGATTTGCAGTGAATATTACACGGCATGGGGGGGGGCTGGATTCCACATCACTACAAAGAGGAGAAGGATCAATTACAACCCATAACAAAACCTGAGGAAGGAGGGAGGGAGAGACCATCCTTGCAGGGCTGGAGTATGTGTAGATGAGATAATACAAATAGTTAGATCCTTGGAAAAAACAGTAGCTGGAACCCAGAAGCAAGTTCTTAGAGTATCAAGAATGTACTTTTTTTCCAGGGACATCATCTCAGTCACAGCCACCTTTCCCACATGTCATCAGAATGATAACTGAAAAGAATCATGATACAAAAATCTATTTTTTGCATATCTACTCATAAGTAAGAAGGTCTGGATAATGCTTTATCCTGTTAAGTGTGGTTATTAGAAATTTATCACGTAAATATAGGTGGTCACTTACAAAACACAACTACTTACTTATAGTATAATTAATAATAAGCTGTTCTCTGAAAACATTTACCAAGTCCATTATTTAGAAATATTTCCTTACATTTCTATGATGGTTATGGTTTTAATTTTCATCTCTCATTTTATGGTTGGGGACATTGGCTTAATCTCCATCTAACTCTTATTTCAATTATTGTTTAAATAAACCAAGATTATACTATTTTTTTTACAATGCATTCGGTATGTTGAAAACAGTTTTATTTGCCAAGTTACACATGATCAATTTCATATAATAAATGTAGTAAAGTCAAAGTTTAGTAAGATTTCTTTTTTGGCAACTGTTTCAGTTTCCGCTCCCTCAACTCTCACTCATAAATAGCCAGAGAGCATTCAACTGTTTTTCCATGGTGGATATGAAGACAATGGAAAGATGAGGTCCAATCAGTACAGCTGCATCACTGATTCTTTATTTGAGAGCAAAAGAAAGTTTCAGAATCATTTGGGCTTATAATGTAGTTTTAAGTTAATGAAAGGAAGTAATGTTTTAAAAATGGGAGTTTGCTCATTGGCATTTAGCACCTTCACTATATGTACGTCAGGTGAAGAGCAATCTACACCTATACCCTCTAACTGTCTCCATTTGGCAAATACAGTTCCATTTAATTATCTGTTGTATCATTTTTTCATCTGCTTTTAAAATATTCCAGTTTCTCTCCCCTTCTCCCACATTCCACCTTTGTCCACAGATTACTTCAAATGCTGCACATGGAGATCAAAGTGCAGATGTAGTTTGCATCCAATTAACTCTGAGGGAGAAGAGGAGAGGAGAGGGAGAGGAGAGGTGGAATCTTGGCCTTCCCAGTAGGCTCACAAAAGCAAATTGCTGCAGCCAATACTAGTTTGGGTGCGCTTTCTCATTAATCAAATTTGCCATCTTGACCAAACTGATTTTGGTTGGCCACATGTGTTCTAGTCTTCGTCTGTGAAATGCATGCTAAACATCTATATATTTTCTTTAGGAGTGGAAAGATCTAATGAAGAAATCCCAAATTTGGACTGGCAGAGACTAAGAAAAGAACAGCAATTCTCCAAACAATGCCAGTCAAGAAATGTTTGCCCAGCCAGGCAGACATACTTCCCTTAAAAATGAGGAAAGGCCCTTGTTTGTTTCTTTTTGTTTGTTTCTCCTTTCTCTCTTATCCAGGGTTGTCCTGGAGAGTGTGGACAGCAAGTCTTGTGTGGTGATTAGGGCAAAGGAGAAAAACTTCCAAAATCCAAACTCCAGTCTCCACTAAGCCAAGAAACTCATTGCGTGAGCTTGCCTTCTCTCTCTCAACCTTACACACTTCACAGGGCTCTTGTGACCATAAATATGGCAGAGGAGAGGTATGGGCTGTGTATGGCATCTGGAACTCATTGGAGTAAACATGGGACACATATAACCTATGATATAAAAATAAAAGCTTGTCTGTTTGTGAGTTTGTCTGTCTGTTGCCATTTCCGCACTAGCCTGTTGTAGCGCGATGATTCCACTTTCAACATCCTCTGGAATCCTGGGGTTTGCAGTTTCAGGAGGGGCCAGCCGACCCCTCCCGAAACTGCAAACCCCAGGATTCCAGAGGCTGTTGAAAGTGGAATCATTGCGCTATAACAGGCTAGTGCGGAAATGGCTAAAGTCAGGCAGGCAAAGATCTCATATGATTGGCTCTGTGAGGCGAGAAGACCTCATATGATTGGCTGGCTGTGAAGGCTCTATGGAATCCTGGGGATGGTAGATCAGGGAGAGGCCTTTAAAATTCTCAGCCAGAGAGCTCGGAATAGGCCAGTTGATATCGAGATGAGTCCTAGCAGCTCTGAATACAGATTGGATTGAAGAATATGGGGAAAAGTTACATGTACTGGACACATAGGATGAAATCTGCGTATTTCAACTGCATCTAATTCCTAAAGCAAGGTAAGATAATTCTAACTAGTATTACCTATGAGAAAATAAAATCCTGGGCAATAATGGGTAAATACACTAGTAATATATAATAATAAGCCAAGAAGGCCAACGTAATTCTTGGTTGCATCAATAGGAGTATGGTGTCTAGATCGAGGGAGGTATTGGTACCACTTTATTCTGCTTTGGTTAGACCTCATCTTGAATACTGTGTCCAATTCTGGGCACCCCAATTCAAGAAGGATATGGATAAGCTGGAGCAGGTCCAGAGGAGGGCAACCAAAATGGTGAGGGGTTTGGAAGCCATGCCCTATGAGGACAGACTTAGAGAGCTGGGTATGTTTAGTCTGCAGAAGAGAAGGTTGAGAGGGGACATGATAGCCATGTTTAAATATTTGAAAGGATGTCATGTTAAGGAGGGAGTGGGCTTGTTTTCTCCTGCTCTTGAGACCAGGACAAGGAGCAATGGATGCAAGCTGCAGGAGGGGAGATTCCACCTGAACCTCAGGAGGAATTTCCTGACGGTCAGGGCTGTCCGACAGTGGAATGTGCTGCCACAGAGTGTGGTGGAGTCTCCTTCGTTGGAGGTTTTTAAGCGGAGGCTGGATGGCCACTTGTCGGGAGTGCTTTGAGGGTTTTCCTGCATGGCAGGGGGTTGGACTGGATGGCCCTTGTGGTCTCTTCCAACTCTACATTTCTATGATTCTGTGATTCTATGAATAAATAATACATGAATAGACCAAGGAAGAGCAGATGAAAGGCAGGGGAGATCCAGGATAGGCCTGGGAGTGAAAGCCAGAAGGAAATAGAGTGAAGGGAGCCAAAGGGACTTGTTTGTGAGATTATAGTCCTCTTAAATAATAATAAACACCTCTTGCAAAAATGGATAAGTGAGATATAAAATTCCAGAAAGGTTTGGTATTGAAATAAAATGATATACTGTGCATCTTCAAAGGGCAAACTTGTCCAGATATGTCTTCCTACATTCTGTCACAAGAGTCCCAGCAAACAGTGACTCAAGCTTAGTTTATTCCAACTGTATATAAAGACATCACAGTATAGTATGTATGGCTATCAGAACCAATGGCATACTTTTATATTAATTACAAAAGATACTAGCTTATTAATTTATAACCATAACTGAAATTCTAATTTGTGATTAAAAGGGACAATTATATGATTTATTTACTTTATAAATATATTGTACTTATTTAACTAAATTAAGTTAATTTAAGTTTATGAAACAAAAAATATTCCCAAAAGACATCTTTAGGAAATTGACTACTGATTCAATTAAGCAGAGGCTGTACCAGTTTTCTTTTTCATTATAGCTTTTATTACTTCCATACTTTGGTTACTGGACACGGCCAGTTTTGAAATGTCTTCAAACAATATAATCTAGCACATATCCTCAATATGGCATGTCCTTTTTTCATATCTCTGTGAAGTACTGTCATACTGTGGTATGCTTGCAATATGTCATAACTTCACCCTTCAGTCTCATTTCAAGCTATTACTACAATTCATTCAAGTATATTTTACTGACATTTTTCAATCCATTTAGGAAACATGTAAGTAGAAATGCTCTCACATAATTCAGAATTGCCACAAATTTTTCAGGAGTCTTTGTGAAGGATATCTTTACTGGTGGAATGATTAGGAACAATCTAATTAAGCCAAAATACTTGTATTTGCAACTCCAAACTATGTATTTTGCTAGCTGTGCTGTGTAAGGTCAAGAAACCCGTTACAGGAAATACATCTTGAAGTGTGACAGAAGAAAGCAAGAACTGGAATGTGAATGATGCAACAAGACTTTTAATAATTATGTACTGGTCCCAACAAAGAAGTCAGAATGATTTGTGATGTTTGTTGTAATTCCTTAACGTGCAAAGAATGAGAGCCTTCTGGTGAGAACTATTTCATACAACATAACAACATGCACATAAAGATGTGAATTGCAAATACGGCAAACAAGGAATATATCATAATGCTAAAATGAAAGATAGCTATATTGACCTTAAGAAAAAAACAAAACCAAAATCTCACATCGTCATTTCTGACGTATTGACCCTAAGGCAACCCTATCACAGAGTTTTCTGAGGCTGAGAGTATGTGAGATGTCCAAGGTTTCCATGGCCAAGCAGGGAATCAATCCCTGATCTCCAAGGTCCATAGTTTCTATGAAACCAGCTCAAAGATCATAAGAATGTCCAGCTTTTCAAGCTTTTCAAGTCTCTCCATCAGGTAATCAGGAAACACGTTATGCATTTCTTTCTCTCAGAAGACACAGTCATACATGCAACCTGAAACCATCACATTCCCTGGCAGAATCTAATCTGAATGTCTGCAACTGCCACCTACATTGTATGTTAAGATACTCATAATAAAACCCTCATGATTTTGAAGATATGATGTTAATACCCCTGCTATTGTAACATGTTGTATGATGAAGATGCCTGTGGTCTTTTCACACTGCTCAACTGTAACACAGTGATTCCACTTTAACTACCATGGCTGCATCACACTGAATCCTGGAATTTGCAGTTTAGGGCGTGGTGACACTCCAGCATCTCACCAAACTACAAATCCAAGGATTCTACAGGAAGTGGCTATGGCCATTAATGTGGAATCACAGTGCAGTATGAAAAGGTCCCCTGGAGATTAAAAACAAAAACAAACAAAAAAACCTCCACATTTTTGTGACCTTTGAGTTGATTTAATAAAGGCATATTTTTGGAATATATCATATAATTACACTCATCAAGGAGCATGAACTAATCATGAAATCTGTACCCAGTTTCAAGTTGTTATGCATTAAAGGAGCACTGACACATGGAAATACCAGATGCTGACAACAAATGGCATTATTTCGCAGTTGTTCGCTAAGCCTCTTCATGAGGACCAGAATATTTTGGCAGTAGGTCATTCTATGCCAGTATACTTTAGTCAAAAACATGTGGGCCTGAGAATGGGATGACTTTTATTTTCAGCGCCCCTCTCCTCCCTCATATCACACCACAAAACTGTGTGACACACCACTGAAATTCCAGGGCACAGCACTAGTTTCATTAAGAGAAGTCTGTATTTTAGCCCAAAAAGAATTTTGGCAGTGCACAGCAGAGATACAGGGCACGTTTTGGGAAAGAAATTTGGCATTCAGAGCTGACAAAGTTGCTTTAGGAGCACAGTGTCTTCCATGCCCTCCTGTCACATTGCAGCAGCCATACCATAGACTTAACTGGAGTCTGGATTGTTTCATTTTAGAAACATCAATAATTAAAGCCCCCATAAGTGATAGCTGTCATTAAGGCAAAAGCATGAAAAGGCTTACTTTTTTTTCTTAAGCTTAACAGTGCCCAAATGTCACAATTAGTTTATTTGAAGTCAAGTATATTTAATAATAAATGGAAATTCTCTTGTGGCATTAGCACCACATGTATAAATAAGAGATGAGGAAACCAGCATGGATGAAATACAAAACAGCTTAGGCTCAGTTTATATCACTTTGCTTCTCGCAAACAACTCTTTGGACTTTAAATGACACTAAGAGTCTCTTCTTTTCTGCTTTGACAACAGTGTGCTTTTGCCCACTAAATCCGGAAGGATACCACTGCGCCATTTACTTACTAAAAGGATGTAACCTTACCATTATTAGATTTATCTAGAAACTTTACAGTGTTACCAACCTCCTGCTAAAATTGTTTATTATTCTGTGCCTTCAAGTCATTTCAACTTATGGCAACCCTAACACAAGCCTATATCTGGGTTTTCATGGAAGGATTTGTTCAGAAGGGGTTTCCTTTTGCCTTCCTCTGAGGCTGCAAGAGTATGGGCCTTTCCGCACCACATAACTATTGCACCATGATTCCACTTTAACTGCCATGGTTCTGTTCTATGGAATCATGGGATTTGCAGTTTAGGGAGAGGTATTTAGAATTCTCAGTCAGAGAGCTCCAGTACCTCCCAAGACTACAACCCTAGGATTCCATAGGAGGCAGCCATGGTACTTAAAGTGGAATCATAGTGCAATAGTTATGTCGTGTGCAAAAGCCATATGACTTGCCCAAAGTCCCTCAGCTGGTTTCCATGGGTGAACAGGGTTTAAACCCTGGTTTCCCTTGGTCCTAGTGTAACACTAAAACCACTATACCATGCTGGCTAAAATTGTAGTGACTAAATATTTGATTCATGCAGACCAGTAGAAAAAATACAAAAGACTGACTAGGTCTCTTATTACTGATATCAAACAAGTCAGAGATTCCCTTATAATAGTTTTTATGAGAGCAGTAAATACTTAAACCCTTCTCTGGGTTTTAAAATAAAGTAGTTTCCCCTCATGAATGCCTCCCCCTGCCAAAAAATCCACACCACTTTGTAAGTTAATCCATGTCTCATTCAAAAAACAGCAAGATCACAACAGCATTTTCAGAATTCCACCAAATTCTTCCTGTCAATTTGATGAATAAATAAGATCTATCAACTTGTTACAGGATCAAAAACAGATATACAGAAAGAAAGAACTATGCTGTAAAATCATACGCAGAATGCACACAATGAAAAATCTGCATGTTGCATTTGTCAAAGATGACAGGGATATGGGGGTAGTGTGTTGTGCATAGTGATTAATTAAAAGCTTTATGAAAACAAGAGCCCACTGTGGAGTGTTGTCAGATACACTTTTTTTCCTTAAATGTTCGGTTATACATCTAGAGTGACGGGTCAGGTGAAACATGGGGCCTTTCCGCACTGCACTGTTATAGTGTTATTATTCTACTTTCAAACCCTGCGGAATTTTGGGGTTTGCAGTTTATTGAGGCCAAAGGGCTCTCTGGCTGTGAATTTTAAAGGCCCCTCCCTAAACTGCAAACCCGAGGATTCCATAGGATGTTGAAAGTGAATAATTGTGCTATGACAGTGTAGAGTAGAAAGGCCCATGGTCTAAAACCACGGTTGTTGGTCACCATTTCACAGCTATATCATTTTAGATTAATAATCTATGCCCAAAAGGCTTCAGGAGGTAGTAACACATAAAACCAAATACAAGAATTGCCTCTTAGGCTATTTCCGCACTACACTGTTATAGTGCCTATTATTCCACTTTCAACATCCTGTGGAATGCTGGGGTTTGTAGCTTACTGAGGTCAAAGCGCTCTCTGGATGAGAATTATAAATTGCCCTCCCTAAACTGCAAACCCCAGGATTCCATAGGATGTTGAAAGTGGAATAATAGCACTATAACAGCATAGTGCGGAAATGGCCTTAGAATGAATTTATGTCAAACCTTCCAAAAGTTGCTCAGATTCAGTGGTTTTTATGTCACCCCAAAGGGTGTTTCAGAGATAGCTCAATATGATTCAAAAGATCACATTAATGTGCCCAACACATCTAAACATTTGAATGATAATCAATGAACACTAATACATGTGTGATGTCTAACAAATGAGGCAGACCTGGCACAGAGGCATTGCTTTCAAGTACTTCCAATGACTTAATCAGTTTTATCCTCGTGACCTACATGCACGCACGTGTACCCACAGACTCACATACATATAGAAAGTATGTCCTAGGCAAGTCACATGTCAAGAACGGAAGAGAATCCCAAATATAATGTTTAAAACGAGGGAAATTACCTTAATGTAGGCATTATTTTTATTGTTAGGATAGATTCAGAGTAGTGAGAATCAACATTTGGATCCATTATAAAATGGTGTGATATGGAATGAGTTATTCTCCAACACACACACAAAACAGAAATATAGGCGCAAAAATAGATGGAACTGCATAAAGCTGAAAAACATATATTCAGATTGCCCAACTGTTACCAGTTTTCTGTCATTTGTTGACATTTGTTGACATTCCATTCTCAACTGTACTTCTGCAACTATAATGTACTTCTGTAACTTTGTTGCTAACAAAATGGAAGTTGAGGTTTTTGGATACACATTTTAATGTGAACACAGAGAGCTTCAGGGGAATATGTGAGTCTTCTGTGTCAGTCATTTTCTGCTCCTATTTTAGCCCAATTTTGTAGCGGAAAGAATAAGTTTTAAAATTATTTTTCTTGAAGGCAGATACTTGCTCCTTAAAGACATGGGCTGTTTGACTTTTCTGATACTGCAAATAAGCACAACTAAGATATAAATTGTATCCTGAGGGCTGAAAGCAAGATAAACAAAGAAAAACGATTCAATCCTAAGTATGCTGCAAGCATCTAAGCCAGCTTTGACTATCTAGCAGATAGCTTAAAAACAAAAATAACATTCCAGACACTGATAAATTTTACTAATTTTATATCCCAAAGATCTGTTGAATATGGGATAAAACATGATGAGCTAAATATAAAAAATTTAAAGCAAATGAGAAACCATCAAGGTTTATTTTCTTTGAATCATAAAAAGAGAAAACACATTTCTTACAGAAAAACTACTTTGCTTCCACCGCCTGAAAGCATCTAAGAGAAAAATGAAAAGATGTAAAGGAAATTACTATACACAATTGTTTTACATTTATTTCAATAACTCAGAGCAGTGTTTTAATAGGCATTTATACAGAGCAGCCAAGAAAAATGGCAAATAGCATCAATCACTGAATTTGTTCGTTGGTGAATCCATAAATGATTCTTTAGGGTGGTCAAATATTAAAAGACTAATAAACTTGTGGACTAATTCTCTTAGCGCCTCATAATTTCATGGAACAGCAAGCAATGAGCCTTTGTGGGTTCCCTACTTCAGGCTGGCTTGAAATCAGAATGCAAAAACTACAGGAAACAGTAAGCAAATCTGTTTCACTTTCAAAGTTTTGCACCCTAAGAAAAGTGACCTCCAATACGTTTTTCAAGAACCATTTCTTCTCTAGTCCTACTAGATGAATGGAGGGACAATGATATATTATTAATGGTCCCTAGGAACAAATTTGTTTTACATTTCCTCTTAAATGAACCGTACAAAAGAAATAGAAAATGAATTTGCAAATTAAAACTGATTTAGTGGTATAATAAAAGCCGTGACTCTTCTCAATCCACTATGCCAAACTGAGACCATTAGAATCCACATTCACATGCTGCCCACTCGAGTTTGAGACAATATTCCTTGAATGGAAGAACAAGTAGAGCAGTGGTTCTCAACCTGTGGGTCCCCAGATGTTCGTGGACTTCAGCTCCCAGAAGCCCCAGCCACTATGGTCAATGCTCAGGGCTTCTGGGAGCTGAAGTCCACAACACCTGGGGACCCACAGGTTGAGAACCACTGAAGTAGAGTCTTCTTGGGAAAGAAGGAAAACAGTTTAATAAGATTGCACTCCAAGGACCACTTTGGCTTAAGAAGAGGTCATTCAGCAAGTGTGACTCACTAGACTCACTGATTGTATTTTAGTGCATATCCTCAAGAGAATTTCCAACACATGAGCGTTTCCAATAATATTCTTGCACCTACAGAGTATTTAAAAAGACAAAGAGTTCATGTTTATGTATGGAGTAAGGGCTCCTATCCATGTTAAGGACTGGTTCTGTACTGACAACAGAATCAATAAAGTAATTTGTTGTTGTTAACTGCTTTCAAGTTGACTTTGACTTATGATGACCCTATCAGCGAAACATCTTCTAATCATGCTATCAGGTCTTGGAGATTCAGGGCCATGGCTTCCTTGATTGAGTCCATCCATCTGTAATACGGTCTTCCTCTTCTCTTACTGCCCTCTACCTTACTTGACCAAGCATTATTGTCCTTTCTAATGAGTCATGTCTTCTCACAATGTGTCCAAAGTATAACAGTCCCAGTTTGGTCATCTTGGCTTCTAGGGAGAGTTCTAGGTGCTCTAGGACCCATTTATATGTCCACACACACTCACCCTCCCCAATATATATCTAATATGAACTAAAGGTAAATATACACATTACATTTTAGGTGGATTCCTGAGATTTTCTAAAAGGACACTTTTTTTTTCTTTTTACAATGTGAACTGCAGGTACAGGATTTGACCTACAGTGTGACACTAACCCATTTTTTATTTTTATTTTTTATTTTTGCAGTTTCTTCTTTTTGTGTCTCTGGATTGTTGGCATCAATCCTTTTTTATTATTATGTTTTATTTATATAGCATTATCCATATGTATTACTTTATAAAGGACAGATCTGAAAGGTCCTTAGCATCACAAGTCTGCAATCTTAACACAGGAAAAGTGGAAGGGAAGAAGACAGGAGAAAACAGGAGAATAATACATGATTACATCAATGATATATGCTGGAACTCAGTGGCACAGGCAACTTGTTGTTTCAACCATTCCTGCACAAGCTGAGTTTTTGAGGAGGGACTTCAGGGTAGCAATGAACTTGTCAAATCTTCTGGGAGATAGTTTTTAACATGTAGTTCCAGTTTTACACTGACA
Source organism: Iguana delicatissima (assembly GCA_948472985.1). Classification (NCBI taxonomy): domain Eukaryota; kingdom Metazoa; phylum Chordata; class Lepidosauria; order Squamata; family Iguanidae; genus Iguana; species Iguana delicatissima. Next base: position 172,451 of record CAOKZL010001666.1, read on the forward strand.
GAGCAAAAAGGAGGACAAAATAACAAAGAGAAGGTCCAGTCCCATAGTGAACCCAGTTGCATTCAAGATGCATCTTGTAACTGTTTTTATACATTAAAAATGCAATAGCACAAGTGATTTTTCCCTAGGTACCTGGAAGTACACAATGTTCTTACACTCTAATTACAGTTCAGAATACTTTTTCAGAGATATCTGCAACTGAACCCAGCCTTTGTTAAAGCTAAATCTATTTTGTAGTTCTCTTGCATCCAGGAACTATCAGTGGCACAAATTAGAGAAGAAATATTCCATGAATTGTAGACAAAGGTCTGAATGGCTTTTACAGTTCTATCTTCATTGTCTTGGACTGCACATTTTTTAGTTCAGGCAAAAGGCTGTTGATTCTTTTTCCGTCTACCACAAAATACTTAAGAGCGGCACAAGACCTTATAGCCCTATGGTTTCATTGCGTAGCTTTATGTCCAAGACTCTACTTCAACCATGCAGTATTTTATTGTAGTAGCTGCAAGTATTGTGCTTTAATTCTCTGCTTTCTATTGTGATCCCAATCCAGACAGGGAATGTGCACATGCAGTCTGATGGCAACTTGGGAACCTCACCTGAAACAAGTAGAGGCCTCCTATCTATATGAGCACCACAGTTTAAACTGTCCACATCCTGCCCCCATGCTAGTGTCCTAAGTGAAAACATGTTTCTTAACACTCACTTTTGAGTTTAAAAAAGCAAATATAGCTACATACTAAAAGTAACAAGTAGTTTAGCTGGTGAGGCTCAAGGAAAGAGCACTTGTGGGTATAATAGAAAGTACACTGCAAATGTCAGTGTTAGAACTATTATAAAAGGGACTAAAAATAAAAGAGCAACTAGTTCCATGTTCCAGCCACATTTAGAATACTGTGTGTATTTCTGAATGCCCCACATCAAAAGAGAATAACAGAACTGTAAAGGGCAATCAACACAATCAAATGGCTGAAACAACTTCCATACAAAGAAATGCTGGGGGAGGGAAGATGGCAAGTCGCACAGTGTGATTCTGTATATGTTTACTGAGAAGCAGCTTCAGTTGGGGCTAAATACTTAAACAGCGCCGTTAAAGGATGTTGTTAAAATCTTTCTCAATTTCCCCTCACCTCATGTACTAAGGATGATACATGAAAGTTTTACTGTTGGTGTAGTTGTTATACATTAGAAAGAAATAGCCCCATTACTTGATTTGGATGCATAAACTCACAAAAGAAAATATAATTGCTTTAAGTGAATGTCTGTGTAATATGATTTAAGTAAGTATGCCTGAAATTAACCATGGACTATTTTACACTGGATTATTTTAATTCAAGCCTTTTTAACCAATTTGAATGGAGATGGAATCAGTTTCTGGACAGACTAAAAGACTACCGTGAAGTAGCAGGAAGCAAAGAATGCATTGGGAAAGAATGCTTTAAAGAAAGAACATTGATACAAAACTTCTATTTTATATGAATCAAGTATCAAGAGATAGCTTGCTTTGATTGCCAAGCGGTAACTTGAGAGATAATGGATGGAATTCAACCACAAATGACACACAGCCACAAAAGCCAAACATTATTACTGCCTCCTTTTTGTATAGAAGATATTGTCTAGTGAACATACCAGACCAAACGTTACGTTCAAAGGTAAGAAATGGATATGCACTTCAAAGAAGATGGTGTTTAAGTTCCTAGATTTGGTGGTAGATAGCATCATTCTTATGTAACCCCTGCTAACAGACCCAGTCTCGGGAGAGCATAATATTTAATATCAAAAAATTATTGACCCAGAGGTTCACTGGACAGGAATGTAGACATCTGGGTCTAAAACCAAAGCACAGCCAATAATCTCCCAGTCACATCTCCAAGAGGGAAACCTTGAAAGGCACATATACACACACAATGGGCCATCAAGAACAATGATGCCTTGATGGGGACTACATGTCCTCTGGATAAGGTTAACTATTGCAACAGTGAGAAATGCAATATGAGGTCCATCTGCATGATTTGGCCATTGTCCTTTTCTGGAAAGAGTCTGTCCTCAAGGCATACTTTGCACTACAATTGAGTCCCCTTTTGGGCTGTCTTTGGAAAACTCCCACACTTGACTACCCCCCCCCCAGCATTCTGCTAGTCGAGAGCTTCCCTCATCATTCTTCCTCCGCTGAGCCACCTTTGCCTTGCTTCTTCCTGAGTTGCAGTCTACAGGATCAGGTGCAGTATAAATCACTCTCTTTCCCCCACTTTCCCCGATCTTCATATCTTTCCAACTTATTAGTCCTTGTGCACTTGTGTGAGTGACTGCTCTGCTGTGTGTGTGAATATTCTGCCAATTCTGCTAAATAAACTATTGATAATTGGACATTTGACCTTGCTCTTGTGTGATCTGACTCCATAGACATAGAGTTAGAGATCTTGCTGTGTTGGCCTGCCCTCCACTTCATTAAGCAGTGCTTCGCTAATTTCCACAGTCTTTGCATTTTTGGAACAAATCTGGGTGTCCTGCAGGGATCCCCCAGAAGTCAGGGTAATAGTTACATATATATTGAATTCTGAGTCAAACCATGTATGAGACAGGCAGACAGATAAACAGACATGCTTGGAATGGCAGAAATTCCAATTCAAGTATATATGAGACTATGAGTTTACAAAACATTGCCTTAACAATCTTGTTATGGCTATTCATTAGAAGAACATCTAGGAAAGGGATGTCCAGGGTGAAGTTGTAGGTGAATGTAATAGTAACATTAATACATATGTAATAGTAGGGTCATAGTAACAGTATGTAATATATGTAATAATAAAGTAATAATAAATAAATAAAGTAAGTAAGTAATAATAGGGTGAACAGACTGTAAGTAGTCATTAATATACTCTCAACAAATGGTTTATACAGGTATACTTCGCTTAACAAAGTAGATGTGTTCCTGGGTATTACTTCTTCAATAGAAAATTTGGTACCAGAGATAGAAATCACAGATAGAAATACAAATAGCATGGAAAGAATAGGGATACGTTTTTTCACCACCAGAAAACAAAAACAAACAAAAAACAGTTCAACAAACTTTATCTCTAAAACTAACATGTGAAATGAAACAATCAGGTCAGGTATTCCTTTGCAGAAGTAAAGAAAAACATTTTAAACCTTCTAGAAACAACTCAAAGTTTTTTTTAAAAATGCAGCCAGGTGTTTTTGTTTCTGTTTTGCCTTTCATAACCCTTGAACTGTAGTCAAAGGTATAGATCTGTGGTTCTTGAACATGTTGGGAATAGCTGGTAATGCAGGTTTATCTGCTTTCGACTCTTCTCTCTGTTTTCTGGTTCATGTATACTCAGTGAAGAATACTGTTTACCTTGCATATTGTAGGCAGGCAAATACTGCTTACAGTAGAATAGGTTAAAGAAGAAGCCCATTCCTTCCCAGCTCAAACTTTACTGCATTGTTTACTGCAGACACACTGCTGCAACCTGACACCAGAAGTCTTTGTTTTTCCAGCAATCCTTCACCATTCTCTCAGTGCTGATACTTGCTTAAAATAAATGAATGAACAAACAAGTGAGTGAATGAATCTCCATCTAGACATAAGACAGATCTGGGGAAGCATTAAAAAAAAAACTTTGTAAAAAGCATCTTCTTTGTCCTAGACTTTGTTAAGTGAGGTACGCCTGTATTCGGATTCACTGAGGATTGGTGGCTCTAGTTTACCCCTAAATAAATTAGCATACGATGGAACCATGCATATGCTCATTGCTTTGTCTTCCATTTGAAGTAACATCTTTTTGTTAAAAGTGAAATTACTGCATATGAGGATCCCAGACTGCTAACGAATGGATCCTAGAGCACATCAAGCCTGAACTCTCCCTAGAAGCCAAGATGACTAAACTGAAGCTGTTGTACTTTGGCAATATCATGAGAAGACATGGTTCACTAGAAAAGACAGCAATGCTTGGTAAGACAGAGGCAGTAGGAAAAGTGGAAGACCATATTACAGATGGATAGATTCAATCAGTCTAAGAAGACACGTCCATGAATATGCAAGACCTGAGCAGGACCGTTGATGATAGAGTGACTTAGAAGTCTCTCATCCATAGGGTTGTCTTAAGTAAAAAATGACTTGAAAGCAGTTAACAACAAGTGACATAATGTTGGTAAGTAACAATAAGCGTTGGATGTGCAGCACAGTGCAACAAAATCCAAAATCCACCAAAAAAAATGACAGTTAATAAACCAACTGAAAAGCACAATGTTAGGGTCACAGACCTACATTTTGTTGATTTTGGTTTTTGTTGTAGAATAAGAAGTGTCTTTAGTATTCCATACATCATGCTCCTTGCATCATCCACAGTATTACAGTCACAGGCTTACATTTTGTGGACTGTGAATTTTGTAGGACAAGAGGTGTCTTCGGCATTCTTTATATTATCCCTGACTTCTGAGCAGTTCATATTCATTCCTTGCAGGAAGATTGTAAGAAGTGCTCTGGAAAGATGAATCTAGCACATACCAGTATATATTAAGTATATGTTCAGAATACATAAACACTGGGGGGGGGGGAATCAGCATTAGCACTATTTACAGATTCAAAGTCACCTTGTAACTTCAGGAACATAAAGTGCACAGTGTATAATTTAGTTTGAAATAAAAGTATCATTCTGATGTGTTAAAAGTACAATCTTTTGGAAACTAATTAAAAAAATTAATTTAAGTCTCTTAGTTTTACTTTTTGTTACAAATGAAGCTACAAAGTCCCAAACTCTGAGGAACCTCTAAACAGTAAGGAATCAATTTGCTTACCCTATTTCATGAGGAGCAAAACAAAGTAAAACAATACAATAAAAATAGAAGAAACCATCACAATTAATAAAGCAAAATTACTTTGGCCATTTCTGCACTAGCCTCTTATCGTGCTATTATTCCACTTTCAGTATCCTATGGAATCCTGGGGTTTGCAGTTTAGAGAGCGGCTTTTAGAATTCTGAGCCAGAGAGCTCTTGGGCCTCAGTAAACAACAAACTCCAGAATTACACAGTATGTTGAAAGTGGAATAATACCACTATAACAGTATAGTGAAGAAATGGTCTTAGTCTACAAAAGCTTATGCTACCAACTTGCTTCTCTCAGTCAGTTTCAAAGGTGCTACAAGATCCCTTTGCATACTTTTACCTACTTACATAACTTTTAGAAATAATATGGGATGAGTAACTAGATGAACAACTTGTCTTAAATATTTTATTCATCATTCTAAAAAGGATAACACAACTTAATTGCATTTTTCTGGTGGAAATCAGGCTTCAGAAAAGTAGAAGGGAAACCTTATTTGTCTGCTCTTTTTTCCCTAGGCCTACACATCTCTGGTTGTTCTCTTAAAGTTCTTGTTTAATTTTTTTTTAACTATACCTTTTCAGTTTTGAGAAACAGAATATATATTTCTTGAATAAATAACAATATATGCTTTAGATTAATATTTCAATACATAGCCTTATTATAATTATAGTGAAGTTATCAACACAGACATGGCAGGGGGGAAAGTCATGCATTCTCACTAACCTGTTTTGAAAATTAACTTTGGGTGTTTTCAAAATTTTCTGTTGTCATCAAAACAAAATTTCAGTCATGAAATTTAAAGAGTAGTTAGTTAGAGATCTTGTCCTGTGAGGGCATTACATTGGCACAGGTTGTAGCAACAAGAAGAGAAAGACTGTGAGCACTGAAGCCATGAAGCCAGGGGTGGTTAGAGGTGACTGGAGTTGTGGGAAGTTCCAGAAGTAGGAACTTTTGTTCCTACTTTTTTTGTTCTGTGTGAGCAACTCTCAAAGTGGTGGCATAGAAATTACATACATGAACGATAAGCAGTAAAATGACATGCAAAATATAACAGACAAAAGCACAAAAATCTTTAAATGTAAACCAATTTCCAGCGCCTCAACTGCAGTGAGATTAACATTGCGACCCAATGTATTTTAATTCTATTTCTCAAGTAACACACAAAATTTTGATTAAACCAGAACACCAAAAAAAAAAAAAAAAAATGTGGAAGTCAATGGGGAAGAAGAGGAAACAAACTACACATTTTTCCTTCAGCACTGGGTCCCTAGCCAGCGAACGGCCTGGAGCAATTGCACCAACTGAACGATTGATAATCTGGCCATGCATGAATGAAGACACTGGAGATACAGGCTTCTCTTAAAGTCAGCAAATATTGTCAGTTTTTCCTCACCAAAACTGTGCAACTCTGGAGAAAAATACACCACCAGAGCAGTGCACCATGAGATTCCAACCCTTGCTGTTGCCAAGTCCAGGTTTTCATAACTCGTGTCACACCAAGGCAAAAGTAGCTTATCAACTTTAGGTACACTTTCCATTTTATTATGTAACACTTTGTGTATTATCAAGAAGAAGAAAATGACAGGAAATTTATCTAGCCCCTAGTAGATTATCATATACAGTTGTCAGGTATCTCCAGGTTGGTGACAGGTTGCATAGGCTTGGCCTGGCTTCTTCTTCACATCAAAGTGAGTCAAAAAGTGATACAGACTGGAAAAATATCAAAAATGTATGCTACATAAACACAATCATAGATTTGGAGGCCACGTTCATTAAACCAGTAGTATTTGCTTTGCTTTTTACAGGAATCCTGAGATACACCAACTCAGAGCCAGAACATAAAATGTTAAGACATTCGAGTGCCCAGATTTGTTCTAGTTGTTCCCCCCAAAAATCCTAGTTGTTCCCCCAAAAAATCCATTCTTGACTACCCACAGACCTTCTTCATTCCAGATGTATAATTAGATCAGTATGTATGGGCAGGAGTCATTTGTTACTGGCATCGTTAAACCATCAGGAGTACAAAATCTGGTATACAACTAATCAGCCAGAGACCTATTAGTAGACCTAGATTGATCTTCTGCCTGCCATGCCATTAAATCCAAACTCTTTTGTCTCCTTTACCTCCAATCTGGAAGGAGAAAATACTTATAGAAGATTCCAAAACAGGAAATAAAATGCTTGGAAGAAACCCCCTCTACTGTTTCAGATGCTCAGCACTGGCCCAGACTGAGGATTTGTTACTGAAAAACACTTCAGTGTGGTATTTCATCTTCAAGCCAAGATTCCACAGAAACACACTTAGAAAAGCTCTGTAGGGAAGTAAAATGACACCTTCATCTTGTGACTAGAAAATAAACTGGACATAGAAAGTGCAATCAAGCTGTCTCTTCTGCTAGCACAAATCCCCTCTGAAGACAATATATTCTTTTGCTGGCTAATTTTGGAGACCTGCTGATAGCAGTCTATGGAAAAAATGCTCTACAGGCTAAGGTCTGCAGGTAGCAGAGCCAAAACTGAGACGGAGAAAGGGTTGGGCAAAGGAGAAGCCAGCTCCAAATCTCCTCCAGCCCAGGGATTCAGCCACAAAGCTAGCCCAAATTCAGGCCAGGGTGAGGATAGTTGAAAGTAATATTCAGTAGTGCATGGCTGAGAAAGCTTTGGATTCAGCATGGCTTCAACTGGCCTAGCATCAGATCAGCTAATCCTTGGCTGCTTTTGTCAGTTAGAATTGTATTCTTAACTGACTTGATAGGCTTGCTGTACTTCAAAATGCTTCAGACTCTAAAGAATAGGATTTTCCTTTCAAACCCTTAACTACACTGCCTTTAAATCTTTATCATGGAAGTATCTGAAGATCAAAAGGAGGTTAATGGTATGAGGCAACTGGGGGGAAAAGAATGGACCATATGCTACTGATTATTCGTTTTTCTTCTTGAGTTTCTGAGCTATGTCAGAAGTAGTTTTGGTTTAAAGGTTTATTGTATTTACTTTCATTGCTCCAAATCAATAAAATCTATATATTCCTGCTTGTTTCAGAGATTAAAAATATGTATGTCCTTTGATAACCATATGTAACTCCCAATGGGATTAGAAAAGAGCTATCAACGTCATATGTCTTGAATCTACATTGGAAGAGTAGGAAGATGAATGGCATTGTATTCTTAAACAAGGACATATAAAAGTCATGAGATAGATATGCTGACTAGATTAGAATTCTTTCCCTTTGGTAAAACAGAATGAGTTAAACATATCATTTGATTTTAGGAAGGAGTTATTGTAAGAGAAGAAGAGACACAATTTTATGTATGATACAAACAAGTGGGCTAAATATTTATGGAACATATAAAAACCAGTTTTGCTTCCTTTCTGTTCCATTCCTTTTGCTTGTTATATTTATTCTGTCATATTGCCTACTTTTTGTGAAATTGGAAAGCTTGGAAATTAAGCAGCTGATGCACAAGTTACTTCTCTCATCATGGCATGGCCACCATATAGTGTAAACCAAAAGATTCCATTGCACAGTTGTAATAACTTTCTTGGCTTAGTCACATATATGACAGTTGATGTTGAAATTCAGAAAGACCATTGGCATTTGCTGGAATTGGACTTGTGATTGGGGTACAACAACCAAAGAGTATAACTTTTTCAAAAGGAATGGATCCAACACATATGGAAGGGCAGAAATAAGATTTCCCAAATATTGTTTGCTGGAAACCCCAGGATTCCATAGGGTGTTGAAAGTGGAATAATAGCACTATAAGTAGAAGTAGTAGAAGTCATAGCACTGTGATAGTATGTGACTGCCCAGCCTACTAGAAGACACTTTCAGAAAGGTAAGCAACAATGCTCATGGAGGATTTCAACTATCCTGACATCTGTGGAAAGTCTAAGTCTGCTAAAAACAGAGCACACAATAAATTCTTGCCTTTATTTCTTCTAAAAGAAGAATCTTTTATCCTGATCTTAGTCCTGACCAATACTTATTTATTTGGCACATTTGATCCTGCTCCTCAGCCAAAAAGGCTCTTGGACAGATTACATACAAATAATAAACTAAACAATTCCTGTCTTCAGATCCATAAAGATGTGACACAAAAGGAAATGGAAAGAGAGATGAAAGAGAGAAAAGAATAATAAGGAATCTATGAGTCCTTTCATACTAGATAGTGTCACCAGGCTGTATACCCCCACACTTTGATATGTTTTAACTGGCAAAATATTATTTAATTGGCAAAATATATTAATACTGAATGGCCATGCTGGACAAGAGGAAGAAGCTGGCTGAACATGTGCACTGCAAATTAGATCAGAAACCTTCTTTAGGTGTAGCCAGGCCTTAGTCAGGAAATCACCAGGTAACTCCAGAGGTAACAGGTTTAAGCTAGCCTTAATGACTCTGCCTTTCAGGACAATAGTGACTGGAAGATTCCCACCAAATCTCTGATTGTCTTAATTCCTCTCCCTTCAACCTGCTAACTTCTCTATTATCCTAAAACCTGTTCAACAAGCACTGAACTACCAGATAGCCATCAGGACTTTGTCACTTAACGCTAAAACCAATAGCCTGTTCCAGACCCCGTTGTCCACTCTGCAAAATTTATTGTTTACGTGGCCAGAGAGCCATTCACACCCTTACCCTACAAGCAGAAATTGTGTATAACCCCCCCCCCAGTTTTGGCCAGCTAACTCACAGTACACTGATTGCTAGTTGCCACTCTGCTACTCCAATTCCCGATTTGTGTACCATCCTCAGATGTGAGTCTAAGCCACACTGCTGCTTCCTCACTGCTCTTCAAGACCACTAAATATCACCAATTAATCCCTGACACGTTGCTATCTAAACCCTTTCCTCTTTTTTCCTTCAGTTAACCTTGCGTGACTGTTTGTATCTTGTGTGTGTGATTAATTCCACCTTAAGAAAATACAACTTACCTTACTCTTGAATCACTGGCTGGTTCTTTCCTGCAAGAGACCCTGTAAACATTGCAAGAAAACAGAAAGTTCACCTGAAAAGTTACCTAAGATGTTGGAGTCAAGCTGAGTGAGGATAATGCTAAGATTTTACTTTTCTCGTTTATCAAGGGCCAAACAATAAATACCAGCGTTTATCATTTTTAATCCTGATGGTACGTTATCTGCTCTTGGGCATTCCCTAGACTATTTTTCTCAATATATTTATACTTCTCATTTAAAGGCAACCTATAGTGAGGAAAGTCATGTTTCTGTGATATTAGGTACCATGCTGCCTTTTCAAAGTGGAAGATGTGCTTAAGCATCTCCTGCTTGAAAATGTATATTAAAAGTATTGTCTGTGAAATGGTACAGTAAAACAAATGTGAAGGTAATACATTTGTACCATCATTTAAAACCATTTTTCTACTTTTCTGTTCAAAGTTCAAAGCAGAATGTCACAGGAATTTTCTCTGTAATTTAATTCAACTGCATCAAAATCTCATGCATATTTAATAACATGATGAAACAGAGACTCTTCAAAGAGGAAACCGGAGACACCAGCAGCAAGGGGACAGAATGGGTAATGGGGGGAGGGGGGCACAGACAAAGGAATACCAACATTAACATCAACCAATGGCACTGGAAACTACAATCTGATTCATTGTGCAGACCATCAGTTGGGACTTCCTTGTTGCTGGAGACTTATGAATATCCAATAGCAAGTTTAGTTTAGTTTTTTTTTTATTGTTGTACAAAATATAGTAGAGTTCAGAAACCAGGGTACAATATTTGTGCTGATAGAAAAATGTAGCACCATTTAGAGCTGGGCTTTCCCTCAAATTTGGCCTCTGCAGTGGCAGCCTGCAAAACTGAAGAGATATTTCAAGAGTTCTAAGTAGTTAAGAATGATAAAAAGGTAATTTTTTTTCCTCCTATATTTGTCGCATCTGCTTTGGTCAGACCCCATGTGGAATTTTGTGTCCAGTTCTGGGCACTTCATTTCAAGAAGGATATCGACCAGAGGAGAGCAATCAAAATGGTGAAGGGTCTGGAAGCCATGCCCTATGAGGAACGGCTTAGAGAGCTGAGTATGTTTAATCTGAAGAAAAGGTTAAGAGGGGACATGACAGCCATGTTTAAATATCTGAAAGGATGTCATATTGAAAAGGGAACAGGCTTGTTTTCTTCTGCTCCAAAGACTAGGACAAGGAGCAATAGATTCAAACGATAGGACAAGAGATTCTACCTCAACCTCAGGAAGCACTTCCTGACAGCCAGAGCTGTCCTGCAGTGGAATATGCTGCCTCAGAAAGTGGTGGAGCCTCTTTTTTGGGGTGTTTTTAAACAGAGGCTGGATGGCCATCTGTTGGGAATACTTTGATTTGTGGCCTCTTCCAATGCTATGATTCTACCTTTCCAGCAGAAGTATCACTCTCCCCAATGATGCTGAATTTCCCAAGGTTCCTTCTCCTCCTCTCTACAAAGAAAGCATTGGTTAAGTGTTCTGTCCCACTATCATGGCAGGATAGGAATGTCAGTAGTAACATCAGCCTTCCTCCACTACCACCACCCAAAAAAGGAAAGAAAATGAAAGGAAAAGAAAGGGGGAAAGGCAGGGAGATTTTCCCATTGAATTCCCTGAGATCAAGCAAGAAAAGTAAATCACTCCTACAGCAGCCCAGAATGGCCCTGATAGAAACCCAGTGAACCAGTGGCATCACTAAGGTGTTGTGTGTGTGTGTGGGGAGGGTGCAGAATGCTCTGGATCACACCATCTGTGACACATCTTTGACACTGCTGTGATTGAGGAGCAACTGATTGTGCATGGGGCCAAGCCAGTGAGTGAGCAAGTCAACCTGCAAACATCCTCTGCACTGGAAGGTCAAACAGAGACTGAATTGCCCCAGCCAGCTCATGATGGAGAGGGAACCAGCAGTGATGCAGAGGAGTTGCAGCCAGCTTCACCCATCAGCCCTCAATCTTGCAGAAGGCTGAAATGGGCTGCTCAGAGGAAGGCTGCATGGACTAGGCTGAGGAAACAATAACAAGCAGCACTTGCTCACAGGGGCTATTTAAGTCTGCCAGTGTGGCTGCTCCTTGCTTGCAGCAAATTATTAGCAAGCCCTCACGACCTTCATGTCTCCTGCTCCCTGAAACCCTCCGGATGGATCTCTGCCTCCTGAATCTTTAGACTGGACCTTGACCTGGCTCGGCTTGTGTTTTCCTGGTGCTTGGTATATTTGGACTCTCCCTGAAAGTATTCCTGACATCTCTCCTCCCTTGCTGGCTGTGGTTCGGTAGGGAGAAATTCCTGACACCATCAGAGGGGGGTAATATGGTGTCTTTGCCACCATGATCCAAGGCTGTGCAAGTCAGCTGCAGTGCCACAAAGGTGTGAAAGAGGTTGTCTGTTCAGGATTCCATACCACTGCTCTCCCCCATGAGCGTATGTGTAAAATAGCTGAGTAGGGCTAAGGTTGAAAATGACAGTCTCCCTCCTCCAGCTCTCCCAGCGTTTTTGAGATGAGCCCATCTTTTCCTTCCCTGCCACTTCCATTCCCATCATTCTCACTGTCCACCTGCTTTTTGAAACCTCTGTGCAGCTCCTTCACCTCAGTGCAACCACCACATTTCTCTCTCTCTCTTCTTCCCAAGGCAACCACCACCTCCATCAAAAGATTCAGTGGGAACTAGCTGAGGGAGGCAGAAAGGTGGGCCAGCATTTGCTACAGAGGGTTGTGATAGGGAGTTACATGGTCCTTCCTTGTTCACTCCCTGGGGGCTCCAGCAATGTGAGCACATCACGAAAGTTTTCAGCCATGACCAGTTCATCCTTAAAGTCATTCATTGCCATGAGCCACAGTTATTGAAGCACACTGCGCTCGCCCAGGTGGCAAGTCCACTTCACCAGGGACTGGAGAGGTATGTGGAACGGGGAAGGAACCACATACACTGCACCCAGCTAAAGTGGGATCATGTTCAGACTACCTTTTCCAGGACCTTTCTCACCTGCCGCTGTTGGTGGGGCTCTCTGCAAGAGGTTCTGGCCAGAAGCTTTTGGGCCAAGGGCTGTGACAAGAGCTCAGGAGGGGGCATAAACCCCAACTCTCATATTTATTTGCAATAAGTCCATCTGAGGTTTTTGCGGGGTGAGGGAGTGGCACAGATTTTCTGGTATGTGTGGATTGTGGGCCACCTTAGGCTCTGAGCTTTGATTTCCAAGGACACATATGCAGGACCCACAGGTAGGCAAGGAAAAAAAATTGCCCCAAGCCCCCACAAAGCAAATCCCTCTTCCTCAGCGTCTTTAGTCTCTCTCCTGCTCTTTTGCTCACCACAATGAGCACAGCTTCCCCTCACAGGACATTGGTTGGGGGAGGAGCAACATCACAACATCACCCTAATCTTCTGGGTTGCCCTACACAGGAGTGCCCAGAAGTCATACCTCCAGCGTCCAGGAGAATCTACTCTCAGGTCAGAGTGTAAAAGGAGAACAGCCTGGTTTGGAAGCATTTCCTGGGAGCTATAAAAACTATGGGTTCCATCCCATCCATGATTACTCAGAAGTAAGCTCCACTGAGCCAGCACGATGCAGTGATTTGAGTGTTGGACTAGGAGTTTGCAACAACAGAGTTTAAATCTCTACTCAGCCACAGGTGACCTTGAGGAAATCACACTCTCTTAGCCTCAGAGGAAAGCAATGGCAAGCCATGTCTGAACAAATCTTGTCTAGAAAACTCTAGGATCATAAATATCATAAACTGCATCATCATAAATAACGGATACCATTTTAGTACACCAAGGTATATAAATGGGACTTGAGCATCCACCAATTATCCATGGGGGGTGTTCTGGAAGCAAACCCTAGTGGATACCAAAGGCTCACTGTGCTAAGGATTCTGGATGGTCTGACATGGGTGGGGGTCCATGGGGGTGACACTATGAGTCACCACATTGGGTGACACTAACACTAGTGATGTCACTGCAGAGAACTGCCTTGTGATGGATCCTGTGGAGAGAAAAAGTTATCAAACTAGCATAATTCTGGTGAGAAAGAAAATAAGTCTGTTTTGGGTCCTATTAGCACACCATGATACCACCTTGGTTACTTAGCAGCATGCCCAACAAGCATCAAAGGCGTGGAAAGAGTATTCAAGCAGAGATGAAGAACATGACAGAATCACAATATTTTGAATGACATGTAACTGGAATACAGACTTACGGAGAAAAACAAAGTCCATTCTAATCACCATTCTCTCCTTGTGCCATTGCATGCAAGCAGCTTGCGCTCTAATTGCATATACTTCATGTGCCTTTGGGGCCAATGTAACTGCTACCTGTGTAGACCTTATGAATCAATGGAAACATGGAAAATCAATACTTATGTAAGCACCATTGATTCAATAGATCTACTCTGGTTGGAACTAGCAATTGGATTTAGGCAATGAATGCCAAGAGCCCAAGTAGATGCTGTACAGAGTCTACCTAATCCTAATCTGCTGCTTATTTCACTGTGGCACATGTGGTTTTCACATTATCAAATGAAAGGAAAGGAAAGGAAAGGAAAGGAAAGGAAAGGAAAGGAAAGGAAAGGAAAGGAAAGGAAAGGATGTGAAATCCAGACAGGTATTTATGCAGTGTATCAACCAAGAAAGTTTCAGAGATGATCACACCGCTGAAGATTTTTAGAAGGTTGTTCAAAAGACCATTGGATGTGTACATCTCTAAGGTTTACCAAGAAGGTACCAGAAAGATGAAGCTATCAATGTATGGGAATATATTGCCTCTGAGATGAAGATGCACTAGGCCTTTATGAACAAAAGTCACACATCTGAACTAATCCCACCCTGTCTATGGACAAAACAACAAGCATCAAGCCTTCTGAGAATTTCACACAAGAGCTGGTTTCAAAGAAAAAGTGTTCTGATGGGATGGCCACTGCACAAAGAAAGTCTCTCTCTTGCAGCATTCACTTTTGAAAGGAATTGCTCCCATAACAAAATTTTAATCCTGTATCAGTAAGCAGGAGGACCAAATTCTTTGCCTAGAGAGGGCAGCATGAAACAGGAAAAATAACAATGCTTTGCTACCAAGCATAATCTTTTAGATATTCTCATCCATACATCTCCTGGCTGTAAAATAAGAGTAGATATTTTATCATTACCTGTGGAATTGTTACTGCAATACTGTAAGGGATTTATGCCTAAACCTGATTTATTTACAACTGCTGCTATTGAACATGATATAAATCTCGCTGAGGCTTCATCTTAGTTAAGCTGCATTCTACCACCACCCCCAAAAAATAAAATATTGAGAGTTGACATTTCTGTTTTACACATAGCCAATGAACAGATATGAGCTATACCTGATCCTAAATATCTTTGGTCAAAGTGAATCCCACTGAAATCAGTAGATTTTGATTCTATCTATGTATTATCTCTTATTCAGTGACACAAATTTGTTAAAGGAGACTGGAAAATCAATTTAATGGATAGAAAGGGGAAAGAAGAACTCAGATGCAGAATCTACCTTTCACATATGTTTCCATACCAACTGTGTACAAAATCTGTCACCGTTAAATGGCCAGAGAAAAAGAGGAACCTCTGCAAATCAACTCACAGAAGGGAGAGTATTTTGTTTTTTTCACAGCTAATCTGTAACATAACTATATTTAACCAGACACACACATGTCAGGAAAAATAAAGAAACAATGTTTGTAAAACCACCTTGCCTGTTCACCAGAAAGGAATTCCTACTCAACATAGATGACAAAGTGAATGAGTCTTTATGAGCCTCTGGTACAGGTGTCCCCTATTTTTTGACGCCTTGTTTTTAGACGACCCACTCTTTCAAGCATTCTAAATTATGACCCAGTGCTGTATATCTGGAACATAATCTGCTCTTTCAGCCACACATTGAATTAATGGGTTCTGGTTAGGGTTGAAAGAGTAGCAGCAGGGTCTATCCCAGGGGTCTTCTCTATGCACTCTTGATCATCTAGGAAACAGCCCAAGATAACCTTAGAAGGGACTGCTGGGAGCAGTTCCCTTTGCCAGAGTTCCCCCTGCAGTTGTATTCCTAACATTCTGCAGTTTAGTGGCTATCAAATAAGTGGTGGGTGCAGTATAGTACTCAGACAGAATGAAAATATGCTTTTGCAACCATGCTCTGCTTTTTTCTCTCAGCACTATCTTTCACTTGGTCTGTATACTGCATTCCCCACTTATTCTCAGTGACATAGACTTGAGTCAATTGACTCAGATTCAAGTCAGATTTCAGTCACTTCGGAGATTTGACTAGGGCTTGACTCAATAATAAATGACACACTGACTCAATTTGTGACTTGTATGTTTTTAGTAACTGACTTGCTGCTCTTGGTTCAGTAACATATTCATCCAGAAATCTTACAACTTTGAACAATGCTTCCATCTCTTTTTTGCCTACTAGTCAGACCCACCTCAAGCCCAAAGTGAGGGCATCTTTCTCAGAGGGGAATAGCAAACAGGTTAGGCAATGGGCTTGAGGTGGGTCTGAGGTCTGCTCAGCAGCCTGTCCCTGTTGCATATTAGAACTGCCTTTATTCAGCACTGTCCAGAAATTCTGGATTATAGGTTAGGTATAAGGTGGGCTCGTGTACTTGATTTGAAAGTATCTTGCAAAGACTTGAGACTTGACTTGAAGGTAGAGACTTGAGACTTGACTTGAGATTTGGAGGAAAAGACTAAAATATATCACTGCTTATTCTACATGTTAGGGACCAGAGCACTGTAGGTTCAGCATTTTGACAATTTTCATTTTTTGACAGTGCTCTGGTTCCTAACCTGTCAAATAAACACGGGCTTCCCATAATCAGTGTAGATGCACAGCTACTATTACAAACAACCTTGAAGCAGGCTAGGAAGTGGGAGTGATCTTTAATATAATAACTCGCCCACAACCATTTCTTTATAATTACAGAAGATTTGTAAATAAGCCCAGACACTTGTCTGCAAAAATTCAATCATCTACTTTCCCCCCCCAAAAGCAAGTAAAGTGCTCCATTCTTACTCTCTCAGCCCTTCACATGAGTAGAAAGGTTAACAAAAATGTTGCTTGGAAACATATTCTGGACACATAGAAGAAGGCATCCCCCATCTACTTCTAGTACAGAAATGCAGTGGTCTGTCAGATTATAATGGGCCTCTTTTTCACCCCAGCATTTCAGGTCACAAGAACTTCACAAAGAATACCTTGCTACCTTTTCTCTAGTGCCCCTGTTGGCAGGCTGCTGAACAGTCAAGAGTCTAACATCTGACCCAGTTGGATATGGTGCTTTGGAAGGCCTGTGGAATGCCCAAGTGTTACAGCATGGAAGGCTATCAGTGGTGTTACCAAGAGCAGAGGAAAAGCCCAGTATAGAACAAACATATGAGGTCAGCACAGTAGCAAGTCACATAGGAAGGCTAAGGAACCAGCACAATGAAGCTAATTTGTTGCTTTTATTGCCTTCAGGTCTACTCTGTCTTCTGGCAAACCTATGCTAGAGTTTTCTTGGGAATATTTGTACAGAGGAGTTTTGCCATTGTCTTCCTCTGAGGTTGAGAGATTGTGACTTGCCCAAGGCCCACCCAATGGGTCTTCCAAATTGAGCAGAAATCCAAACCCTGATTAAGTTCAATACTTAATCTGCTACCCAATACTGGCTCTGATTAACTACCATTAAAATGATTCCTCACAATGAAACAAAGTATTTAAGGATCATCAATATGGTGATGATCCTTAAGTGGCTGAAGAGTCACTGTATCCCTAGGGAATTCTTCAGCTGGTTAAGGTCTCCCACCCTGAAAGTATAAGTGCTGCAGGAAAACCACATCTTGGTTGTATTTGGATTGAGAAATCTGATCTATTGAGTCTTTTGATCCCTTTGCTGAAGGTAAGACTTTTGTCCAGTGTACATAAGTGTATGCTCAGACCTGACTATGTTTTCCTTTGGCTACACCAACATACTATATAAACACAGAGCTCCAGCGACCAGGTTTTCTTTTGTTCTTCCTTTGTTCTCATCAGATCTGCTGTTCCTGCTCCAGTCTTGTTTCTATCCCAAATCACTTCAAAACCACTGAGAACTGTACATACTTGGTATCAGAGTTTCAGAAACAGGACTGTTGTCAGGAAGAGGCCACTGAATTCCACTTTTCAGATTCCTTTATTTTGTTTCTTAATCACCTCTCTTCCTCCAGTTCTCCACTACTTCCAAAACCATGAGAGGCTCAGTATGTTTATGCTTGACCCATGCAACTTCCTCAGTAATCAACTACTCAGGTCAGGAATACAGACTAGTTTTACAGGCTTCACACTGTCTGAACAACTTTGCTGTTGCTTTAAATGCTGAGTATGTTTCCAAAAGTAATCTCTTCATACTATAGCCTCATTTATGGATCTTTATCCATATGTCTGTTTCATTCTGTGTCTTACATGACTGATATACACTGAATTGTCAGTTGCTTATAACCTAATTAATTCCTCTTTAGAACTCATACAGTAACAATTCTAAATCCCAAACAGTGCTTATTTTGTAGACTTTTGCATCATATCTATTTAATAAAAACTCCCAGGAGAAGCAGTTCTGTCTGAATATGAGTAACGAGGATACATCTACTAAGACATGGTATTGCCAAAGTTCAAGAATCTTTTATACACAGGTGATGTTAGCATATCTATGAGTTCACAATGTAACTGGAGAGGCTACTATTGTAGGTAACTATGAAAAGTTGAGTATTTTGTTGCTAGCACCTGTTTTGAAGACCATGTTGCCTATGAAAGCCTTCTTTCTGGTTCTTCATTAGTTGTTGTTTTCCCCCCCCTCAGGCTTAAGATTTTTGTGTTCAGAAAAGCTATAGTAGCATTAACTGGTTGTTAACTCCCTTTTAAGCCTAATATTCGGTAATTTTTTTAAAAAAAAATCATAATGTATTGATGTTTTGTGTACAAAATTTAAGTTGCCAAGTACTCTTTTCAGTAAACTAGATCAGTGTGATATAAATCTTTAAAGTAAAATAAAATAAAACTCAATTGCTTGTCATTTCCTATTTTTATTCTGTATTATCTAGATTTTATACTCTTTTTAATATTATAGCTATTGTTAATTCTCTTCCTAAAAGGACTGAGAATTGTGTGGTTCTTTGTATTTTGCTGAACTGTATATATATTCTTCACCATTGGCTATGCAACTATTGTTATAGTGCTGTTACTTTGAACATCGTGCTTCAGAGAGCACATTTACAATATTAAAAGAATATTTCTGTCTCCCTCTGCCATAGCTCTGAAATTGAAATCCAGAACACTGACATAAACGCCAATGAGCCCCCAAGGATGGTTATTTTGCTTTAAAAACAGATTAATTTCAGTTAGTTAAAAACTGTGTAACCTGAAATTATCACGTTGACTCACTAGGGGGCAGACTTCAGGTTCCTCAAGACTCCCCTGAACTAAGAAGTGTACTCAAG
This sequence comes from Iguana delicatissima, assembly GCA_948472985.1. Classification (NCBI taxonomy): domain Eukaryota; kingdom Metazoa; phylum Chordata; class Lepidosauria; order Squamata; family Iguanidae; genus Iguana; species Iguana delicatissima. The sequence continues at coordinate 191,722 of CAOKZL010001666.1, forward strand.
AGGTCTAAAGGGCAGGGAGCCTTAAGACTTGGTCTAAATACTTGCAGCTGGTTGGACTTGGGTTATGGAGGGCCGAGCTATCAAAACCTTCATTTCTAGTTTTCCCAGTTTTTCAAGGTCTGAATACTGTGTAACCCAGCTTGCCTGCTTCTGGCTCCAAGCCTGCATATAACATGTGTGCCTAGAGATACATGGCCACATATACAAAGAGGGTGCCATGCCTTGGTCCCAGGTTCAGACTTTAGCATGGATAGTGAAGCAGCAGTTCAGGAGACATGCCAGTTCTGGAGATGGACAGTGAAGCAGAAGGATAGGAGTATGTGTCAGTTATTAAGACAGACTGTGACGCCTCTCAGTAGCTACAGCACACAGACATTGACTTGACAGTACCTATTGCAGCTGAGAAAGGGTGGGTTTGCACTGCTCAGAATGTTTAAGTAAGAGATGGTCATTAATTGGGCAACAGCTGCAGGAGGCTCCCAGACCACAAATATTTCTTTGAGAAGTCCATTGTTGACAACTCCCCACTCTGGAAGAAGCAACATTTTTTTTTCTTTAATTCTTGACTCATGTTTCTGAAGAACCTTAGATCTTCCTTGGTTCGCTGACCACACTATTTGACAGTCCCTTGGACAGACCTCTCAGATTCATTGCTTTACCCTGCTGAACTGCACTGCACAGTCTCTGAGGACTGTAAATGCCTGGTTGGTAAGCATATGATTTGGGCAGCTGCAGTCCTAGCTGACTGAGTGACTTTACTGGAACCTCAGTCCCAGTTGGTCTACAAAACAGGACAGCGGGAGCATGAGAATTTCTCTTGTAGGTCATACACCAGTCTTATCTTATTTGCTGGACATCACCTTTTTGCATCTTGTAGGCAACTCTGAGAGAAGAAAGATAGCGGCTGTGAGAGGTACAGAGAAAAGGCATTGGGATGGAATTAAAGGTTCCCTTTCAGAGTTATTTTGTCTTTGAGGCTGCAATCTGTACTTTATCTGCTTATGCAGGACTAAGCCCTAATGAACTTGAGTATATTTTCTCCTGAGTTAGGTCACCCATGGTTCATCTCAATTTGCAGGTAGGATATGTAGCTCCATCCACAACAGTAAGTACTCTTACACAAGGTGCCAAGAGACCATTTAACTCTGAATCTTGCTAGATCTAGATCCTGGTTTTCTATCTGACCCATTTCCAATAGGCCTGGGAGAACGGGGCCCCTGACTCACTCTAGCTACAAAAGCAGTGATGACTGCTGCTGAAGGTACTTAGAGATTGTAACGGTGGCATTCTCTTTATAGGTAGCTGGAGCAACACGTAGCTTTAGAGAAAGTTACATTTTGCTGTTATTCTGATTTCTTTTTCTTTTCTTTCTTCAGTATTACTTTTTTATTAGCTGTTAGTGTGAATTATTAGAGGATTGTTTAATCTTAGTGAATATTTATTACTGTGAGACACTTAGGCTATTGTGTGATTGTTTAAATCTTGAGCTGCAATTGTTATTGAATTATCTGGAAATGTTGTTGTTACAACCTTTTTTCAAATAATATTACTCTAAGCCACATTTAGTATTGTTTTACCATGGAAAAGCATCAAACAGATAAATACAAGGCTGATAAGGATAATCCTGAGCACAGACATAGTGAACTGATTTTAAATGTCCAAAGTAGGAATTCAAATGATGTGAAATCTCTATTGCTGAGAACAGGATACCTACTGAATATTTGCATTTCCTGAAGCTGTTAAAAGCATAAAGAAATAAAGAAAAGGTGTCATAGGAGTATGGTTGCCAGAGTGAAAACTAGAGATGGGTCTTGTCCCTTTAACGGCTATGTAGTTCAGGGAATTTCAGCAGGTGTTGCTTGTTGCTAGATTTTGTGACAAGCAATGTCTACTAAAATCTGCTTTTCTATACTATCATTAAAGGTGCTGGAGCTGTCCCAGTTTTCACTGTTGGAACTCTACATAGCAGTTCACAAAATACCATGGTACACCTCTGCATCACGAAAAAAAAATCCAATGGAACTAAACACAGCTGAACCTGGGCACTTCTATTACTAGGTTCATTTTATCCTCACAACAACCCTAGACACTAGCCTTTAACCTCGCCTAAGGTCAACTACTAGTGAATTCAACAGGTAAGCAAACATTTGAATGTTGATCTTCTGTTCCAAGTATCTATGCCACACTAGCATCAGTTTCATAAATTATGCTTGTGCCCTTCCACTAGCTGGTGCTACCTATAAAGTCACAGTGATGCTGTACTCTGTAAAATATGATCCCTACATCGAAAAACAAATCGAACTCATCAGCTCACAGTAATGAATTCTCTCTGGGGACAGAAGGGTTTGTTTGTTTTTTCCTATTCCTTAGTAAGCAAGAAACTTTTTGTATACCAATAGACTTTCTGACAATTATTCATCACCTTGACCTTCCTGAGATTGCTTTGGTTGTGCTAAGAAAAACAGTTTCCTTCACCTACGAATAGCGCTCTATAAAAATCTATAAAAATCTTATAAATCTGAATGAGGCAGAAATATTATAGCAATCTATAGGTCTGGCTTATCTTCAATAAGAGCTCAAACCACAATTTTTAAAGATGCAGATCATGAAGCTTTATTACTGATGTCCAAAGTGCTTAGTGTTATGGAAGGTCAGCAATTCTCAAACTAGGAATTCCTCAGGAGGATGTTAAGGGTCCCCAAAATGTTATTAAGGGACCTGTTAAAATAATCTGGCTTTCTACAGGCAATGTGAAGGTGTTCCATGCAGATCAATGTATTTTGCAAAGAGTTTCTGCAGGTACACAGTTTGAAAATAACTTCCCTAGATGATGCTAATTCAATACGTCACAATCACCATTTTGCTCTTTCTGTTCAGCAATCCTCTGGCATGTTTAAAGCTTTTTGGAAAATTGGGAAAGCATACATACTCTGTCACTCTCTGTACTGCCCCAGGTCTCTAAGCCAAAAATCTTGGAACTGTTTCAGTGGCTAGAACTGGTGGGTATTGCTGTTCTACAATATTGTGAGGGTCAGTTTCCCCACTCCTGTCCAACCTGTCCTAGGGACTATTAGGAAAGGAATAACCAGAGAACAGCTGGTATTATAATTATATTGCTGTTAAAGTAATTTCACGGTGCAGCTACATTTGGAACATTTAAACCATCTTGGAAACTTTTCTTTACCACTGCTTCTTTGTGTGGATGGTAGGGGAAATAGTGGTTTAATAATCCACAATATTGCTGCTGAAGCGAAATGTGCAAAAGAAGAGGCAAGAGAGATCATGGAGCACATCTTCTTCTCTGTCAGCTTGATGCTTGTTTCTGAACCAATCCAAAGAAATCTAGAGATGAAGTTGTTTCTGACATTGAGAAAACCAGTATGAAAAGTTCTGTCTGCTAAAACTTATAAAGCACAGCAGTAGGGCTGGGGGCATAAAAAGCTGCAATCCTTTGTGCAAGTTGCAAGCAAAGCTGGAAAAAAAATAGCAATGCCAGCATAACACAAGGTGTGCAGCATCCATGGCATGAATCTTACTTTAAGACAAGGATTATTCCATAAGCTTCAATACTGATAGCATACTGACAAGTAAATTCTTCCCTGTTGCTACAGAGCTATTGCAAAACATATCCTATAGCCTTCCTATTGGTCTTACTAGATCTGAACTACAATATGATCAAGACCTTTAGTTATTCGTACATGAACAACATACTGAATATATATAGCCAGCATTTTTTTTTATTTCTTTGTTTCACCTAAAATAACACCTTATTCAATTTTAATCTACTATGAAAACATGCATATGTGCTTACAATGGCTATTAAGAGACTAACCTGTGAACTGTACATTTGGTGGTTGAAACCTTCTTTCTGTCATGAGCTCATAGGTTATTTTGATCAGCTTGAGATAGAATACAAGAAGCAGCTTTAAATACTTTTTGCTAAAACACTATACAAATGCTAAGGGTTATAACTACCGTCAAACATGGTTTAGAGGAGATTCAGTGGATAGAATGCATCATGCTAACTAGAGATTTCCCCAGTAACCAATTTAATCTTCTCTCCATCCATTTGTTTTTTCCTTAATATTTAAGCAATTATAGTGCAGACATTATGAGATACTGGGTACATGTGTTTACTATCCAGTGTTCATCAATGCTCCATAATGAAAGAAAATAAAAAGTCCATTGCAAATTCAGGCTGCCAAACATTGTAGCATATATTAAAAGAAACATCACATAAGTTTGTGTCAGCACAGAATATATACAAAAGAATTCTAGTACCTTTGAGACTGAGGAAGAGAAATTTCTAGCATAAGCTTTTGGGAATTCCAGTCACTTTCATCAAATGCATGGAATGAAGCCCCACACATTTAGATAAACATGTACAGAAAGGAGAGTACAAATTGTACTAGAAATTCAAAACATAGGTATAGTGATCTGCCATACAATTAATCACTATTGTCCCAATGTTGACCTAACTCTACATATTTCAAACTGATTTATAGAATTTGAAATAATCATTTCAAATAGCACATATTCAAACTTGGTTTTTTAAATAGAAAAATGGCAATCCAAGTTGAAGAAACTATACTAAAATGGCTTTGTGAATACCTGCATGTGTTTAATCACAGAAATAAGAGGTACAAAATTTAGTATTTGAAAGTGCAGGATCAATGTACTTCAGTAACCACTGATTTGCTTTCTGTTAATATGAAGCAGTCTTTACTAAGGTTTATGTTGTGTTCTTTTAACATTTGTCTCCATTTTATTTCGACTAACTGAATGGTTCCTTATGGTTTGTATTCATGGCTGCCTTACTTTTAAAAGCTTCAGCTAACAACAGTAAATGCCCACCAGGATGTAAAATAACAAGTTCAAATTTAGGGAAGTTTGACAGCAAGCTTCACCTTACTGAAACTGACAGGCTGTGATGTCATCCTGGTACTTGATTCTGCCTCACGGCTGTTATTTTATCTGGGCAATAATACAGGTACAGTTTGATCATCACATAATAACAGCAGTAGCAACAATGATTTACACGTCTACGCCACAGAAACATCCTCATAGACGGACACTTCATATCACCCTGAATGCTTCAAATACAAAGCTTTCCCGTAGCATCTGTCTGCATATTCAGATTCATATCATGAAGTGGCACATGGGAATCAGCTGGGCACACTTGGTGTAAGATGCCAGTTGAAACATTCATGATAAGAATCTAACGCCCTTGTAGATCAAGTCCGAACCCATCAGCATCACTTCCCAAATCAATTAGATTTGCCTATATGTTGACTTTCCATTCAATAGTTGATTAAATGGGTCTATTGTGGTTTGGGAATGACCAACAGGATTCCAGCCAATAAAAATTGTGCCTCCCTATGTACAAACTACAAAAGCATATTGGTACATACATTTTAAAATGCCCACACTCCCGATACACATTCTCAGATTTTGCGATTTTGTATTTTTTTCAGAGAAGGAATGCTACAAATAAGACTCTTTATTTATATTAATATATTTTATATACCACCCTTCTCCTACAATGAATACATGAGTATAGGTTTATAGGTTTAAACACGTTTAGAAATCATATGAAACTACCTTATCCCAGATCAAACTGTTACCGCCATCTATGCCAGTTTCATCTCCTCTGACTGGAATTTCCAGAGTTTTAGGCATAGTCCTTTCCCGTCACTTTCATTTTGCTCCCTTTCTAAATGGAAACAATAGGAATTGAATTTGGAACTTTCCACATGCAAAACATGGGCTTCTTTCTTGAGACATTCTTAATTTGAGAGATTAAGGTTTATAACACACACACACACATTCTTCTATATCTCCAAGCTTTCGCATTAGGAATCCTTTAAAACTGCATGATTATAACACTGTGATTTCACTTCAACTGCCCTGGCTCCATCATGCAGAATCCTGGTGTTTGTAGTTTGGGGAAGTATTAGTGTTATCTGCCGAGAATTCTCAGTACTACTTCCTACACTGCAATTGTATGTTGTAAGTAAACTACACTGCATGTTGTCAGGACAGTTAAAGTGGAATCATAGCACTAAAATGATAAAAGGGACCCTAGGTCTCACCTATCAACACTCTAAACCAGTGGTTCTCAAACTGTGGGTCCCCAGATGTTCGTGGACTTCAGCTCCCAGAAGCCCCAGCCACTATGGTCAATGCTCAGGGCTTCTGGGAGCTGAAGTTCACAAACATCTGGGGACCCACAGGTTGAGAACCACTGCTCTAAACCTTATTTTCTAATACTAATAATCAGGTTGTATCTAGCAACGGTTCTCTGCGAGTAGAAGAGGCACTGCTAACAGAAGTGATTCCCCCTCCTTCCCTGGTAGGCCCACACTCATAATTCTGCTGCGGAGGGTTGAAAGATCCCCTGGGGCAGATACGGGACATGTACAGGTGTTTTGAGGAAAGGATATGAAAGAGAGCTCTTGTTGCACAAGTGCAAGTCTGCTCAGATGCAGCCCATTGCTCTCTTCAGTACTATCATGAATCTTACACAGCATCAATTTACTGAGTATTTGTCAGCCAGACTCTAAAATTGTCCTTGAGGCAGTTAAATTTGCCTTTGGATAGAAATTTGAGACATTTCTCATACCTCCACTAGAAATGACATCTGCCTTATCTTCAAGTATATATTCCACATTCTAATTTTAAGTATTGGTGAAAATGCCCAGCGAATTCAGAAATTTGCCATTAAAATTCTAGTCAATGGATGTTACATGAACCTTCAGCTCACCTTACATGAGTGAATAATTATACAACATGGTATTTATGAGTCAGAGAGCTTTTCCTTGAGGACTCCCATGTTCATAAACAGAAGGTTTTTTGCTTCTGCTTCACATGATTGTTGAAAACTGATGTTTTATGCATTGCCATCTCTTACCAAGTAATCTCTTGCTGATTAGTCAATAGTACGGTTAGGGCTGATTATCTGACATATATCTTGGAAAGCCCTTATTTAGAGCAATTTATGCCATATTTTTTTAAAATGAAAACCAGTCATAAGAAGAAAGTATATGGTAATGATGCCTCCTCCTCCTCCTGGACATATTTGGATGTAAAGGAATGGCAGAGTTTATTCACAATTGCCAATATCTATTGACTATTAATCTTGAGATTACAGCTGGTAATGAATGTTTTTGCAGGTAAATGGATTTCTATTTCAAAGTTATATTTTCATTACCTTTGAAATAGAGCATGAAAGATCACCCTTAATGCACTTATCTCTTCATCCAAACTGTAATTTAAATGGAAATATTTTTACAGGTCATATAGCCCAGTGCATAAGACATGATAAATCCACCAAGCTTTAAATGTATCTTCACGAAAAGAACAAAGTCCAAATCAATCTTATATAATAAAACATAACCAAATGTTGGCAAGGTGCTATTTCCTTACTTATATTGACCTCAGCTGGTACAGAATGTAATAAACATACACTTAAGGGCTCATCCTTTCTTCTTTTGATCCTAATTCTGGTATATACTAATAGCTGATAATGCAGATTTTTCTGTTCATTACTGCTCTGGAAGAGGGTCACATTGGGAAGACCTCTTGCATTACTCATGCACTGCTTGTCAGCACACAGACTAGAGCAAGATTACCAATACAGCTGTCTAATTTTGCTGAGATGGTTGATGTAAGCACTTGCATATTCACTGCCTGCACAACCAGAAGCCAGCCTGCTGGAAAAAAAAAATAACAGAAGCTATAGCTCTTTCTTCTTCACCCCATGTGGTTGTGAAAAATGCTGTAAGGGATGTACTTTTCCTGCCCAAACATATGGTGGTAATGTGTAAGACAAATCTGTAACCTGTATATTGCTGGGGGTTTTTTACACAAGGACTCTGTGTGTGTGTGCGTGTCCATGTATGTATGTGCACATTCAGGGACGTCTGCTTCCAAAAGCCACAAAGAGATGGTGGTATTTGACACTGCACAACATAGGTTGGACATAAAATCACAGGGATTCATACTTCTAAACAGGCAAAAGATCATTCTGGGGTAACCAACAATGCCAGCAAAGAGGGATTTCATGTTGGCTCATGTGAGAGGGTTATCAATACTCTCAATCACAATCTCTCTAGATTCCAAAGGTCACCCTCCACTGAAATCCATCACCCTTCTAATGTGTAATTTGTTCTCTATTGTATAAATAATTTCTAAGTACCAGTCTAAGTACTACAATCCTCACAGCTTCTTCTGCAGACTTTTTGAAGACAATTGTACCTGCTATCTATCCAGTTGCTGCAATTAAAATTAAAATAAATAAATATTTCTTAAAGAAAGTGGGTTCTTTTACTTAAATTGTTCTTTACTGTTCTTTTAAACTGAACAATATCTGGGAGAGGATTATAAATTTATGGCTGGTTTGTTTTTGTTTTTGTTTTGTGGATTTTAAGAAAAACATAAGGGATGATTCCTGAAAGAAAACTATTCACTAATCAGAGAAAAACAGCATGCACTATGGTCATCACTACACTAGAGAGAACAGAAATAGATCTGTTGGGCTTGCATTTCCCTATGGAAACATATAATTCACATCTTCCAAGACTATCAATGGAACAAAGAGCATCTGTCCTCAGAAATCTTACATTTATGAGTGATGTGGAATGATTTGGAGGAGAAATACACAAACAAAATTGGTCATACATTTTAAAAACCCACCCAAATATAAGATCATTTACGTTTGAAAAATATATACGTTGCAGGAAAATGCATAAAAAATTAGAACATTAGAAATATACTTACAAAAACGCCTACTTTTTAGGGAGAAGTGCCTCCAAATACACATGAATTTTCACGCAAGAGGAAATGTCTAGCAACTTGAAATGAAACTGGGATAAAATGAGAATATTTGCAGGATTCTGAGAACCACAAGAAATAATGATACATCCATCTTCCAACTCCTGTACAATGGACTGGATCCAGACTAAGTTAGTCACATTTTAGCCCCGGTTCAATGGAACCAGGTAAGTGTGTATAAGGGGATTATTCTGCATTCATTCATTCATTCAATTTATATTCCACCTTTCTTCCAGCATGCAGCAGCTCATAAAGTAAAGCAATATCAGCTAAAAACCTGACAATAAAAATTAAAAAACACAATTAAAAATCATTACATTAAAACTATTACATTTTTTAAAAAAACAAAATCATTCAACAGGCTAACCAAAGTAAGCATAGCACCCTCTCCCAATAAAAAGGCTCCCAGCAAGAAGGTACGCATTAAAAGCCTGTTTAAGGTCGTCACCTGCCAACAAAAGGAGAGCAGAGAGGGGTTTAAGCCAACCCTCCTGTGGAAGGGAACTCCACATGGTGGGAGCAGCTGCTGAGAAGGCTCTCTCTCATGTCCTTGCCAGACACAGACCTGTGATGGTTGCAGGACAAAGAGAAACCTCAACTGAGGATCTTAACATTCTGACAGAATCATATAGGGTCTTTCAGACAGGACAGATCTAGTAATAATTAATTTTATTATGGTTATAGATCTAAGCTGCACAGGGCTTTACTGTTCTTGACCTTGTTCTTTAAATTGTTCCCTGAAATGACCTGATAGCCAGTGAGGCTGTTTCAACAAGGGTTATATACTCCCCGTGACTCAGTCAGCATTCTGGCTGCAGCATTTTGAACCCACTCAAGTTTCCATAGGCATCCCCACGTAGAGTGTGTTACAGTAATCCAAATGAAATCTAATCAAGGCATATATTACCATAGCCAAATTTGACTTCTTAAGGAACAGGTGTAGCTAGAACACTAGTGTTAACTGTGCAAATGCACTCTTGGGAAAACACTGAAATCTGGGCAGGCAGCTTCAGGACTGAGTTCAGGAGAACATCCAAGATGACAGCCTGAGATTTCAGGGGGTGTTGCCCCATCCAGTGTAGACTGACTCCCCTGATTTGTCTCTCACTTGACCCGGAGTACATCTGTCTTGGCTGCCTTCATCCACTGACTGGTGGGGCTTACCGCCATTTCCACTGCTGCCCCACACCACTTTTAATAGGGACTTACTTGCCTTATTCACAGTTTCTCCATCTCACTAGACTTGCAGTCCCTATTAAAAATGGCATAGGGAGGCAGCAGAGCTGACAGCAAATAATTCATGAATAATCAAATCCGCAAAAGTGAAACCCGTAAATGTGGAGGGCTGACTGTAGACATATTCCAAAACATTTGATACCAGAGGAAGAAATATCATAGGAAGAACAGGGATAGGTTCCTACATCACAAAAAAGAGTAGTTCAACATGTTTCAGCAAACATGTTCAAAACTAACAATATGCACATGTGAAATGAGACAACCAGTTCAGACAGGTCTTCCATAAGTAAACAAAAATTTTGAAACTTCTAGAGATCACTTGAAAGCTTCACCCAACATGCATCTACATATAATTTTCTTTTTAGTAATCTCCACTTTTTTTTAATGATTTCATTTCCAGTGGCTAACTTGCAGGTAGTTTCTGAGGCAGTCTAATCTGCTTCTCCCCTTTCCTTCTGGTTTTGTGTTCGCTCATGTTCAGTGAGAGATTCTGGCAGCAACTGCTGTTTACCTGTTTTAGGCAGGCACAGATGGCTACCATAGGGTCAGCTAGAGTGGAATCCTACTCTTTCTCAGCAAAAGCTTTATTCTACTGGTTGTTGTGGGTTTTCCAGGCTTTGAGGCCATGTTCTATTAGTATTTTCTCCTGATGTTTCACCTGCATCTGTGGCTGGCATCTTCAGATGTATCCTCTGAAGATGCCAGCCACAGATGCAGCAAAACGTCTGGAGAAAATACGAAAACACGGCCTGAGCCCGGAAAACCCACAACAACCTATGGATTCCAGCCGTGAAAGCCTTCCACTTTACATCTTTATTCCACTGTCTACCACAGACAATTTTTGCAACACCAAACGTATGTTGGGTAGTTTTACCCTTGAGACTAATGCTACAATATATTGAGAAGAATGCTACTGGTTAATGTTATACAATACAAATCTTCATTAGCAAACCTTTCAAAGAAAACATTAGGAAAGCTCCAAACCCCTAGTAATGGACACATTTAATCCAATACCTTTCTTGCCAAATAATACTTCAAAAGATTCTTCTAACACAGAAATTCAGCAATCTACTAATAGTTAGTAATGTTAATTTTCTAATTAAAATACATGATTGTTAATTATCTGAGCTTTTTCTAAGAAACTGAAATTCATAATCAGCAATACTAAAGGTTCTTTGATGTCTGGAGGTTTAAGTCACATACTTCCTGCCAATTCATATTCATGATTTATTAAAGACTATGCTGGAATATTAAAACTTTTAAAGAGCTGGTTTCAGTCTGTCTTATACCTTTGTGTTATTTACCAAACATTTATCTTAAATGTTTGTCAACATATACACAATGGTTTATATTTTAGATATGAAACTGTGTCAAACTTAGACAGAAACAGACCAACTGAAGTCCATAGAATAAATAATCCAGGTTGTTGTGGAAGCTCCTATGCCCTGGTAATAACTCAAACTGACAAATTAATTGTTATACAGGTTTCAATTGTTGTTAAAAGTATATTTTTAAGATACTAAAACTGTATTGAAATAAATATGACTAGATGTACAGAACCTTAGTGTGTTTATGTGATTTTTTTTAATATAATAATATTAATTCAACAAAAAAACCTGGCATTTCATTGGAAATTATGATGAAAGAAAAAAAAATCATATTTAAACTGAATCTCTAGATATCAAGACAAGAAAGCCACAAAGTTTCTAGCTCATCAGATTTAATAACGGCATACCCTCATCAAAAGATATCAAGATGGTGAACAACAAATATAATAAAAAATTGTCATATGACATAAGAAAATGAAAATAATGTTCATAATACATACTAGCACTGAAATAGCTGCAAGTTCAATGTGAATCACAAATTTGTCCTATACACATAGTTGACATATAAGGAGCAAAAGATGCTGTTAAAAGAGCTTTTATACATCTGTAAAGGTGGGTCAACATTACTATCCCTATACTGTAGATGAGTTGAGAGATTAAGGTTCACAGTTAATGATTCAGGTAAGGACATCTATTGGGCACATGGCTTTGGTGAGCTTGAATAAAACTTGAAGCACTTAGCTAGTGCTTGTCCCTATATAATATATCCCCTTATAATGAGGGTAACAGTAGAGAAAAAAAATTCCCAGAAATGTTGAGGCCTTGGGGAAAACAACATTTTCAGGAGGGGGGGGGAATGAAAATTTTGGGGAAAAAATGAAAAAAGTGATATCAGCGCCCTACACAGAATGAAAGTCACTTTATGACTTTAGGAAAATAAAATGTATTATGTATAATTTTGATTGTCATAAAATCAACATGTTTGATTTAAAGCACACTTTATTAAAAAATTACAGATAGAATTTTTTTTAAAATGTTATTGTTTGCTACAAATAGATCCACAAGATTTTGAACTGTAAAGAACACTGCATTGTAAAGAGCAACTTCGTTTTTTACAGTTTATTAAAAGTACGCCAGAGATGATAAAAACACGAAAACTTATCAGCATTAATGAAACAGAAGAAATTTTTTTTTTCTTTTAGTTTTCCATAGTATTATGTACACATAATCCAGCCCCTGTTGCCCCTTGAGAGAGGCAAAACTAGTACTGGCAGGAAGGACTAAACTAGCTTGACATTGTATTTGTAGTTTTGATTGATAAATACTAATTGGGAATTAGCTGGTGGTTGGTTGACATGTCATGATGGTTTATTGAGCTGTTGATTTTGTGTTACATGAATCTGTAGAAATGTTTTACTGTTGTGTTTGAAGATGATGCTGTGCTCTGACATTAAATGTTTTCCACTGTGGAAAAGACACATATAAGCTAAATGAAACTAATACTTCCAGGTCTAGAAGCTCTGATTCATTTTTTTTTTAACTTGGCAAGGGAAATGCCTTGCGTGTGAGTCACATTCTCTACATCATCACTAGCTGCCAATATACAGTGGGCCTTCAGTATATCTGCTGGAGTTTGGTTCCAGGATCTCCCATGGATACTAAAATCCATGGATGCTCAAGTGCAACTATATGCAATTGTGTAGTAAAATGGCATACCTTACACTGAATGGTGAACAACTCAAAATGGTTTGCTTTTTGGATTTTTTAAAGAATATTTTCAAGCCATGGTTGATTGAATCTGGGGATGCAGAATCCGTGGATATGGAGGTCCAACTGTAGTTCCAGGTTCAATCAGGATTCCACATATCTGTTAATGCAGCTCTTTTAATTTGTCTCTAACATCATCTTCAATTTTCTGCACAGGGTCTGCTCAACTTTCAAATTTTACAAAATTTCAGAATTTCTGAGATAAGTCTCAAAGCTGAAGAATGAATTTCTCCAAAGGTATGCAATCTTCCCAATTTATTGGTCTTCTACTGGAGAAGCTACAAATTGCAGCTAATTTGTGTGATCTTTGAATTAGTTAGCTAGTCTTATTTATACAGGTGTCAGTTTTCTTATTTTGCTGGTTGGATATATTTGGGTTTTTAGTTTTAGTTTTTAGATTATTTTCTTCATTGTTGCACACTACCATGAGTGCTGGAAAAACAGCTGGAAATATTCAAATCATTCAATAATGCGCCAATGACTCTTGGCCAAAACACAGTATCAGTATACTTACACTTTTCCTCATTGTTGAGCAGGCTCACCACAATCTGTTTTAATCTATGTTTTAATCAAATCTGTGTTGTCAGTTTGGATCCCTTGTTGTATAAAAGATAGCATATAAATAAAATAAATAATAAATATATAACCCATAAGACTGAACAGAGTTTATCATTAAGCTTTTGAAATCCAGGCAAGTAGCAAGAGCAGGCTTATCAAACTTCTATATGCATGGATGATATTCTGCAAAAATGCAGATAAAAAACAGTATTTCCCTTTCACAGTATCCTCCTCACGTATCAAACATGCCTTAACTTCAAGTCTGTCATACGTTTGTTTCATTCTGTTTACATTGTCTATATGACATTTATATTGAAATGTCAAGTAATATTTGCAAACAAGCAATGATGTACTTTCTATCAGGAAGAATTCAGGGTAAGTCAGTATTTCTAATTAGCTACATGCCATTTTCTTATACTTGGCTGCTTCACTGATGCCAGCCTTATGGTTGTGAGGTAACAGAATGCTTCTCTACATAGTCCCATCTCTGAAGGTAGAGGAAAGATTTATAGTGTGTACTATTTGTAGCATGTTACAGCTTCATAGCTTTGTGTTTTCTTTCCCAGAAGTGTTACTGATTTTAAAAAAATAAAATAAAATAAAATTAGCAATGGAAGAGAGCAACATTTCAGCATTTCCTTCTTTTTAATGCAAAAGAATTAGGTGTTCCTAATCATATAAATTGCTGCCGATTCCTAAATTGTTTAAGCCATTTTGACTCTTGCTTAGATCTAGCACAAAACCCTGAGAGGCTTTCCTGTTATGAAGAAATATTTCATTCTGGAACTGCCATTAACGGCTATGTATTAATCTTGGCATGTGTCCCTGCAAACATATATGGTGATCATCACTGGTAGTGTCTTGCACAAATGCTTATATTCATTTTATATTTTCTAGATATATATGGGTACAAACAAACACACATGAAACAGTGTAAAATAGAAGAAAACCAGAACATCTGTCTTAGATTTCAATCTTGAAACCTACTCACTCCGGAAGTAAATAATCTCTCTGAAGGCAAACTGAAATCAATGTTGCTCCTAGAGGATTCTCTAGAATACTGTTATACTCTTAACCATGCTTCACCCAAGGGAGGCATATGTGGTTCCTGTCCCCTCCCACTGCATGTGATCTTCACAACAATAGGCTAAGTTGAGAAGGGGGGGCAAAATGAAGACATGGTTCCCCATCCGGTTTATTATCCACCATGAAAGTTTCTTTCAGTTCCCCATTTTCTAGCATTGCAGTAATTTCAAACTTCAGTTGATCATTTAAAAATAAAGGCATCAAAAGAAAAGAGACCGGCAAAATGATCAAAGCAAATAGAAGAGTTCTAGGCATGAAAGATTTTCAATGCTTCACTGTATGAAATGCTAGAAATGTGGAAACTGGACAAAAATGTCATGGTGGAGGAGAATTCTTATGTGAGGTGGCCAATGCCTCCCTCATCTACACCCTGGGTGAAAAACAGCCAAGGTAATTCTCTAGGTGTAATAGTCAAGAAGAGATCTGAACAGAGGTCACTTTGATCCAAGCACAGCTCCCCATCTGCTCCAATATAGTGTCTCCCTTCAGTTTTATTAAGACTGCTCTATAACTTATAAAGGTTCCAGTAGAGCGAGGAAGAAAAATAAGAGAAATACAAAAACAAAAAAATAAGACAGATATATCTTGTCTTCTTCAAAAAGCCCCCGGTAGAAGTACATTGAATTTTTTGGGTTAATTATTTTATTTAAAACTGAGTTGATTATCAGTTTGTTAAATACATGGTGGCTCCCGTGAGTACTTCATGCATGTTGTTGCATTTGCATACATAACTGACCCTTATCCAGAGACAGTCAGTGGCAGATTATTTTGAGCAACCAGAAGCCTGAGAAAGAAAACAAGTGATGGTCATTCCCACAGCACTGCCATTTTGAAGAGAATGTTCATCTACAACTAATATACAGTCCAACATGTAGAGTGACTATACATTTGGGGCCAAATGGTTTTTTAAAATTCCTTTGGGAGCAAGGAAAAAACTGGCCATTGGGCTTGAAATCAATGAGGCATAAATATTTAATAAATGCAACATTCTGTAGTTAGGTGTATAAGCACCATTCTAATTAAGAACTATATCTAGCAATTCACATCTCAGGTAATTAATTCTTCCCCTGCTCATAAAGTAAGAAGAAACAGAAGCAAAGACCAGAACAGTCAGAAAACTCTGTCATGCATTTAAGGTGATTAGATCTGGTTCCAGAACAAAGCAAAGTATATTTGTGGCTCACAGTGAGACAGTGGAGAAACATAAACCCACTGCGACTGCCACCTGGATTCAGGGAATAGAACACCATCAGGAACGGAGAATTGTTTTCAACCTGGGAGACAAGATTGCCCACAAGAACAGGCCAATGGACCAGGTAACATGTTGGACTTCACCCTAAGCCCCTTCATTTTTTTGGCCTTTCCTATCATTTTTTGTTGGGGGGGCTCTCCTGTGTTGAGAGAGCCACTGTGTTTGGTGCTTTTGAGTGAGAACACAATCACTAGATCAATGAGCAAAATGCCTGTCCACCAGTGGCGCCAGTACTGAACAATTTGCAGAGCCTTTACAGCATCCCTGTACCCAATGGCATCACCATATTAATTATGAAAACCCCATACGAAGATGTTCATCTGGTGCAGATGCACCACAGTAAGATGAGAATGCCAGTAAGCGTGAACATGTAGGCCACAAATTCCTCTCAATATCACTATTGCCCTCCCCTAGTCACTGCTAGATGTTCCAAAATAACATCAGCACCAGTGGGCCTTTCCAGAATACCAGCCCCTCATGATTTAACTCCCTAACGACACTATCTTAGTTATGCCAGCTCATCCCAACATGCAAACTTCAGGAGTGGGAACACTACAATTAAGATGTGAGGCCGCCAAGTTAAAGTATTCTATGTGGGCCCAAGTCAATATTTGATGGTGATGTGCCCCAGTTGTCCTCTCCACTCATCCATCCCTATTACTGCTCAGCTTAGTTCCATCAACTGCAGGATCGTGGTAGCCCAGTAAAAGCAACAATGGTTTGGGGGCCCTAGCTTTTATCCAAGCACGCTGAATGCTGGTGCTAGTCCTAACCTCTCTCATTAAACTGATCACACAACATCCCCTCCCTATTCACCTTCCCCCATTAACTTCCTATCTTTTCCCAGATCTAGCACAAACTTATTTTCCTGCCTGGTCTTTCTTCTTTCTACCCTGATCTTCCTGCCCTTATAAACTAGTACGTGTCTACCTGTGATCTTCCATTTTCATGCTCCACTCCAATCCTGGCACACTTGAATTATGCCGCCTATCTTTCTTCAACTTTCTACTCAAAGGCCACCTTCTTCTTCGTAAGCTCGTTGATTTACTATGCTCTATTGTAATTTATTTGATAACAAAACCTAAAATTGTGTAATTGTAACAATTGTCCATTCTTTCTGTGTTCACCCTTGCCCCCACTTTCTCTCTTTTCTCTGGTGTTCCCTCTATCTTAATTAATAGATTGTAAATTCTTTGGGAGAGGGTGAAAGTACCAAGCATGCTGAAGACATCCTAAGATGTAATTTGACATAATTTTTGAAGACATGGGTTTAATTATGCCAGTAACTTTGATCATCAGTGTATAGAATACTCTTCTCACATGGAAGAATAGCTCACCATTTTGAATATGCTAATTTTTTTACTTTCCAATTGTATCAATTGATACATATTACCTAATCTGAGGTCCTTTGGATTACATAAGTGTTTCAGCATCTAAAGCAGTGCATGTTCTTCATGCAAGATTTTCTCTCTCTCTTCTGCACAGATGCAATTCATAGCCTGCTTATCTACACAGAATTCTATTAAAGTCAAGCAGACTGATGTTGAGTAAGTGAGTTGTGGGCCATAGACTTAATTAGTAAATGTAGGAAAGTAAAAATGAAGGGAGAAAATGTTTCAGCTTGAGTCTACATTAGCTGCAGTGAACTATTTTCAATTTAGCCTTCTTGCATTCCAGTCCTAGGCCTGACTGTTTATCTTCTTCCTATTAATGAATTATAAATAAACTTGATAATTAAAAGCTGGTATTTACAATCTCTGCTACACAACCCTTGCACAGTAAATGGATGATGTGAAGCTGTCGCTCTGCATTACATGCCTGTGTTTTAAAGCTCTGAGGATCTTTGGACAGCATTACAATTTTTTCAGTAGCAATAATGAAGAAGTCTTCTCTGAAAGAGCTGCAACATAACATTAATACTTAAAAATGACTTACCTTCATCTGGTTACCCTTGATTTTAAGCCACTTCAATAAATCAATACTCCTAAAGACAACTTGACATTCACAACTTCTGTCATCTGCCTTGTGTTGCCATATAGCACAATACAAAACAGTATTTCATTTGGAGCTTGTCATATCTTCCCAGGAGCTCAGCTCAGGAATGTACGAAGAACATTCCCATTCCACCCTCACAAAATTTTGAAGAGTATTTTATACCGCAGGACAGTGAGAAGTCCAGATTCCCCAAAGCAAGCTCATGGCTGAGCAGGATCTCCACAACCTATGTCCAGCCTTAAATGTCCTCTCCACAACACTGTACTGGTATTCTGTTCATCCAGTAGCTTCTTCCCACAATATCGCACACTGATTTCCAACTTTACCAAACTTCAGCTTCTCAAAAATCATTTGCTAAAAGAGTTGTTCTTCTCCTTTGATATCCCCTTTGCATGGACCAACCTCCCAGTATAACAGAGGTGGGCAATATGCAACCCCAGGACTACATGCAACCCCCAAGGCTACTTATGCAGCACATATGACCCTCCAACTTCCTCAGACAACCTTTTGGGGAGGGATAGGAGAAAGAGGAGACAATTGCTTCTCCTGGAAGCCTATTTATAAACTACTGTATATACCTGGCATTGCCTGGGATTTTATTTTCTCATAGGTGATGCTTGTTAGAAAGATTTGAGATCCTATGTCTCTAATTCCTCAAACTATCTTGTCTAGTACATGTATCTTTTCCCCATATTCCCCAATCCAATCTGTATTCAGAGTTATTAACATACAGAGGTTGGGTTCCTGAGGGAATATGCTGTCCTCCTCCTTGCTGCTAGGCCTCTTCTCCATAGCAACCAGCCTATTCAAGACAGACACAGTTGATTGAGGACCAAGAGCTCTCTGGCTGAGAATTCTAAAGGCCCCCCTCTGAACTGCAGACCCCAGGATTCCATAGCATCTTCTTAGGCAGCCAACCATATGAGATCTCTGCCTTACACAGACAAATAAACTTTGACTTTTACAGATTAGATAAGTCTTAGGTTCTCCCTGCATAGTTTAAAATAAAACATCCTCTTTTTTCCCCCCAAACCAGAAGTAAACTTTCATCCTGTTGCAGTTCTATCTTCTTCTTTTTTCAATTGTATTGGTTTGGTTTTTGTTTTCAGGCATTTTTGGCAGTCCATGTTGCCCCAGATGGCTTCAAGGGCAGATCTGCTGGACTGCCTACCTTGCTATATATGTTTGAAATAAGGCTGAAGCACACAGCTTTCTTTGCTGACATGAACTTCTTTCCTTTCCTCCTCTCCCAACCACCATCACTCACTGTTCTTCTCACCACTGTCTACTACAAACTAAGTTCCTCAGAATAAATGTTTACATAGCTTTGTAGATATTTTGGATTTAAAAGTGACTCATGAATATATGCAATAAAACAAAGAAAAAAACTATGGCAGATACAAACTTGTATTTTACTTATGACATTCTGTAGACTCCCATAGATACTGAAGACATTGCAATAACAATAATGCAATAATGCAATAAATGCAGCATCTTTCATGAGGTCTGTCACACTCTGCTGCCTTCTTCTTACACTTTTGTTTTAGCATCAGAACTTTGGAAATGAAATCATTGGAATGCAAGCATACAGACATGAGTAAAATTTACACAGCAAGCATTCTATCTTCTGCTGGGTAAATGTAGTTGCTCCTCTGTTAAAAGAATTTTTTGTATAAGGAAGGAAGGAGAAAGTTTGGTTGTGTAGTGTTATTATGTAGCTTCAAGTCTTTTCCGACCTATGGTGACCTTAAGGAAAACCATTCATGGGGTTCTTGGGGGCTGAGACTGTACAATGCATCCAAGGTCACCCAGTGGATTCCCATGGCTGAGCATCCTGGTTTCCAGGTCATAATCCAACACCCAAACAACTACCCCATGTTGGCTCTCTAAAGTTTGATTACAGTGTGATTAAAACCTGTCAAGACTTAAATGACACTGGCGCTTGCATTTAGAGAGAAATGAAGAAATAGAGAGAAATAAAGGCAGAGGTTTCTTATTAACCCCACGGCTGGTTCCCAGTAGGTAAAACAAAGATGCACTTAGGCTTGGGATAAAGTCTCTTCATGCCTTCTTCAGCTGGCAGATGCTCCCTTGGTGGAGGCTGAGGCCTTTTTCATTCCTGCTTCCTGAGATCCTTTTAGCTAAAGATAACAAGGATGAAACCTGGATCTTTCTGTAAATAGACCCCATTGAGCTACAGATTCCCTTTAAGTGCATCTAACTTGACGTGTATCAAGTTAAGTTTGTATATGCAGAAACAGAAACACAAAGCAGGCACAGTCCAGTCAAGAAGCAGCATGATGTGTGTGCTGTGCTTGAATGCTGCCACTTCTCAGGTGTGTGTCAGTTAATGATCCGTGAAATGGCATTAATCCACTACAAAACTCCTCTTGTGTGCTGCATGGAAATTAATCTTTGTGTTGCTCTCCTTCTTCAAGTCTGCTGCAGTTCATGTATTATACCCACTGGTGTGTGACAACATCAGTGTATGCTTCTGAACATGAAACAAAACCAAAGTTACAAAACCTTGCTACCATGCTGCATATGTCCCATGGGACTACAATACCTTGGCTTTGAGGGACACTTTCAACAGTGCATTCATATTATAGGGGACCAAGCAGGTTTTTTTTTTTTTAAAAAAAAAAAATCTGTTTGTTATCTTTGATTCATGTTCACTTTCATTTGCAGGAAGGATGCAGAACTTACAGCTTGCATGTGCACAGATCTGGCCTCTTGTGTGGCTTCTGTACCCCTCCACCAGTTTGGAGGACCATACAACTGATGGCAACCCAAAGCAGTGATACCAATTGGGATTTCCACTGTGGGAACTCCCTCAGTGACCCTGAAGCCTTATGGAGAAGAAAAAAAATATAAGATGCAGTATCTTTCATCTCAATCATTAATGCATTTCCACTACTCACATATATGTGTGTGTTTCTTAGAAATGTCTAGTAATTTCCTCACAATAAAGAAGAGGTTCACAAATCTTTCCATGTACATTTTTTGGGGGAAAAAATTATATGGGCCTAAGTCCTGTTGTTAGTTTCTGACTAGAATAGGCCCACAGAATCAATGGTAATTTGCTAACTCAGCACTTATGCAAGTTCCATTGATTTTATCAATAAGATTCAGTCAACAGGATTTTAGAATTACATATCACATTGAAGTGTCTAGTTTTTCTTGCTGCTGAAGGCTTTACTTTGCCAATTAAAATAAAGTACATGTAAGCACACTACTTTAGGGGCAGTGGGCAAAGAACCAATTTTGTAAATGGAAACAAATACGAGGTAGTAGCTTTTCTGTTATTTGTAGGGCTTCAATTATTGTTCTAAAATACTTTCAAATCTCAGTGGGAGGCCGTAATGATTAGGGTAATAATCCCACACTGTCACTGGGAATAAGCCCCATTAAGGCCAATTTATGGGAATATGTGCTTAATATTGCCCTGGAAGCATCTTTAGATATGGTGCTTATCTTTTACCACTCTAGAAGCTGCTTTTTCACATCCCAGATAGTCCTATGAATATATCTACAGATGGGAAGCTCATTTTAGACCTACATTTCTGGACTTATTGGGAAAGAACAATCTTGCACCATCAACTAGTGTACTGCAGGAAGAGATTAAGCAGATGGGGCTTTTCCCTTTAAAGAAGGACTACACTTGCAGCTTAAAAAGAAGCTATCTTCTCAGTCATGGTTGAACAACCCTTGTCAGGATGTGTACGCTGCCAACATCTTTTTGGCTCCAAGTCTCGAGCCATGAATTCTGAACTTCATTATAGGAAACAAAAAGTTGGATCCAAGTAACAAAGGTAGCATTTAATATGATAAAAATACCGTCTTCTCCAGCATCTGCCAGACAGCTGCCATAATGTTAATTGGTACCACTGATGTATGTGTTTTATCATACCAGTCTTAGATGCACTAACTACCAGTTCACTTTCAGGCCCAGTTCATGGTGCTGGTACTGAAAGTTTTCAAATAAAAGATTTGAAGAAGGACCTGTATTTTGCAATCTTCTTTATCAGAGGAATGATGTGTAATCACAAAAGAACCTCTCTCGCTCTGTGTGTGTATACATGTGTTTGTGTGTGCTGGCACTCTGGCCTTTCTAAAGAAGTGCATTTGTGTAAAAACTGGGTAAATTCATTTGCCACAGTTAGTTGGCACCGAGAATTTATTTTCTCAAGACTTGAGAAATGCCTTGTCCTGCAGTGTTTCAGCTGGTGCCTCATGTTGCTGGTTACATTATGATTTTATGGTATATTTTAATGTTTTATAAGATAAATTATTATTTTTAGCATTTCCTTGCAGTGTTCTGGAATCTAACGGCTGAAGGGCCGTTGTAAATGTACAAATATTTTAAGTAAGACAAATAAATACAATATCTCATCTCAGAGAAAGAAGTCAGTGGCAATTACACAGTAGGATTGAAATCCTATGCACATTGAACTAGAGGTAACCTCAATTAAATGTGGTGAAACAAACTTCTAAGTGAGGGTAAAAGACTGCATCTACAGAACATCAACCATGAATACAGCCTGCTTAAAGCCCGCTGACTTCAGAGAGATATGTGCAGCCTAACTGGGTGCACGGTAGTCTGTTATATCAGTGTTGCAATGTGCTTAGGGATTTGGTAGCAGAAGTAAAAACTCCGGCAATCCTTATCTGTGGACATGGCTGAATTATGTCCAGGGAGCACTGTCTGCAGCCATATGAGAGTCAGAGTGGTCAGCGTTGGGACTGTTGCACCAGGATTTGGGAAACCTCAGTTAAAGGCCCTTTCCACACGGGGGATGGGGGAACGGGGCAGCGCACGCAGGGACGGATCTTACCTGAAAACGGGTTGCTCCGTCCCTGCGGGGAGCGCGCATTCGCCGCTCCACACGCTGGCGAGTTTCGGCGGTGTTCGGCGGCGCCCAAAATGGCGGCCGGCGGCTTCCGGCGGCGCTCCACCAATCAGGGCAGCCAGCCAGCCGGAAGCCCGCCCCTGGGCAGCTCTGCAGGGACGCGCTAGTGCGTCCTTGCAGTTTCACACGGGGCGCTGCAATGGGTTAGTGCGCTCGCGTTTCGTAAAAACCTCATAAAATGTGGTTTTTAAAAAACGCGCCGCGCCACCCCTTGCGGCCGCGCTAGCGCGGTTTGAGGTGTGGAACCTCCACTATTCAAACCGCTCTAGCGTGCTCCACGGTGTGGACGACCTCTGGATGAGTCGCCCTAAGCCGTTTTTTTTTCCCCGTGTAGAAAGGGCCAAAGTCTCTGCTGAGTTATCTCACATGGTGGTTGTGAAGAGAAAGTGGGGTGGGGGGAGAAATATGGTTGTCAGGTTTTCAGGAGAAGAAGGAGAAGAAAAAGAAGTAGTAATAGTAGTAGTAATAGTAGTAGTAGTAGTAGTTACAGTTGAAATTCATGATTCATAGAGCTGAAGTAGCTATTAACATGGTTTGCTCTGTATAATACCAAACTAAAATTAAATTAGCCATGTGTTTCTCTGTAAAATTAATATATTATCCACATTTTTAAAACATAAATTACATGATGCACAAACTTCTCTTTTTATGAAAATCCATATCTGATGGCCTTTTTTTTTTTGGCATGCAGTCCCGAATATGTTTTAAGCACATAAAAAAGAGTTTGACAACCATAATTATAATGCAGAGTAACCTGAGATCTGGTTAGATTGATAGAAGATCTGTTCCTCTCATTGCTATATTTCAGGGTACATAATTGAAAAAACAAAACTTTTCCACAAAAGCATCTGATCGTGGAATACTCTAAAACAAATACTAAATTCCAACAACAATTAACATTCAAATCACACTGAATCCAACTGGACTACAAGGAGCTTACTCGGGTGAGTTCAGGAGCCTCAAACACTTTAGCTCTTCTTAGTAAAGAAAATATTTCAACACCTGTATAATTTTTGCTCACATTTTCTGTAGGCTTCTGAGCTCCACAATATCCTATCTGAATGTCAACACAAAATGAGCCATGCGACAGGTGTGGATTTCTGCAATGGCACAGGGCTGGATTAGCAGAACTTTAGGATCCCTTTTAACTCTAAAATTCTTGGATTCTATATACTCAGATGATGAAATTACAAGGTTCCAGTCCCAGCCTTTCTGGTGCTGTCACCATGAGCCAATTGCAGCCTCTTAGCTTAACCAGCTCCAAAGGATTATTTGGATAAAAACAGGAGTAGGGAAAAATAATGTGCAACACCTTCAGCTCCAGCAGATACGAGTTAGTTTAAAAAAAAATCAAGGCTGTCATAAAAGAAGTGAGGTATCCCTAGCAGCCTTTTAGGACTTCTCATTTAGGTTACAATTTCATACAGATTTACCTGGAAGTAAGTTCCTGTGAAGTTCTGGGGCCTACTTGAGTAGATACCTGAGAACTGCATTGTTAATTTAAATGCAATATTGCTCTGTAGAGACAGACTTTCAAAACCATGGGCAGAAAAAGAAGCTATGGCCTGCTGCTTCATCCTCAACTGCCTTTCCTTTCTCAGTTGCTCAGACAACTTCCACCTGGAACATGCCACATCCCCAGTGAAACAGGAAGTAGCCAGGCAGTCTTTATGTGCATGACAAAGAGAGGTTATACTCTACTTCCTCCTCACCTATTCTGTTTCTTTGTTGCTCAGTAGAAAACTTCCACTAGCTTTAAGGCAGAGGCAAAGGAGATGGGAGATTTAATGATCTATGCTGGTGGTGAGCTTCTGAGACACCTAGGTACTCACTTTCCCCTGCAACTTGGTCTCAGCTTTTCTTAAATGGCCATACCATGAAACACAGAATTTTGCTTTCCAGCGTTCAAATAAGGTACACCCTTAAAATAAGGACAAGGTTGCATGCCCTCAGATAAGGGACATCCCTTATAACAAAGGATGCCTGTCAACCCTAGAAGACAGCCATATATTCTGCCTTGAGGTTATTAAAGGAAAGGAAGAATGTAACTGGAATTAAGACGTGCATAAACAGGGAGGGGGAGGACACAAAGGAAACACAAACAAATATCTAAATGGGAAACAATTCAAGGAAACAGCAGGAAAATATTGTATTATGAGGATATGATTCAGGGGAATGAAATCAAGAAAAATGCCAGAGAAGAGATGGGGAAAACTGGAAAGAGAATGGGCAAAGTGAAGAAGCAAACATGGCAAGCAATTCCAGAGGAAAATATGTCTAAAAATGAGTGAAATCTCTGGCAGCATGCCTCTAGAACATTTGACTGATCCCAACATCCATCTGTACTTCTGACAATTCTGATTTGAACAGCTAGAGCATTTTACATGACTTATTGAGAAGATATGACGTGCAATGCTGAAAGTGACAAATTATATTTAGAATTTAATAACAGCACTGGATTCAAAATAAGTTACTTGAACTTAGTTCCCTTGAACTCATGTCCCATTAATTTCAACATATCTGCATTCAACAACCCTAGCTTATATCCAGCCCACACACAGGCATGGATATCATAGGGACACCATTCAAGCCTAGAAAATCACGATTTGCAGTTCTGTTCTGAAGGCAAATTATACTTTGCAGCACATTGGAGAGAACTCGATGTACCATGAGCAAAGAAGAGGAAGGGAATGGATGATCCTGTAGCAGTCCATCCTTATTGGGCAATCCACACTTTGGTCATGAAAAACAAACCAGGTCACAGATTCATCATTTAAACACCTCTTGAGTGGCATATTGTCTCAGCAATCTATTACAATACTAAGGCATTTTGTCTGTCTCAGATATAGTTGTGTACATTCAGATACAGAAAGCAGTGAAAGCAACACCAACCTATACTCTATTTCTTCTATTATGTATCACATTGCAAGGAAAAAGGAAATAAGTAATGTTATTACAGAAGTATTCTTGCCACCATAAATTTTAAAAACTACCTCTGCAAGTATGTGAAACTTACAGTCCTTTAGGGATCATCATAAATTCACAAGCTGTCCCCAAGCACTAGATTTAGTATTTTGGTGTTTGAATTAGCTAAGGGGTAAAAGAAGAAATATAAAAGCCAGACAAACTGTTCAGGTACATAGCTGTCTTTTGGCTGCGCATCTACATAGGCTTCTTGACAACAGCATATCCATCTAAAAGGTGGCTACTGACTTTCAAATGATAATCTGGTGCAAATTCAACTACTCTTACCCTTTAGAAATCAGAAGGATTTCTACCTAGTACACTTGAAGAAGAAAGGTCAGTCATGCTTTTAATCTCTTCATTCATTGCATGTTATTCAAACTAGTGGATTCTTACAGTAAAATACTTCTACAGGTTTTTCTCATTTTTTTAAAAAAGAAACAGAATAAATCAACAAAGTGGCAGTCATCTAATATTTTACAACATATAATATTTGGGTATTAAGATTTCAGCCATTTTCATTCTTCAGCTTTGTTCTGTATGAATTTACAGTGATAATATTTTAAGAGATATTCTGCAAATATATGAATAATTTTTATGACCAACAATTTCAATAATATAGATGGGAAAAATGCATCATATCTCAAAATATACTTTGTATCTCCATCAAACTGCGTTTGTAGCCACTTTGTGAATGCATTTTATCACAAAAAATGTAAATAGAGTGCTAAACAGTTAAAAGCCAGCGTCATCTGCTTGGCAGGTACCTCTTTACAGTCTGTCATAAATGAGCTAACCACCGCAAAGAATGCAGTCCAATTCGCTCTGCCCTTAAGGCTGCCTATATTCATTAGAATGAGTTCAGCATTTCCATTCAATGGGTGTTACTGCTTCCTTTGGTTTTAATGAAATGAAGTAAAGCTGTCCTTCAATGGTTACATTTATGCCTTTTGCAAATATCATAAGGTTTTAAACTGTGTAACATGAGTCTCATGTATGAAGAGGGATGCAAGGATAGCATCTTATAGAAAACTTTCCTCCTTCCCAGTTCAGTGTGTTTTTTCACTCTGAATCCCCCACAGAGTGCTCAAGAAGAAAGAGCTGCTCAATTCCTATTCTTTAGATTTAAGCCTAGCTTGAAAGTTTGCATTAGTATATCTTCCCTATCCAGTCCTTTGAACAAAGAGATCCTTTTGATCTTCTGTTTACCAGGTCCTCCAGGTAGGTTAATGGAGAGTGCCACCTTCTCCCTTAGCACCAGTGCCAATGTGCAATGTGCTTTCTCTGGAGTCATGCACAAAGAATGCCAAAAATGCCCCCAGTTCTCTCACAAGTATGTGCACATATGATCTCCATTCCCTTCAAAGCAAGAATATATGTCATGGACTAAAAAAATAAAATAAATAAATAAATATAAATATTAAAACCTCAGGTCTGAGGTTTCCAAAGTGGTCCCTCTTAACTGCATGACTGGCCAACACAATATCAGATGGTATTCCGCCTACACAACTGTAGACCAAAGCAGATTGGGACAAAAGTTGTTCTTATATACAGGGCTAAACAGGATGACACTCTTTAATTTAGGAGAACTCCGTAAGAGTTTCATAAAACACTCTTATTATGCAGAGATTAACAGCAGAATTTTAAACTCTTTCACAATTACTAGAATTTGGATTCTTCCTACCATTAGCAATTGCAACAAAAGGAAATCCTTTGTATTTCCATTACCAAACACTTGCAAAAGCAACTTGGAGAATGTATTCAAGCAAGATATAATGATGACAACTTGAGTAGATGGCTTTTAAGGGGTGCTACACAAATGCATGGATTTGCCTATCAACAGTTATTACTCATTATAGCTAAGAGTGATACTATCTTTTTCAGAAACAGTGTTTCTCTGATTTCCAGGTGTAAGTGATAAAAAAACTCTGGCCAGGTTGACACTGGTTAGATCTATTAACACAATTCTTCTGTTCTTTTGTCCGAATTAATTCATTTATTTCCAAATTCTTTCAAAAACTTTATGATATTCCAAAAACTTTATGCTGTGAAAATCCTTTTCAGCAATATCATCAAGATTGACCATTTTTATGTCATCCCACTACATTTACTTTCAGGACAGAATATGTCTATATGCCACTGGGATTCTCTTCAGGGTTGGAACTGAATGCTGTAAACTCATCCAATGTACCTTTCTAGCTGAATGGGAACCACAAAGAGCTTCTGCGGCCATAAACAAATAGGTGGAGAATACAGAGCAGACAAAACTGATGCACATATTTCTACAAGTCCAACACAGAGTTAAGCACACTTAAACCCATTGGTTTAAACTGGTTATAAGCACAATTAACTATGCTATACAATGAACATACAGTCAAGTGATAGATTCATATCTTCATTCTCACTATTTTGGACCTCTGCTATGCATTAAATAAAAATACAAGAGCAGTAACAAATTCTCTACTGATCTGAATAAACTCACTTGCCAGTACAGTACCCGTTTTAGTCAATGCTGATGACCCATTAAAAACATGAGCAATGGACCAAATCCAAAATACAAGTTTCACTGAGCTTCACCTACATTGCCACCAAATGGTCAATAAATGCTCTAGTGGCATAAGAGCATTTATCTGAAAGGCTGATTACATATTAAAAATTTAGCTATCTTCAGTTAAGGCCAGGTTGTTCCAGATGGCTCTGTTATGTGCTAGAGGGCTACATCCCCATTGCGACTTATTAATACATAAAGTCTTGTTTATAAATAAGCACACTTGACTTCGCTTTTACTATGTTTTCTGAAAGGCAACTCTCAAATCAACTGATTGCAGGATTTGTTTGTTTGTTTCACTGGATATTTAAAAGGCAGTTAAATACGAATCGAGTTTGCATGTACTTTCAGGCAGTTAGAAGATACAATCTTCTAAGAAAGCATTTGTTCTGTAATCAAAGGTAGATGCAAATTTAACTTTCTTAATTTTAATTAATTGTGGAAAACATTCTCTCTTTTTTGGCCAGAAAAGGATCCCGGTGGAGTATATTGAACTAGATACAAACCACTTGCTTACTACATCAATAAATCCTAATGGTCCTCCAACAATTCTGTTCCAGCAAAGGACTTGGAGGGAAGGCAGTGCAACCTCTTAATGCACTGCCTAATAAACCAACATTTTAATAGCTAATCCTTTGGGTTATAACTCATGTTACATACACTTAACTTGCATTAGAGTAATGGGAACTATAAGTGCCACCTAGAGAAGAATGCATTGCAGTTACATATATTTTGCTTATAAGGAAAAGTACAATAAATATCCTAAGAATGTCTCCCATTCTAATGGACTTCCATGTATAAAAATCAGATAAAATATTCAAAAATCAGCAGTAAGTAACTCAGATAGATTCTAGCATCTGAGTGCACTTTTAATAATCAGTCGGCCATACTAGCAAGCCCATGAGTCAGTTTTACTGCCCCAATTAGACTATTTAACCCAGACCAGGAAGCATTAGTAATTAAACAAGTCCAGTAGTTAACTCCAAGCATGAGTTTACAAGTGATTCTGCAAAAGTTTTTTTGTTTAGTTTTTGTTTTGTTTTGTTTCTGGTGGGGATTTTTCCCAAGTATTGAAAAGCCATACCAGGCATTCACTAATGACAGTTCACATGTGAGTCACCATTAGCTACACTCCCGCTCTTCTCCCTGACTAACAGAATCTCACTGTTTACAATAGGGACAGAAAGAATATTTGAAAGTATTTTTAAAAAAATGGTCAAAATCATTTATTTCAAGTGTTGAGAAACCCTGATGAGAAGAATCTGAGACTGGCAAGAATTTTTAGAGTTCAGGATTTAATTCTGAGTAAAATTCACACCTGGTTGCTTTGCACAGGAAAATTATTTTTATGAAGAAGCAGCATTTTTTTTTTTTTTTTGGTGCAGGAGTTAATATTTCTGCATTAACAAATTATATCCCAGGGAGAAAATACTGTTTCCTGTGCAGAAAATGCTGATTTCTGTGCAAAACAACCACATTTAAATTTTGCACAGAATAAGTCCAAGATGTACACAGCCTTTGAAAACTGTATGGTTTTCTAAGATTTTCTTGCAGCAGAAAGAAAAATTACTTATTGCTGTTTTCAAGAAGAAACTCAGTGAAGAATTACATCCCTAGTTTACAGGCATAAAGAAGGATAATTTTCATCAGTAAAATGATTGGCTCATTTCTTCTTCTCCCCATCAATAGCATACCATCAGATTTATGAACTCTCATTTTGTTGAAAGAGCATACCAGACACCGATGTAGTAACAAAGAAAGTAAAATGTGAATATTGCTCCCCCAATGAATTCTGCCCCCTCAGAAAATAAAAAGCCTTCAGTCTCCAAATTTGTAGCATTGCAGAAGATAAGATGTGGAAAACTGTTCACATCTCAAACTCTTATATTTGCTTTGTACATATTCCCTTGCTAACTTTGCCTGCCTCTTCTCTTTGAATGCTTAAACTGTATTTCTAAATGTTCAACAGAAGTTTTCAGTTACTGCAATGCTAAAAAACTGGAGACTGAAGAAAAATTTCATGGGGCTGCATCAAGTCTGATGGGAGGGGCTAATTTTAACCCCTTCTTGTAGCTATACTCCTGAACCAGATACATATAATCTCTCGTCGATGGTAAACAAAACAGTGAAACATGCAACGATAAACCTTTTATGCTTATTTCACCTAAATTGTATATAAAGCTGACCTTTTGTAACTGGAGGGCTTCTACCTTGTAACAACTATAATATCCCACAGCATGATTCCCAAGATTTGCTCATGCTGCAGATCTAAAGTATTACAGAAAGGAACAATACAAAAAAAGTTTGTAACATACATATATGAGGGTAGGTGGGAAGGAATTGTGCATATGAATTTCGTTGTGTCCATGACTTTTCCTCTTCTCTTCCCTGTGAGAAGTGCCAAATGCTCATGAGGAACAAGGCTCATTCAATACGCACAGAAGCAGACACCACTCCGCAACATATTGAAAAGGTTTGTAGTAGTTTTAGCTTATTTAATTATTCTATTGCTTTAATCTGTTTAACTTGTTTAAATATTATTTGTAAGCCAACCTGAGAGCTTTGATATAGGGAAAGGGTATACATTTTTTAACAATAACACACAATTTCAATTTGTGCTTATGATAAATATATTGGGTGCCTCATTTGCCACAAGCAGAGAGTAGCCATCTGTACAGAAAATGTAATGGTATAAAGCATTCCACTGATATTTGAAGTCCAGAGGGTGTTCTAAGATCATCTTATAAATTACAATTAGACAGGGGAAGATCAACATAGAATGCAAGCCACCTACCACTCCTACTTTTTCATAAATTATTATAATGTGTCTTTTTTTATTATGTACCAGCAGCGTGTCTGATTTAATGAGGCTCTCATATACTTGTCTCATAATAAACTTGTAATCATAATAATCATTCACAAAGCAATGGTAATATGTTGTCCTCTGGATTGGAAAGTAGTTTGCAAAATGGTTCCATATACCCAGTAGGATATTATAACTGTGTTCTTTAGAAAACAAAAATTAATGGAATGTCAATAACAGTTTGGAATATAGCATGTTGTAGTCTGCTATGCAAATTAATGCATCAAAACTATCACTGGATTTTTCCAAGATCTTTGGTTGTTCCAAAATAACTCTGAAGCTAAGGTTGGCAAAATATTTGTCTCCACTGATTCCAAACTGAAATTGCATATTCATTATTGCAAATAAATATTCTAAAGAAACAACAGGCTT
This sequence comes from Iguana delicatissima, assembly GCA_948472985.1. Lineage (NCBI taxonomy): Eukaryota > Metazoa > Chordata > Lepidosauria > Squamata > Iguanidae > Iguana > Iguana delicatissima. Next base: position 223,433 of record CAOKZL010001666.1, read on the forward strand.
TCAAACATGCATACATACAAGTGATGATCAACAGCCCACCATAATGTGGGGGACTGATGAGCAACAGCCTAGAAAGAAAGACGTCAAATAGCCAGTTGATCCTTTGAAATGAGAACAAAGAGCAATCAAGAAAACTGAGTATTTGTGGAAATTATCTTGCACATACAAAGATAGCTCAGGAAATATTGAAAGTTTTTACACATCTATATGCCAGGGAATGGTATTTAAGATTTTTTAAAAAAAAATAAGCACAAAGCACTATTGTTGGCTTGCTACTAAAGATGGACCATGGCTTCATCACAGGCAACATGGTTTTGAATATGCAACCCCTTCAGCTTCACTGCTCACTATTTCCAATCCTGGAGTTTGGACTGCAAGTTGGAAAAGATATAGCTGGTCAGAATGCATAGTAGTGTGCTAGATAGATTATTAGTCTGAAGTAGCCTTCCTTAACCTGAAGCCCCTATATTGGAACACAACTCCCATGGGATACGGGATCATTCTTTACAATTACTCTTCCTTACCTCAAAAAGTAGAAGATCTGAAAGAATACTGATAGTGAGATTTAAATGGTTGTCAGTAGAAAACTGTCTTTAGACAGAACACTGTCAGTATCCAGGAATTTCAGAAGAAAATAAAGGGCACAGTTCTTCCCCATCTACCAGAGTTCTGAAGGGAAACATAACAGATAGCTGCTACCAACCCTCTTGTCAACTTTCATACCCTGCAACATTTTACTGATGAAAATGGGGACATATGTAATGACGTAATACCAGAGTGTGATCAAGATGGGAAAAGGTATTAAGAAGGAAGAACACACAAACTAGGAGAGGCTGCAGCAGTTTGCTTTGGCCAACTGGGAAGAACAAGATTCAAATCCTTCCTCTCCTCTCCCTTCCTCACGCTCAATTAATTAATTGAGAGCAAACTACTTTTGCACATTGATCTCTGTGTGCAGCAGTTGAAGTAAGCTGAGGATGAAGTGGGAAAGTGGGAGAAGGAGAGAGAAACTGGGACATTTTAAAAGCAGCAGGAAAAAAGTGGAACAATAAAGGATTAATCTGCCAAATTGGGACTTTAGAGATCAAAGATCAGTACAGTACAGTGTCCAACAGAGATGAATGAAAATGAACCAAAAGAAATGTGAAGGCTAGCACCTGATGTTATTATCAACAATTTGAAAGAATATAAGCAGTCATTCCTCAATATTTCATTACCCTTCAAAGGCGTTCTGAAACTATTGTAATTTTTTTTCTGCAAAATGTATCACTGTTATTATACAAAGAGATAAGGTATTGATAGTGGAACTGATAGACCCTACTCCTGTTGCTTGCAGCAATATTTTTCTACCAGATCAATCATACTGAATGTCTTCAAAACATATATTTATAACAGAGTATTAATATCTTGGCAATAATGTCTTTTTGAAAGATGGAAATGGGGATCCCAAATGTCAAGATCTAAATTCCATTCAGCAGCTACACCTATTTTCACAGAGCCAAACCCCAGATACTGCATGCAGCTAAGAAATGGACCTTGAATCAGATGAGATGGCCATAAATCCCACACAGTCCTTAGTTACAATATAAAGCCCAAGGTACAATATAAAGGAGAGCAAACTGAATGTCACTATGAGGCAGAAGTGATAAGTACATCTGGTTCAGAAATAAAACACCATGCCAGTATCTCTACGTACTTCATTCTCCTCTAAGCCTCTAAGAAAAGTTTTAAGTAAATTCTGAGAAGCAACCGAGTACATGAATTCAAGTTCTGAAGGAGCTTCCAGCTCGAAGCTGAGAGACAAGGTATTGAGAGCCAGTACTTTAAAGTAAAGCTTTCCAAACTTTTCATGTTGGTGATGCACTTTTTAGACATGCATCATTTCCTGACACAATAATTCATTTTTACTAGCCAACCAGAGGTTAAACTAACCCCTTATAAGAGATACAGACATATTGTAATAACAAAATGTATGGAGACACAACCTATCTCATGACAGCCTTTCATATTTTTTTAAAATATATGATTTATAAATAATGACATGCATTTCCGAGATTGTAGGCGACACACACACGTCAGGCGACACACTAACGTGTTGTAGCACACCATTTGGAAAGCCTTGCTTTAAAGTCTCAGTTCAGTTCAACATATAATAATACTACTGTATGTGCTCCCTACTCTACATACCTCATCTTCTGATTCTCTAGCATCTAGTGCCAGGTGCTTCCTGTTCAGCATCCAAGGCTCAGTTAACATCTCCACGGTCTGCCATAGGATATGAAAAGCGGGTTTTGTCCACTGTAGTTATACTGATGTCACAATGGAATTTCTTCATGCAATACTGAACATTTAGAGATCTGAGCAGGAGGGGCAAGTACTTTACAGTAAAACAACAACATTAATTTTCATTTTCCAGATTTTACAGCTAAGGTACTAAACACCAAGCTTGGTTCAGACATAACACCAAAACATGGAACTACATCATGAGAACAGGCACAAAAAGCTTTGTACTCAAATGCTTCTCCCTTCCTACTCCTTGTCCATAAGATTAGCAATCCTATCCATTCCCTCCAACTGTCCCAGTTTGGCAGGGACAGCCCTTGTCTTCTGTCCCAGTTTTTCTGCTGCTTTTAAAATGTCCCAATTTCTCTCTCCTCCTTCCACTTCTTCTCTTTATCCTCAGTTTACTTCAATTGCTACAAACTGAGTTCAAAGTGCAAAAGCAGTTTGGAGTCAGTTAACTGAGCGTCAGGATAGGGAGGGAGCAGGATCTTGCCCTTACCCAATAGGATGAGGCAAAAGCAAACTGCTGCAGCCTCTCCTGGCTTCTTCATTAATCACTTTTGCCATCTTGACCACATTCTGATGTTGCTTGGCCACACATGTCCTGGTTTTCATCTGAGAAATGCTGGAGGAGATGCCTATTTGATTTGCAGCTTATAGGTTTCCTGCATCCAAATGTCCATAATATTCACTATCTGGATATGTTCTAAAGTATAGTAAATTTAGATTTGTCAGCCCAATATTTCAGGGGTCACAAGCAATTATTAGCAATCCCAACACCTGGTGAAAGGAAAACGCTACTCCTACACACGGACCAAAGAATATTATAGTCAAAATCAATGGAATTATTCCAGAATTAATAAGTTTTGCATTTCATCCACTGTTTACACTCAAGCAACAAGATCATCCTATCCTGATCCTCATCCTTCCATTGTTTTACATCTTCAGAATTACATAGGCAATCCATAAATAAATAAAATTGTGTTATTATAGTGGCACCCAGACAACATGGAAGAAAATATACAAAAAAACAAATAAAGACAAACAAATCTGCCACAGGAAATTAATGCTTCTCAGATCACACAATTAGCCAAAAGAGCACTAAACAGGCTGAAAACAGAGTGATAGGTTCATTGCTGAGTACCCAGAAATGAACAATTCTCATTGAGATAAGTAGATACAGCACACAGAGAACTATTATGGCACAAGTGCCACTGAAATGAATGAGGGTGACTCAGGGGCAGTAGGAAAAGATGGAGGAAAACACTCATATCAGTGTCCAAATGACAGCCAAAAATAATCATAATAATACTTCATCAAATTTCTTGTGCACAAAGCTTCTAATAGTATTTTCAACAGTTATCATTTAAGAGTTAGTAACATTTTTGTTACTGTTTTGTTTTTCAAACTAATGTAAGACTTTCTTTTGTGATGCATCAGCTTAGAATTACAGAACTGTAGAAATGTATTTTAGGCCATTTCTGTTATAGTACTATTATTCCACTTTCAGCATCCTATGGAATCCTGGGGTTTGCAGTTTAGGGAGGGGCCTTCAGAATTCTCAGCCAGAGAGCTCTTTGGCCTCAATAAACTACAAACCCCAGAATTCCACAAGGTGTTGAAATTGGAATAATAGCGCTATAATAGCGTATGGCGGAAACGGCCTTATACTAGTTTAACAGTTCTGATTTCTTCTAACAAAAATGCCTCAAACTGTAGTTTGGTACGTTCCTCAGAATTCTCTAAACACATGGAGTTTGAAGATAATGGTTACCTAAAACACTGAAGTTCCATGTATGTCAAGCCAAATGAGGCCCCAGTGAATCCAATTAAACTTTGTACAGGCAAGTGTGTATAGGATTACAGCCTCAGGCTGAAATCCTCTACACATTTACTTATGAGCAATTTCTGTTGAACCTAATGAGCATTATGTTTGACGTTAGTGTTGCCAGACTCAAAACTGGAGATGGCTTCTTGCACCTTTAATGGCTGTGTGGAAGAGAGAATTTCAGCAAGCGTGTCATTACCTGCAGTTAGTGTTGCCAAGCTGAAAACTGTGGAGGGCTCCTATAATTTTAATGGTTGTGTAGAAGAGGACATTTTAGCAGGTATTGCTTGTTACCTGGTTGCATGGTGAACAACACAGCAAACTGCTCTGCACACATACTTTTTCTACTGGATTCTGTTGTTCTTCCAAGCAGACAGTCCTGTGGTTTATTCTTCCCACTATATTCCTGCTATGTATATGAAGCTAAATTGTCCTGCTCTCTATATTATCCTGTACTCTCTTGCACTGTCTTGCTCTATCTCTCTCACTCTCTGAAGCTGTCTTTTTAAATCTGCTATGGGAGAGGTTTAGCCTATCAGGAAGCATGCCAATGTTATCAATCAACCAATCAATCAATGCTTTAGAAATGATGGTGGTGTAGAGGGAGGAGTGTCTATTTTACAGATTACTTTCTACCCATCACAGGATTGCCATACCCAGAATTTATTTGGAAGAGACAGAGGGAACACTTGTGGATTCATCTGAAGTTTGTAGTCTAAGTAAAATGATAACTTCAAAGGAGATTTAACCAACTGCCATAAAGCACCAAAGAATTTTGTGATACTTTTTAGACAAACATATTATGGCATAAGTTTTCATGGACACTGTTTACTCCAAGAGATGAAGGAGACAGTGTACATATGGCACTTCCTTCTGCCATAATAAACCAGCTAGTCTTTAAGGTATAACAAGACTCTTTGATGTTTTTGCTGCAACAGACTAACAGGGTCCTGATTGCCAAAGGCTCCTTAATGCCTGATGAACTAATACTGTTGTGCAAAAGGAAAGTTAGAACAGTTCAAGTACTGGAAATGTTGCCCAGAGGCAAGTTGAAGGCATGTTAAGCACGGCTACACACACACACATACACACATACACACACACTTTAAACCGGAGTTCAATTACTAACCTCCTCCCCTGAACCAAAAGAGCAGCTTCTATCTTGCAACTAGGAATGTAGCGTAACACACTCCATTAATTTGGCTATCTTCTCAAAGCAGCAGGGTGCAAATAAAACACTCTCTTAGCAATGACTCTACAGTACAACCCAACTGAAAAGCAATAAAAAGAAACAGCCAAATGTACATAAAGAAAAAGCTATTTAAAATATATTAATCTCTGATGAATGTAGTCACTCATTTGACTATATTTGCTAAACATTTTCTACTAGCAGTATATGGGGCGGGGGGGCGGTAAGGGCAGATCTTTAGCAAGTGTGACCAGCAATTATCTAAGAAAGAAGTAATTCTTTAAATTTAAAAAGACTGCCAATGACCATGCTATGGATTCTCTCTAGTTGAACAGTACATTGTAATTTACCTATACTATATATATATATATATATATATATATATATATATATATAAATAAAAATCTCATGTACTTTTTTTTACCTTCAATGCATCTTGAAGGCACATTACTAAATTAAACTTTTATTTCTTGAGATAACATATTTTACATGTACAAATATAAGAACAGCAACAATTGAAAGGAGGAAAAGGAAAAAGCTGTGTTAACCAATGTATCTGGCATTGTATATATAAGTCTTCTGACACCTGGAACCCTACAGATATATACTGGAATACAATTCTCGTCATTGCCAGCCAGCATTTGGTCAAGCTGGCAGAGTAGGATGGGAATATTATAGTCCAACACCTATGCAGAGCAACAGGCTGGGGAAGCCACAGATCTAAATTATAACGCTGAACACACCTAAATCCTTTAGTTTGAGATATAAGCACACACAAGACAGTACCAGAGTGTATAATCCTTGCCACTGCAAATTAAAATTTAAAAATTAAGTTCATGGCACACCTAAGGTAGAATGAAAAGCAAGCATTCTTATGTCCCATCTTGGCACTGTGTACCTTTTATTCTCTGCACTCACTAGCCTCTGCTTCAATTTTCCCTGATGTATTTATCAGGGCTTACTGTCTGTTATTACGCTTGATTATTATTCCAAGGAAGAACTCTATTCCTGTTTTCCTTACGAGAAGCAAGAGCTTCCATTCACTTCTTGTGCATGCCATTTCGAGTCCTTATTTCAACAAGCTTTAGCTTTCCACATATTTTCTTTCCACAACTGAGGAGAGGTTTTCTGCATTTGTTTGTTGTTCAGATTCTATTATTAATAACATTTAAGGTTTACATTTCATTATATGAAAATGTAGACTGCATGAGAATTCAGTTGCCTGGGTGGGCATGCCACCCAAAATGTGGCAAAGCCACAATGAGCACCAGATATCATCTTGAAGTTCTCTATTATTTTAAGATTTCTTCTGAGCCCTTACAAGAAGTGAGCCAACATTAGGAAAATACATAAAAGAACTTAATTGTGCATCTTATTTCCATATTGCCTGCCTTGGGTCCAATTCAGGGGAAAGATGGGATATAAATTAAAAAAAAACATAGAAATTAAGTTCCCAAGGCAGCTAAAACAATAATACAATCTGCTTTTTTGTAACTAATCTCTACTTCTCTTTTAGATTTGTAACCTGCTTTATGTTTATAAATACACTGGAGAACACTAACAAAATCCCCAATTAGAAATAATGTAATGAACAATATGAATCCATTTTTAAAACATAAATACATAAAAGTGAAATCAGTTACAATATAATAGAATTAAAATGTGGAGCAGCAGAGGAAAACAAACAAGCTTGATACCTGTTTTACCACATAGGTAAATAAAAAAAAGATGAAGTGGCCATTAATACACAGCTAAACGTGGCTTCTTGACCACAGGGTCAAAAGTTCCAAGAAGATTCACTCTTCAGTTTTTACCAAACAGCATCAAATGGTAGTAGGAATGGGCAAAGAAACTGTCTGGAAAGTCTCAACACACTGACAGACTTGTACAAGAGATGGTAGGCCTTTGGGTAGCTTGGTCCAAAGCCATTTAGGTTTTTATTATTAACTAGCATATACACCTGGCATTGCCCAGGATTTTACTTTCTTATAGGTAATACTTGTTAGAAATAATCCCCCAAACTGTCTTATTCAGTACCTGTAACTTTTCCCCATACTCCCCAATCCAATCCGTATTCAGAGTTATTAACATACAGGGGTTGGTTTCCTAAGGGAATAGACCACCCTCCTTGTTGCTGCTAGGCCTCATCTCCATAGCAACCAGCCAGGCCCAAGAGCTCTCTGGCTGAGAATTCTAAAGGCACCTCCCTAGACTGCAAACCCCAGGATTCCAAAGAATCTTCTTAGGCAGCCAATCATGTGAGTCTTTTCTGCCTGACACGGACAGACAAGCTTTGACTTTAGATAAACAGTGCCGAGTTATACCCAGAAATGGACCCATAGTCAATGTACCTATTGAAACCTGGGAATCCTTGATGCTATCAATGGCCTGAACCAGCTAAAATTTCTGAGTAGTTTTCAGACTCAACTGCATGTGAAAGTATGTTGCAATAATCCTGAAGAGAGACAACAGAAACCCATGTCACCCTAAATCAGATCACTATAGGTACTGTCTCAGTCTCGGGTGACAAAAAGCACTCTTGGCTACCACCTGTACATCCAAATCTAGTAATGAGTACGTCCAAATGACAAACCTGATTTTTCAAGAGGAGTTCAGTACATCCAGAATAGGCTGGATGCAAGTCCCCAGATCTGTTTTTCTGCTAACCAACTCCTAAATCTTGAATTGATTAAGTTTCAATTTGTCCTTTCTCATTACCACTACCAAAGACATTTTCAGAACACAAACAGTTTCCTCAGAGTGGGATTGAAAGAAGAGACAAGAGTCTAGTTTTATTCACATACTGGTAACACCAAAGTCCAAAACCTGAACTACTTCCTCAGGTGGTTTCATGTCAATGTTAAAAAATGGAATCTAACAAAAAGAAAAAGTGACTAATAGCAGTGACTAATAGAAGCAAATATACTGAACAGTAATCCCTCATCATCACTTTCTTAAAGGACCTCCAGTAAGGACTAGAACTACCACAAAGAAGTACTACTCAATCTCATCCCAACCAGGCAACCAGAAGGTTGAGCAATACTATGGAAAGCCACTGAAGTTCCACCAGAACCAAAACGAACATATTTTCCATTTATAGTTCCTAGCAAGGACCATCAGCCACAGCAAACAAGTCACTTTCATCCAATAAATGTATCTGAAAACAGATTGAAATGTAATCATCCAGCAACATCTGGAGTTGAGGTCATTGGTGGCTAGGGCCTTCCACTCCAATGGGGTGATGAATCTGCTCTCAGGTTTAGTCTAAACTTTAAAAGAGTTAAAAAAAATCCTCAAAATAGATCCAGCATCTTATACTGCTCCATTAATGTTTTCAGACTATTATTCCAGTGAAGTGAGCATCACCAATTATCATTGACTGAGACACCATCACACTCACTCACATTAATGCAGACACACATTATGTTCTACTTAAACATAGAGCTATGAAAGAGACTAATATCTGATCAGAAGGCAACACCAGGTTTTTAATATTTCACTCAGTCTTGTTACTGATGTATGATCCTGAAATGTTTTCTCCAAAGTTTCATCCATTTCATTTTGAATTAGGCCAACTCCAATTTACTGTAAACCCTCAAATTTAAAATCTGCTAGAGAGCCAGCTGAGTATTACACCAGGACACTGAGAGACCAGGGTTCAAATCCCTGCTCTGTCATAAAAATGCGCTAGGTGACCTTGGGCAAGTCAAACTTTCTCTGCCTCAGATGAAAGCAACAGCAAACCCCCTCTGAACCAATCTTGTCATGATAGATTCACTTTAGGGTGGCCATAATTTGGAAATGACTTGAAGGCATACAAGAGCAACAAAGATTCATATCTGGTCTGAACAATCCATGCAACTTGTAAGATAAAAAAGTAATTATATAAAATTTAGGACAAACACACAAAAGGGAGTTTGTTCACACAGGATGCCCCAGAAGACATCTAAAACGAAGCTCCTTAGTGGGACATGTTTTAAAGTTACGTATTCAGCAACACATTCAGATCTACCAATAGCAATACATCTGCCATATACCCTAGGTACATCAAGTCTGGATTATTGCAGCATGGTCTCCACAGTGGCCCTTTTCGCTTGCCATTTTCCATGTGAAAGAGGGCCTGGAGCATCGCGCAATTGTGAGGAGCGATCTGCACGACGCACTCACAATTGCACAGCGCTCCAGGGGCTGGCAGGGGCCGATTGCACACCTTTTCATTTTCGGCTAGAAGCCGAAAATGGTGCACAATTGCGCATTGCTCCCGGGCCCTGCGTGCCCTTATCTGGCATGTGGAGCCTTCAGAGCTGCACCAGTCACGCTTCCTGGAAGGAAGAGGCAGGGCTCTCGCACGAGCAGGCAGCTCGTGCGGAGCCGAAGTACCCCAGACGCGAGAACCTCTTACTGGAGGCTGCTTGCGCGATGCCTGCACCCCAGCACCAAAAGACGGTAAGGTGAGGAAAGGACCAGTGTTTCCTTTAAGGATTACTCCATAAATGGATCTGGAATATTTATTATATTCATAAAGCATTTATATCCAACCCTTTAGCTGCAGGAACAAGCCACCTATTGATATCATCTGTGGAGGCCCTTCGATGTGGTTCAACATCCAACATAAGTACATTTGCTTGGAACCATAAAAAGTTTTTAGCAGCTGTGAATAGCTTCTGGAAATCTCCAATATATAAATGACCTTTCCTAACTTTAAAGAAACCTTTACTTCTTAGAAAGTAAATTGCTGTTTTATGGAATTAATTTTAACTGTGTCTGGATTTTTAATCATTTTTATTGCTGCTGTATGTGTTATATCCTGTCTGTTGTTTTAGTGTTAGATTATAAATGCTGTTTTAAATTGTTAATTAATAGTTTTAACTTTGTTGTCAGATCCCTTGCATATAAACTGTTTTGAATAAATAAATACACTTGGCAAGGGGCCTTACTCAATCCTGGCTTCCTGAGAAATGTCCTAGTATGATGATGCTTCCAAGCACCTCTTTGTCACATTCATATGTTATCTTTTTGGCTGGAATATGTAAAGAGGACCTAAAGTACAGAACGATGTTAAATATTTGTATTAGTGCCTCAATGAGTAACTCTAAGCTAACTTCCATAAAATGCCAGCAAAACATGATGTTTGAAGATGCACCGTATAGCAGGAACCAGCATATGTCATTCTGTGAATTTACTAATGGAGCAAGGAGGGTGACCAAAATGGTGAAGGGTCTGGAAGCCATGCCCTATGAGGAGCAGCTTAGGGAGCTGGGTATGTTTAGTCTACAGAAGAGAAGGTTAAAAGGGGACATGATAGCCATGTTTAAATGTTTGAAGGGATGTCATGTCAAGGAGGGAGTGGGCTTGTTTTCTGCTGCTCCAGAGACTAGGACAAGGAGCAATGGATTCAAGCTGCAGGAAAGGAGATTCCACCTGAGCCTCAGGAAGAATTTCCTAATGGTCAGAGCTGTCCGGCAGTGGAATATGCTGCCTTGGAGTGTGGTGGAGTCTCTTTCTTTGGAGATTTTTAAGCAGAGGCTGGATGGCCATCTGTTGGGAATGCTTTGATGTGTGTTCCTGCATTGCAGGGGGTTGGACTAGATAGCCCCTGTGGTCTCTTCCAACTCTATGATTCTAAGAGCTAGGGTCAAGCATTCTGTTCAGCAGTGCTCCATGGTGCCCATGCTCCTCTTCTCCTCCCCAGTCTCCTTCTCACATGGGCTTTCCCTGACTCTCTTTTCAGTTTTGTTAATTATTATGGCTAATGCTGCAGCCACAGTAATAGCATGAAAACATTATTTGAAACTGTGGTCAGAAGAAGGTTTGCCAACTGCAGTTTGGAACTGTTATTATTGAAAACTCCAAGGCTGATTTAGTGTTAATCATAAACATCTCTCAAGCTGGAAGCAGGCTACGTGAGGAGTGATAAGAAGGAAAGCCCCTAGAATGATCACAATAATCAAACCACATATGAGCATATAAACCAGGCAACTGGAATAAATTAGTCCAAGTATTTTGGTTCAAATGGGTTGCAGATAGGACAATAGACTGTTTTGTAAAATGCTAAAGATGTAATATCTTGATTGGGAAGAACAATGACTAATATCACAAACCAACTTCTCCCAAATTCATGCATTAATCCACTGGCATCTGTGACTTCTTAAACGATCTTTAAAACCACACAAACACAGCTGAGAGTTGGCTCACTAACTTCTAAGGACCCTTACCTTAGAACGGTCCATACATTTTCACAATTACCCACTATTTATATGCCAATTGCCGCTAAGAAAAACAGACCAGAAAGACACAGAAGCCATAGAATATATGTTTCTAGACTATGGTTAAATGTGAACTTAGGAAAGCACTGAACATTTTCAGCCTCTAAAGAAAGGATTTAAAGAAGAAATGACTCTGAATTTGTCCTTCCTAATTTGGTACCATCATCTGTAGGGGTACTATAACAACACTGCTTTACCAACAGTTCAGTAACAGAGCATCTGGAAACGATGCAAACGAAATGGGTACTTTTCGAGGTCACTCCATTTTTGTCCTACCTGTACAGTCTCATAAACTGCGAATTTAAAACACACACACACATTCATATAACTAGAAAATAGGTGTACAGTTTTCTCTGTATGCAAATATGTACTATAATGCCCTGTTGGGTTAAACAAAATATTTATTTCTAACATGAATTTGAAGACATAGACTCCTACATAAAAATACAGACCATCAACACATAAAACATAAAAGCCTACTGGAAGCTAAAAACTGTAATTATAAACAAACATTTTTGCATGTAACCTATTGCTCCTGAGCCCACATTTAAACGCAGATATTTAAGGTTTATCATACTCCAGCAATTAAAGCTAGAAGCGGTCCACATTTAGAAATAATCCTCATCTCTGTTTCATTAAACACACTTTTTTACTCACCTGCAAGGAAGTATAGAGTACCAAAGCAAAATATGAAAAAGCCCAATGCATAAGAGAAGGAAATGAGAACTAAACCAACATAAATCATGTCAGCTTTATTGAACCACAAAAGAATCTATATGCTAAAATTTTTATGTTTTTCCTAAGTTTTTAGGCCTATACAAAGTCGAAACAAATAGAAACCACCAGAGGATTTATACAAAGCCAAACAAAAAAAGAATAAATTAAGTCTGTATGTGTTTCTAATCAAATACCATAGTGCAAAAGAAGAAGCTAATGCTTCATAGCAGCCTAACAAAAAGAAAAACAAAATAGCCAGTTTATTCTGATTGTCTACGTTCATCTTTAGATGTGGTTTTCTAAAGGCTCCTTGTTTATTGTTCCTAATCTCCAAATGCTCCAGACACTATAGCTTCAAAAAAGTAACCTCTGCAGCGAAATGAAAAATGGAAGCAAACTGATAGCATCTTACATCTTTACGCTTGACCTCACATGCATATTCATTTCTGTCCAGTAGCTGAGAGGCTTTTGTATTGTAACATTTTGGGACAAACAGGCAGAAACATATAATTGGGTCCTAAGCAGAGATTTAGACAAATTTTTTCTCCTTCTTCCCCAAAATCTACTCCAAAATTATGCTTAATAAACACTCAAATTTATTTTCAGGCAGCTTTTCCACAGTATTAGTTACTGCATTTTTTTTCATAAAGATCTTTAATTAGGTTAGAACATCTCACACATCTGTGCTTTGGAAGCCTCTGTCAACCCAGGAAATGCAATCACATGGAAACCAATGTCCTCTAGCTATCAGACAATTGATTTTTGCATGATTCTGCTCATGTGTGGCTCAAGGGACATGCGATATGTTCACTCATTTGTCAGTCAGTTTGCCCATGCTTCATTAGCACAGAACATTTTTTTTCTTCAATATTCTCCAGTACTGAAATATTTTACTTCCTAACCCCATCACCACCAAAAAAAGCTGCAAGAAAGATGAACACAGGAAATCAAGTAAAGTTGCTTATAAAGGGCATGATTCAGGCCAAGTTACATATTGTAAGTTCCTTCCATCTGAATAGAAATGTTAACTATATCTGCTGATGAAATAATTGAGAATAAACTTCATCTGCAGTATGCCAAAAGTGTGTAACTCTGAGATAAAAACGTAGTTGGAAGGATGGCTTGAGCATAGTCTTTGAGAGTATGTTTGTCATCTATGGACTATTAAAAATGATTAGAGCACTGTTTTTAAAAGATAGCACAAACAGAACCCATGCAGGTGGAATGTAAGAAAAAAGCAGCATCAACCTTAGCCTATGTGATAGGAAATTTAGCTGGATAATTCTTGACTGTACAGAGACACACTTCATATTTTCCAATATGAAGTCTCTGTGCTTGTGTGTGTGTGTCAGAACTACATTATAAAAAATAACATAAAAATGCTTAGAACACCATAAAAAATAAGTTATAAGAGCATATTAGAGGGCTAGTTTCAAAAGCATGCTCTCAAAGACTTTGGATAAAGGTAATTCAAAGCTGTAAACATACAGTGCCAACTCCACTTGAGAAATCTATGGTCCCTTCCCCATGAATGCTATAAACCCTTGAGGAGACTGCAACACATGTCAACGATGCATACCTTCAGAGAAATCTTGCCTGCAATACTCTCATTCTCTCTCTCTCTCTCTCTCTCATTCTCTTTGGAATTCACACTAATGCAGCATAAATCATCTTGGAAAGAAGAAAGCATATTTGGTGAATTCTAAAGCTTTCCTTGTTAAACAAGGTGGTAGGGTCACATAAAACTTAAAGAATCACTCCAATTCCACTTGATGGCTGCCCCGCAGGTTGTCTTTTGAAACAAGCTTATGAGATGCAAGTTGATGTTTCAGTGACAATATTTTTTTAAAAAACCACAATAGTTCATTTTTCAAAAATACTTGTTAGTAAAATCCTCTGCAATATATTGCTGTCCACAGTTCCCTAAAAGCAATAGTATTTAGAACTCCTTGTGTAAACCACAACACCATCCTCTAATATTGGGGATTTGGGAGAAACAGAACTTGAAATAAGACTGGTGTTGGCTTTTCCCAAGATATTGAACTCAGTCCAGATGAAAGACGGCTTTTGCTATGACACAGTGCTCCTGGCATTGCAGACCTGCAATCTACTAAAGTTGGATGTATGGAAATAGAGATGAATTATGTGCCCATTCACTCTCAACTTCAAATATGTCTTGCTTAGTGTCTTGGCAAGGTAGGATGTTGCAAATACGATGTCCAGAAAACCCCAACAACACATTTCTGAAGAGCACTCTCCCCTACCACTATCAGTGTGCACATACATTAGTGCATATACATGGGGGCATAGTTCCAGTGAGGGTGGTGTGTTTAATCAAGTAAATCAGACGCTAACTTGAGTTGGCACCAATGTATGGATGCATGGAGACATATCCACAGGATGTATGCATTACAAGATGATAAGAGACATTTACAACCCAGAATATAGGAGCAGGGTAGCCTCAAGTGACATCACCAGATCAACTGCAGTGTCAAGCCATTCCAATATATTATCCTGCATGCCACTGCTTTCAAAGCCTCCTTTCTGCTCTAACCGTCAGAAAGCACTTGTGATTGCAAATACTAGAGGCTCTTTCCAAACACAGACAAAGCATGCCATATCCTGTTGGCATACAGTAAAGACAGTGGAGGCTGGTAAATTGATCAAGACATTCATTTAAACAAAATCTACAAAATTCATCACCATAGAAACCAGAAAGCAAGAAACTACATAACACTAAAGTAAATGCCATATCCACTTTGTCAGTACAAGGCAGCCTAAGGGAGTTTCCGAAGGATAAAAAGTAACTGTGGGTTCAATACATCCAGGACAGAAGGACTTTAAAAATAAAGTGCTTTCCTGGGGAATATAATTAATTTAATATTTTCATCTTCATTTTACTGTCATTTAATTATAACTTCTGACAAATCACATTGTTACTCACAGGCATTTGTTACAGCGAAGCTGTTTGCTGTTTCAATGTTGTCTACATGAGGAACCAAAGTAAAAGGTGCTTCAGATGCATTGGGGCTGGTGTTGTGAAGAAAAATTGCTAATCGAAAAGCAGTATATTCCTGATCTGTGTTTCTGATGAAGAGGCCACCTACCAAGTAAATAAATGATAGCAGAGGAAAGAAAAGTGTCAGAATTAATTATTTCTGTGCCAGCCATTCTACTGTAAAATTAGCTTCTTTAGGTCCTCTTAAGTCCCTTTCATGGGGAATGCATGTTTTTATATATATGAAAATGTGAGACTTTGAGGACCCCTCCTCCTGTTTTTAGAAAGTGAGATTTTCAAGCTGACCTCTTTCTGCCTTTTCACATCTTGAACAGCTATGCCCACTGTGAGGAGAGTGACCTTTGAAGCCATTTAGCTTCCATCTCTGTTAATATGGAATGCATCGCTAAACTGGCCCTGTATTATTAAGTAGCAGGCAGATTAAAGAGAATGGTGCTTCCACAGAAACATTTGCAGGGGCATTATAAGCACTGGAGAGAAGCCATCAACACACACATAAACACAAGCACTCATTTTTATGTGCCAGTGTATATTTATGCTGTGAAAACCTGGAAATCGTCGGTATGGAAGAGGAACACAATGAACTTTGTCCCTTTGCAGCCTATGGGCAGCGGGCAGGGAGCTGTTCAGCCTTATTAGCAGCATCTTTAGGAGTGCATGAGAAATGATGCAGTGATGGAGCTGGAACTGGAAGGGATTCAAGAGCTGCGTCCCATTCAAAGAGGGAAAACGCAAACTGGAACGGGAAAGGCAGATGAGGGAGAAATCTCAATTTTTTAAAAAAGCCTCCCAAGTTTCAAAGTGGGGGTAAAGAAAGGCGATACAACAACAACATCAGCGTCTCAGATCCCCCCTGCCTTTCCGTCCATCCTCCCCCCGGCCAATGGGTTACTGCAACGTGCAGGCTGTGCTTCACAGAGCATCCTGAAGAAGAGATGCAGTTCAGAGGTGGGGAGGGCATCTTCCCAAGTTTGCATACCCATAGCACACACACACCACTCTCCCTGCCCTGCGGACGATTGGGGGCACAGGCGTCATTTCTCCCCCAACCCCAACCTGCTCCCCATCACTGCCTTCGCACAGATACGCGGATGAGAAGGGGGTACTGGGGGGTGTCTCTCCATCCCCTCCTTGCTAAATTCCTCTGTCCCGGGACTGACCTCCCCCCCTCCTCCTCTGCCTCCCGTCCACTTCTTCTGCCCCTTCGCTCATCCTCTCCCGCACTCCCTCCACCACAAAGAAAAAAATAAATCCAAAAACCCGGCCATCCCGCGGGCCACCCCTTCCTTCCCTCCCTCCCTCCCTCCCTCCCTGCCAGCCCCATGCCGGGCTTACCTATTTGCACGCTGCTAGGAAAAGCGCCCATCGCGAGTCCCCAAAAGCCAGAAAACAACAAGACAAGCTGCCTGCAAATAATCCTCATCTTCTTCTTTCTCTTTTTGCCTCCTCGGGTCTCCTCCTCGCGCTCTCTCCCTCGGTGTCGTTCAGAGAGGCATCGAGGACGTGGTGGCGATGGGGGGGGAGAGAGAGGGGGAAGGAACGAAGGACGGTTGGGGGGGATTGGACACCAAACTGAGGGGGGACGGGGGTGGGGGGAGGGAAAATAAAATGGGGCAGGGAAGAAAAGAGAAGAGGGTGGGTTTTTTCACCCCTCCTCTTCCCCTCCCTTCTCTTTTCCCCCGCTCTGTCTTCTTTCGTATCCTTTTCCCCCTCCTTTTTCTTCTTCTTCCCCCCTCCCTCTTTCCTCCTTTCTTTTTTCCTCTCAGCAAGCCATCCTGCCGAGGCGGATTTTTCCCGCAGTCTCCATCGCCCTGGCGGAGCTTTCTGTCCGGCTGCAAATGTTTCACATGCAAAAGATGGTGGAGAGTTTGGTGGTGCTGGGGAGGGGGGAGCACGGAGAGAGGGGGAGAGAAGAAGGGGGGAGTCTAGTGGCTGCGCTCAGAAATGAAGGCATGCGCTCTTCCTCCCGGCCCCCCGCCTCGCTCTGCCTCGTTCCCTCCTTCCGTCCTTCCTTCCCGCCCTGGCGCCCCCTCAGCCGACACGCCGCCCCCGTCACCGCAACGGCCACGGCGGGCTGCGCTGCCTTCCTCGGTGCCTTTTGGACACCAGCTCCTTACTTATAACACTGTGGAGAAGAAAGGGGAATAAGAAGCTCCGGCTACGGAGAAAGGAGAGGGGCCGCTCTTCCCCCTCCTCCCGAATTCCCGCCAATGGGGGGCTCGAGGGTTCAGTCAAGGAGGGTGCCCTCGCGTCCCCCGCGCGCGGTTAAGTGACAGCTGGTTCCTGCACGCAGGAGTGCGCACACGCGCCCGCCCGCCCGGCCCTCGCCGCCGCGCCTCGTTAGCGCCCACTGGACGTGTGAACGGGGCACCGCTGAGAAGGGGGCTGAGGCGGGAAGGGGCTGGCGCGCGCGCTGCCGCCCTCGAAGCCGCGTCCTGTTGGAGGCTTCGTGTGGAGAGGCGACGAGGCCAGCCGCCTTCCAGCCGGAGTTGAGCCGGGGAGAGAGCAGCTTTCTAAGGGCCCCTGTAGGAACGTGTAGGGGAGTGCAAACGAAAGCGTGGAGGTCACCCGTGGAGGCTGCTCCGCCACAAGGCATCCTGAGAAGCCGGATCGTTGAATGGCAGCGAAAGACTAAAATAAAGCCCAAGAAAATGGGTGCTGAAGAGAGCCCCAGGTTGAATTCAGAAATGAACTCCTTCTTCAAGACACTTTCTCATTCACTACCAACAGAGGAATAGTAACACTGGCCTGACTTACAGGGTCTTTGGGGGATTGTGGAGGGAGTGGTAACGGAGCCTCCCATCCAGTGGACTGGTGAATCCACTCCAGGCTTTAAAGCAGCCATTTTAAGCAAGGCTTTAAAGGAGCTTTCCGAGGTCCTGAACATCCTATAGATCTTTGATTCAAAACATGGAATGGATTCGCCACACCGCTGGCATAGGATCCAACAGCCTCTGTTGCAATGAGGCCATTTCTGTTGTGTGCTATAAATGCTAATTTTTTTTCACAGCATCCACATGTTGTTGTTTTATTTTAACAAACTTTTTCACTTTCAGTGGAATGACTCTGAGCGTATGCCTTTCCTTTGAGGGAGAAGCCATAGACTGGATAAGAAAGAAGCCTAAGAAAGCCGAAAACAGACTTTCAGGACCCCACACAGAAATTAAAATGGAAAAATATTCACTCACCCAGGCACACAACAGGCAGCACACCTTCCTCCACCAACATACCAAATGTTGTGTGATCCCCTCCACATGACTCATGGAAACACTTTCCATATATGGGCCCCACAAAGAGAGAGGTTGAGGAAAATTCACAGAATGCAAATTTGTCTGCCAGTTTCATCACAGCATCCGTTTTAAGAGCTTCTACAGATAAAAGAAGCGTATCAAAAGGAGAAAAATTAAAGAGAGCAGGGAGAACCAGCTCCAGTTGTGTAATTGAGTACAGAGTAATTCTCTTTAATTGCTTCTTTCCTTCCAGCCAAAGGTATGTCCAGTGCAGTGTTCAGATTACAGAAAGCACAGCATTCAAATTCTCTTACCCTTTGCAATGTTTTCTTTTGATTCTGGGATACTATTGGAGGGAGACAGATAATTAGGACTGTTAATTTTATTAGCTTATCTCCTACATTTGGCCCAGAATTTAAACACTGGTTATGTCAACGATGGTGCAGATTAACAAACACATTAATAAGGTTGATGGTGGTGAACATACTGCTCCCATTTTTGTTCCTGTTCCTTGCTTTAGAATTTGTTGTTGTCGTGTGTCTTCAAGTTGTTTCTGACTTATGGTGATTCTATGGTCAACCTTGGCAAGGTTTGTTCAGAGGGTGTTTGCCTTTGCCTCCTTCTGAGGTTGAGATTGTGACTTGACCATGGTCAGCCAGTGGATTTCCTGGTGGCACAGTGGTTAAATGCCAGTACTGCAGCCACCATGTTGTGAGGTTGATTCTGCAGGGCTCCAGGTTGACTCAGCTTTCCATCTTTCCATAGGTTGGAAAAATGAGTACCTAGCTTGTTGGGGGCAATTAACTAACACATTGTAAGCTGCTTAGGGAGTGCTTAACACTGATAAGAGGTATAAAAACGTAACTGCTATTGCTAACTGCTATTTCTGTGGCTGAGTGGAGATTTGAATCCTGGTCTCCAGAGCTATAGTCCAATGCTGAAACCACTACACCACAATAGGATGGCTGTTATAGCCCCTGTAGGATAGTTGCAGCTTAGCTGAAGGCCAAACAACAGGTGACTTTTGCTAAATTTAATATATATGCTTTATAAATTCGGTCCCTCCCAACCATTCTCTGATTGTGAGGAAAATACTTCTCTGAAACTCAAATTTGCAACCAGTGCATCCATAGTTGATAAATATCAGCTTCTTACACTGAAAAAAAAAATGTTATGAGGGTTTCCAAATAAATTGTTTTGCTAACAAAGACAATTTGCCCTGCCTTGTGTTGAGCAAAGCTGTTGGGAAATGGGAGGGAAAGCAGGTGGCCTCCTTGATCATAGTTTTAAGCAAATGAAACATCAGGATCATACCCTGGGCATTAAAAATAAAAATGGAAAGTAAAGGTAATTTTAGATAGATAGATAGATAGATAGATAGATAGATAGATAGATAGATAGATAGATAAAACCCATAGAATTCACACACTTATGTTGAACACTCTATGCTCACGACAGAGAGTTAAATTCACAACTGTGTTTTTTGTTCTGTTTTGTTTGTTTTGAACAAACAAAATAATGTGACCACACCTTCTGATATGCTGGTACAACCTATAAACAGAGTGTGCTGAACAAATTTTGCCGAAAGAAATAAGAAAGAACTCAGAACCGCTAGAAGTATTCTCCTTGGGTTCAGAGAAGATTTTTGGTATAATCATCTACCTCTATTTTGTCTGCATCCTGGACAGAAGCAACCTTCCTAAAGAATTTATGAAAGCAGATGACTGAATAAATAATCAAGACAAAACAAACCATGGCTACTCAAAAGTATAACCCACTAGTTCACGAGGGCTCTGTCTCAAGTAAGTGGCAACAGAAGACATCAAATACTTTGCACTCTTGGGCTCTAATCAAGAAAAAAACATAGTCAAATTAAATCTGGAGAGAACACTAGGTCCCTAAAAACTGACATTGCTTCAGTGAAGTGCACAGGTCAGAGTTAATGTCCTTAAAACAAACATTTGCATTGCAAATAATGTTCCATGCTTAGCTGACTTGCCCTCCCCATCCCACAAGGCATCTCTGCTAATTTGACAGAGTTTTCCATGAAGATCAACGTAGGACCAAACTCTGTAAAATGAGCATGACAGTTTTTAAAAAATAAAATAAGAATGGAAGATTCCAACTAGTACATTTTCATTTACCATGAAGATTTCTCATGTTACCACCTTAACACATGTGAGTCTTGACAATCACAATACTTCTTTGTGTGGAGAGTAAGAAGAATTTGCCTAGTGTTAGGTTTTAATACACTTGTCATATCCTAGGACAACATAACTACCATGTGTCATACAAACTAGACTATAGTGTTTCATCCTAGTAAACTGTAACTTTGGGAAAACAACAAATCTTGTGACTCCTTAAAGAACAGACCATGTATTGGCATAAGTGTTCATGGAGCAGAGCTCACTTCATCAGATTCATGAATTTTCTCCTTAGTTAGCAAGTATATTTAAAGACGCATGTGTAGATAGGAGAAAAAATAACAAGTGAGGTTAAATGATCTATGTCTCAGTCTCTGTCTATTGCTCAAAAGCTCAAATGTATGCTTTTAGCACACAGAATGTATGCTTTTAGCACGTATGCCCCCAGTGACCTCACAAGAGCAGTAATTGGTGATTCATTCTAGATTAGCTATCTCACTTGTTGTGGAAGAGCAAACCATTGCCCTTAATCCAGCAGAAATGGATAGAATCAAACTTCTCAATATGTTCCAATTTTTCTGTTTCATGAAAGAGATCCCCTTAAGGTTCTAGTGCCATGGGAGGTTAAAATGTTCTTCTGGTGGTATCTGAATGTTGCTATTTCTGACATCAGATCCAGAGGCATATCTAGGGTGGGGCAAATGGGGTACGTGCCCTGGGCACCAATGCCAGGGGACTCAAAAAAAGTCATGCCCCACCCCAGCCTCATTGCTCAGGACAGCTGGCCCAGCAGCACACCCTGAAAGCAGCAGCGTTCCCTGCTGTAATTGCCACCACCCTCACCTGGGTCTTTCTAAGCCTGGAGGGGCAGCAGTGACGGTGAGATAGGCATCCCCTGACCCCCCACTAGCCTCATCGGGGTCTTCTTCAATCCAGGGCAGCAGCGGCAGGAAAGGTAGCCCCTCCACCTGGGCCTGGCCCACTGCTGCTGCCACCTCAACCCTCACCAGGTTGTCCTCGGTCTAGGGCAGCAGTAGTGGGGGAAGCAACACCTAGGGTGCAACTTCCACACTTGCCCTAGGTGCTGTTGAGGCTAGATACATCACTGGTCAGATCATATAAATCCCTTCATTATTTTGCCATATGTAGAAAGCAGAGAGACATTTCTGGCACTTAATAGCCTTACTTTGACTCATGGTGCCCCTATGAATGAGAGACCTTAAGAATGCTGGTCATCAACTGCCCTGCTCAGGTCTTGCAAACTCTAGACTGTGGCTTCCTTGATTGAATCAGTCTATCCTCATGGTCTTCCTCTTTTCGTACTGCCTTGCAGTTAACCAGACTATATCCTCTTTTCCAATAAGTCACATCATCTTATGATATGACCAGAGTACAACAGCCTAAGTGTAGTCATCTTCACTGCTAGTGAGAATTGAGGCTTGGTTCGCTCTAAGACCCATTCATTTGTCATTTTAGCAGCCCATGGTCTCTATAGAAATCTTCCAGTACCATATTTCAAACGAGCTTATTCTCTTTCTATCAGGTTTCTTCACTATCCAGCTTTCACAACTATACATAGACTTTGAAAATACTATGGCCTGGATGATTCTGACTTTGATGTTTAATGACATGTCTTTACTTTCAAGGATCTTATCCAGTTCCTTCATGACTGCTTCCAAGTCCTTGGCCATTTCCACATGGCTTTGCAGTCCTGCACTGGGGTCATGATGGCAGCAATCCATGGGTTGTCTTCGCATGACATCATCCCAGTCCCGCAGCCAGCATGTCCTCATGCATTGCGATCACAAGATATTTGCTTAATGGAAAAAATCTGCTAAGTGCCTGCGATCGCGTGATGCTCATATTCTTCCCGGCTGCACAAAAGGACAGGAAGCACAATGGAGGTGCTTCCTTCCTCATTGCAATGTGGGAAAGAGCCTGGCTGCACTGCAGAAGGCAGGCACGTGTCACTTGTGCTCCCTTCCTCAGGGAGCAATCTGGGTGCAGTGGTGCACTCCTTTCCCAGCAAAGGCAATGCCAGGATTGCAACGAGACAATGCAGGAGAGCATCGTCGTGTGGATGTTGCCCTGTAAATTGGGGGTCCCAGGAGGGGTGCCCAATACAACCAAAACAATCTGAGCAAAAATGGGGAAATTAGCTGGAGCACTCTCTTGGCTAACGAGAGGCAGGGCAACGCAGCAGGATCTTTTACCCAATGTATACAGTGTCAGGTCAATGAGGAGGCAAATGGTTCAAACAACAATTAAGATTTATTAAACAGTTATTAAAGAAAAGCACAAACACACTCCTAACTAGAAAAGGAAAATAGAGTTCAAGGGGAATGGGTGATACACCACCTGTCCTGCAGTCCTGGAGAAGCCAATTGTAGAAGAGGAAACCCGGCGTGGTGGTCGAGGGGAATCTGCTGAACCGAGTGGCAGCAAGGCAGAATGAAGTCCAAGCGATCTGGTGAAAGTTCCGAAGAGCTCTCAGAGTGGGGGATTTTTACAGGGGAAAGAACAACCACAGACTAGTCTGGTCTTGGGCAAAAACAATAAGTCTTGGGTTGGAGACAAAGCCTCTGAAAGGTCAGAATTTGCATGATCGACTTAGAGTCTGAATTGACAATGGTATGGCCGGTATGTAGATGCGGTTAGCTCAGCAGTTAAGTACCTAGCTCGCCAGGGTGTCCTCTCAGGGCAGAGGATCCCTTTGTGGTAGCGTGCATATGTAATGAAGGTGTTTCTTTTGGGAGGTCCCCTAAAGCAGATCTGGCAATATCTGGCTTGATTTAGTGGGAGCAGCAAATAGTAGCCATGCCTAGCTTCGTGCTTGTTCGGCGGGCCTCACAAACACTTGGCTGGTGGCAGAGTAGGGCCGAATTATGATATCAAAATGATATCTTTGATTCACCAAAGGTCAAGCCAGAACACGGCGATAACATGGTGCTAGTCTTGACTACAGTCTCTATTTTGGTTATTGACAGAGCCAAGGCAGAAGAAATATTTAACTATTAATATGTCTTTGGTACCTACTTAGAATTATGTAAATCCACCGTGGTCATTCTTTTTGTCTTCTTAATATTCAGCTGTAACCACGCTTTTGCATTGTCTTCCTTAAATTTCATCAGTAGTTATTCCAAGTCTGTGCTATTTTCAGCAAGTAATGTGGTGTCATCTGCATATTTTAAATTGTTCTTTCCTCCAGTTTTCACACCTGCTTCCTCTGAGTCTAATCCCATTTTCCATATGATATATTCTCTTGTTCTTGTACATCTTCAAGTGATTTCCAGCTTATGGCAACTCTAACGTGAATCTTCTTGGCAAGATGTGGGAAGAGGGTTGCCTTTGCCTTCCTCTCAGGCTGAGAGAATCTGGCATGCCCAAGGTTATCCAGTACCTTTCCGTGGCTGAGCAGAGATTGGAACCCTGGTCTCTAGGGTCACAGTTTAACCATCAGACCCCGACACCACGCTGATCCTTACTGGATATATTCTGCATGTAAATTACATAGGGAGAATGATAAAATGTAATCTTTTATGACTTCTTTGACAATAAGAAATCATTCTGTTTTTCCATATTATGTCCTGACAGTGGTGTCTTTTCCAGCGTATATATCTATGAGCTACTGGAGATCATGTGATGGAGGCTGCAGTTGTAATCATGCCCTGTTGGTGCCTTTCCCTTAGAATTTAGGACTATATAGGTGTTTGGTTCAATATGGTGTGAGTATTCTTATGAGACAAGAATGGCATCTGTCTCTGTTGCATGATCTGTCCATTATACATGCCCTTGTTATGTGACCTATCCCTGATGTTTTTGATTAGGAGATTGATTTATAGCAATTTTATATCAGTTAATAATAGCTTTTACCCACTCTGCCAATCATGGTACTGAGTAAAAGGACCAAAGTCCATTTCAGATATGTACCATGAGTGAGCACAGAGAGAGGTAGATTTGACCCTGATAAACTTGCACTTAATATATTATCTAACAAGACCCTTGTGTTGTCCTAACTCAGTCCTGGCACAGTTGATAAATCAAACAAAACAAACTGAACATCTCCCAGCTTGTTACTTACCTCCAGGCAGTAAGCAAGGAGTCATAAATAAAGTCCAGTATAAACAAATTCCAGCAGAGTTTCATGACAAGGGAGTGTCCAAGGTCAATCTGAACATTTGTCAAGGCATCCAGCAAGTTAGCAGGTCAGATAAGCTCTGACAACTCCTGGAGGGGAAGGACGCCAGCTAAATAGACCCAAAGCCTAGCACAGCTGTGTCTTGATTGATTGTGTTGCCAGTTATAAATTCTGAGAGAGTGATGATGGGTTTCTCTTTGCTGCTTGTGCTGTGCGAAGCTGGGTCTAGGTAAGTGTTCTTCTGTATCTGAAGAGGCAGGACTCTCTGAGGGAACTGGTACCACCCTCTGTTCTGTTTCTGGCACTGTAACATCTCTTTGTACAGCAGGTCTTGGCATGCCCCCTGTTTCAGTCTCTGGAGTGCCCTCTGCTTCAGAGTCAGAGTCCATGTTCTGGAAACAGGGCAGGGCATGACATGTGTATACATTAGAGGGAACAAATGGATCCTGGAAACATTACTTTTTGGGGGCTTTAAAATCTGAAATCCCCCAACAGGAGGAATTCTTGTTAAAGCCTTTTTCAAGGGAATTCATTACACACATAACATCGCCGGATAGAGCCTTAGTCCGCCTTGTATGTTCCCCGTTATAACAAGATAAGGTATGGTATCTCTGGTTACTCTGATGGCTCTCCTCTCCTGAAATCCTTACCCTGGCTTCATGTCTGCTTCTAGAGCTGGTACCAACTATTTGTCCTTAATTTCAAAAACCCATCCACCGTTTATCTTGCCACCACCATTTATCTTTCCTGAGACAACTTTGTCCATGATCTCCACTTCTTCATCTGCACTACCTCCACAGATCTCACACTTCTGGAGATGATCCCAGTGTTTCTTCCTTGCTCTTTCATGTGCTTCAAATTCCTTTCAAGTACACCTGCATGATACTACCTGTCTGTTTTCAAATGTTTTAACAGCTTTTACAATCCCCTAATTTCCAAACTCTATGTTAATTCTTTTAATTGCAGTTCTGGTTGCTACCCCTGGATTCAGCCAGAGCAACTGAAACAACTTCCTTGTTTAATTTAATTAAAAACTTCCTTGTTCTTCATTCTATTTCATTTTTTTTCCTGCTGTTTTCCCCGGTTTCAAATTTTACATTGTAAGATCTTTGTACTCTGTAAAGCACCATGCACCCTGATGGTACAGAGAAGATTTTTGAGATAATCCTTTGAGACCCCCATCTATTCTGCATGGTTGAGAAAACAGACTTTCCTAAAACACAGATGAAACAAACACTAGTATTAAGTCCTTCAGATATATTTTATAAAAATTGTCAAGTTCAGTTTTTGATGGGTTTTGCAACAAACTCTTTTGAGGAGAACTCAAACTTTGACAGACCAGTCCAAATAAGGTTTATTTAAGAAGTCTCTCTGAATGTAATAGCAATGATTTTTGTGGTTGCGCACTTGGGTATACTGGAACCATGCCTGAGTCTGAATGTGTTAGAACCATGCTAAAGTGTGACCAGTTGATAGCTACTGTAGATCACATTATATGTACTTATATTGTACCACTGGGAGAGAGCGTTGCAGCTCATAGTTGTGATGTAGCCCCCAGGTTACATTTTGCCTTTACTTCACATTTGCGGGCTAGTTTGAAACACATCCCAGACATGGAAATAACAATGTTGAACTCTATTTCATGATTATTATTATTTTTTTAGTGTCGCTGGGATAATGTAATGTATGTGTTTTAAGCATTAGGAACTGTTCTATAGATGCAAATCATTGTTATTTTTAACACATACAACATATACGTCTGTCTCCTGACAGGCTCGGATCTTCAGAGAACTAAGTGCATCAATATGAGTCATCAAATAATCCACTAATCACCATGGTATAAACTGGATTTTATATGGAGTGCAATCACCCTTGTAAAACAGTTCAGCAATGAAAATTCTCACCAGACAAGCCGACTAATGTACACTTCTCATATCAGACAATTTATTTATGATGGCTACTACATCATAAATTGTTTTCTACTACAGAGCTTGGGATGGTTATATTTTGGACTACAGTTCCCAGTATCCCCTGTTATCTCATAAGAGATCTCTATTTTAGGCTGCAAGTATATCCCTTCTCCTGGGAGTAATGCCACAGAACTCAATGGGAATTACTTTCAAATTAATTCAGTAGGATTACTCTCTTAATGTGTGTTTAGGATTTGATCTTATGCTATTAAGTTATGTTATTTAACTGAAATTTTTTTGCTTTTATTAACAGTCATCCAAATATTAGTTTCAGTATTTGTCCTGGTCTCTTAAGACAAGAAATGCAAGAAAGGAACTAATATTCCTGTTGAATTACCTGATGCCCAAAATATTGAAAGAGCAATAAACAGACTAGATATTATATTAGCAAAACTGAAGATGCAAGAGTTGTAGGTAAGCACAGAGTCATTTTTTCATGTTAATCAATATCTCATGTTTTCCTGCTCAAATTTATCGGCAGGTTTGCTAATATAATGGCTAGTCCATTTTACATTATCTGTTCCCCTAACTTCCCAGAGTGCTGTGTCTTCTGAGTATTAGTGGGGACATAAATTTACTTTGTAATTCTTTATTTAAACAAAAATGCTGTTTTACCCTGTCTTGAGATCCAGCATGGTGTAGTGGTTTGAGCTGGACTAGAACACTGGAAGACCAGGGTTCCAATCCCTGCTCAGCCCTGGAAACCTACTGGGTCCCTTGGGCATGTCACACTCTGTTAGTCTCAGAGGAAGAGAAGGGTAACCCCCATCTGAAGAAATTCTGCCAATAAAACCCATGATAAGTTTGCCTTAGGGTCACCAAAGGTGATAAATGACTTGAAGGCATGGAACAACAGCAACAACAGCAACAACTACCCCTGTCTTACCTGTTGGGGCTTCTGCCTCATTTCTTAAGAGAGTGACTCTCTGCAGTCTGTTTTTCAGCACAGTATCAAGCTGATTGGTAATCTCTTCTAAAAACCTTAGTGTTCTTTGTTGAGTCTTTTTAATGGTACTATTATGAGTATGGACATACTGGTTGCTGATCATCAATCTGCCATTCTAATTTCTGTTTGTGTACTGTCCTTGGACTCCTAGTCTAAGCCATGTCGCTCTTTGCTTTTTTATTGG
Source organism: Iguana delicatissima (assembly GCA_948472985.1). Classification (NCBI taxonomy): domain Eukaryota; kingdom Metazoa; phylum Chordata; class Lepidosauria; order Squamata; family Iguanidae; genus Iguana; species Iguana delicatissima. The sequence goes on from CAOKZL010001666.1 coordinate 251,347, forward strand.
ATTATCACCCACTTCACCCTAACATCTCACCATCCAAAACTTTCCTCCCCTTTCCTTCAGTTAACCTTGTGTAATTGTGTGACTGCTAGGATCTTGTGTGTATGTGATTGCAATTTCCCCAATAAAATAAATAAGTGTACTTTTGGATCTCCAGCTGGTTCTTCCCTGCGCTAATACCCTATAGACACAGGAGTAAAAGATCTCATAAGGTTCCCTCTCTCTTTCAGGCCTCCTCTTTGAGCTAATATTCCCCACCTTTTCACAGAGGCACTAGCATCATGGGTAGACCCCTGAGTCACCCATATTTTGGAGTAACAAAGAACAAAGCTTGCCTTGGAAAAGTTTTTGGTATGCCTAAAATCTGCTGGAAACCTTGTGATGAGGTTGTGATTTGAGACTGAGACTCTATACATACTCTTATGTAGCAGTACGTTACCTTGAAATCAATGTAATGAGGACCTCACCAGTAGAAAGTGGCTCTAAGAGCACTCAGGCTAGATTCACAGACAGTTAAATAAGTGATAAAATATCAGATGAAGGCTAGTAAGTTTTTTTTGTGATACATCAATTACATGTAAGGTTCTAGGTATGCAGAGGTTAGGAAAACACTTGTGAGTGAAATACCAAGGATAACTGTGGCTGTTATGTATGCTCTGCAATTTAATACAGAGTATGAAAAACTAATTTGTTGATATCATTCATTAGAATAATAGAAGCCAGTGTGGTTTAGTGGTTTGAGTGTTTGGTTATGACCCTGGAGACTAGAGTTTGATTCTCTGCTTGGCCATGGAAACCTACTGGGTGACTTTGGCCATGTCACACACTCTCATCCCCCAGAAAACCCAGTGATAGGTTCACCTCAGGGTTACACCAAAAGTCAAAAATGACTTAAAGTGACACGATAACACAATAACAATAAGAATAATGTTTTTTCTTTTTGCCTGCCTGCCTGCCTGCCTGCCTGCCTGCCTGCCTGCCTGCCTGCCTGCCTGCCTGCCTTCCTTCCTTCCTTCCTTCCTTCCTTCCTTCCTTCCTTCCTTCCTTCCTTCCTTCCTTCCTTCCTTCCTTCCTTTTTCTTTCTTTTGTTACCCTGTTTACTGGGGGTCCCAGGAGGGACACCAAAATGTGCTCGACTATAGGTGGGGAAAATTAGCTCAGAGCACTGCTTTAGCATTATGAGAGGCAGAGTAACTTAGCAGGATCTTGTAACCCAGTGTTTACGGGGTCAGGCCAAGTCAAGAAGCAGACCGGTTCGAAAATAATGAATGATCCTTATTCAATACAGACGCACAATGTAAGCAACACACGCATACAGATTAACTAAAGGAAAATAAAGGTGTGAGTAAGATAGCGGGATTTTCAGAGGGATAGTTGGTTTGGGTGATATGACACCTGTTCTGAAGCTTGAGTTCGTTGGTCTGGAGTCTCAGTACGTGGGACTGAGGGGACAGCTTGCCAAACAAAGCAACAGCAAGGCTAGATGGAAGTCTGGAGCAATCCAAGGAAGGTCTCAGAATCAAGGGTCTTTATAGGGAGAAGTGTGACTGCAGGCTATGCCTTACTCGGGGACAACAATGAGTTTCGGGCATGAGACAATGTCTCCGAAAGGTCACAATTTAGCATGATGGAATCAGAACCGAATTAACAATAGTGTAGCCAGTATGCAAATGCTCAGTGCTTGACATTCATGCTTCTAGCTTGCCAAGTTACCTGCTCGGGGCAGGGAGTCCTTTGTAAAGAGCGTGCATACATAATAAGGGTGTTTGCAGAGAGGTCTTCTAAAGCGGTGATCTGGCTATTTCTGGCCTGCCTGTATTGTCTTGGGATATTGCAGCATTTGATGGCCGAGCCTAGTTCTGTGCTTGTCCAGGGGCCTCACAAACACGTAGAGAGGGGTGGTGGGAGAAAGCCAAATTATTGATATCAAAGTGATATCTAGGGGTGTCTCCAAGGAGGTCTAAACTACAGTAACACTTTCTTTCTTTCTTTTTTGGCATTCATTCATAAGATGCATATAGCTGCCTTGGGTCTCACTTTGGGGAAAAGGTGGGATAAAAATAAAATCAAATAATAAATCAAATAAATAAATATCTGTAAGTCCATTTCAATGGCCAGTGTCTAATAACATTGTCCAAAGGGCTTTAAAATCATCTTTGCTGAGTTTTATACTATGAATGAGAGAATGTCTATGTTGGTTTAGGGATGCTGAGATTTGTAGTTCAAAGCCAGCTTTTCCAGTTTGTAGTTAAATGAAGTTAGCATCTTTGTGGCTTACTTCTGATTTAAAGGCAGTTTAGCAGATAATGATGTGATATGTTTGTTCTTCTATGGAATTTAAGTAGGTCAGACCCTATAAACCGCCAAGGTGCAGTGATGTGTTTAAGTCTTTTACTCCAAGTCTCAAGTCTCCTCCTTCAAGTCTCAAGTCAAGTCTCAAGTCCTTCAAGTTACTTTCAAGTCAGGTCTCAAGCCTGGGAGCCAACTTCATACCCCAACCTACATTCCAGAATTTCTGGGCGGAGTCAAATAAAGTCAATTTTAACAATTTAAGCAGAGTCAGCTCTCCACATTTGCAATTTTGCCATCTGCAGCTTCAGAAGTGAGGAATAGGATCCTTCTTACTCCCCCTTCCCCAGGCTTGAGGCTTTTGTGCCAATGGGCATGAAAGAGTCTGCAGCTTCGGAAGTGGGAAATGGGATCTTTCTTACTTCCCATTACTGAAGCTTCAAAAGCTTTAGAAGGAAGGATCCTTCCTTCTCAAGCCCATTGCCTAACACATTTGCTGTTCCCCCTGAGAAATGTGCCCTGCACTCTGGAAGTGAGTCTTCTTCTCTGATGAAAAGTTTTAGAAGGCTCCTCTGATATACAGCAGGGACAGGCTGCTAAGTAGACCACAAGCCTGCCCCAAGCCTATGGTCTAACCTGTTTGCTGTTCCCCTCTGAGAAATGCACCAACACTGTGGGCTTGAGATGGATCATCATGTCACCAGTAGGCAAAAAGAGATGGAGGTTCTGTTCTGGATGAATGTGCTATGTTACTGAACCAAGGGCAGCAGGTCAGTCACTAAAAATATACAAATCTCAAGTCGAGTTGAGTCAGTGCCTCATTTATTGCCAAGTCGAATCTGAGTTGAGTCACTGAAGTGACTTAAGTTCAACTTGTGTCTGAGTCTATTTACTTGAGTCTACATCAAGTGGGAGTCCACTTATGAATTCAATGTAAGCTGCTTTGAGGAACTTGGGGGATAACTGGGATACATGAGGAAAGTGACAATACCTGAGCTGCCAACATGATGGTCAAGGAGAACTCTGTCCTCTTTTCAAGCATGATATTTTTCCAATTCTGTGTATATGTTAAAATAAAGGTTAATCTAATGCACAAGCCTGATTTTTAAACCCTGAAAATGATCAGAAATTGGAACAGAAACTTTCCCCAGACTATCAGCTTTCTCACATCAGCCTGTTGTCTAGCAGCAATTGCATTATTTAAGGAAATGAAAAAATACTAGTATAGAAACTATCACACCATCTTTGCAATAACACTATGCTGCTAGTTTGGTGATGCTTGTTCTAGCAATTGGTCTTCTGCACCACCCCATTGATCCCACCGCCCTTCCCCTATCTGTGCTACCTAGTGCATGCACTATATATTCTTTTCTTTTTTTGCACAGTTTCAGCATATCAGGAGACTTCCTCCCTGTCATTTTGGCATTGTATTTTCCTATCATGCTACCATTTCAGCATTTCACTTTTCTAGAGTCACAGTTGGCTGTTTGCTGTAATGGCATAATTCTGCTGTGCTGGCAACCATGAGGGCAACACAAGTGTACAAGTACACCAAAAGTAAAATAAGTAAATAAATAAATAAATACATACATACATACATACATACCATACTGGGGAAGGAGTACAAACAGTGTTGTTTGCCTGCACCATGGTGTCCTCTATGTCCTGAGACTAGAAGTGAAATGAGCTCACTCAGCTTGAGGGTAGGAAGGGCGAAAGGGCAGAACAATGCCCTCTGCACCACATGACTGCCACAATATCAGAACTGCAGTGGAATGCTACAATTGCATCAATACACAATAGTGGCAATGCAACCTTATTGGAGACATTTACAGATATTTCCCATGAATGAAAAAAGACAACCCAATAACAATGGGAATGCAATTCAACAACAGAAAACTTATGACGTCGTGTCATAAGGAGAGATCAAAAACAGAACTAAGTCTGTGCAATCATCTAACAAACCAGCATGTGATAAAGCCCTACAGCTCCCAAGATCCTCCAACCAGCATGGGCAGTGTAAATCAATAGAATTTACGTAAAGTATTGATTCACTAACCCAACAATTGATTTAGTATACTGGCTCCAGCTGGAACTACCAACAGGGTTCAGACCATAAGCTGCAAAAGGAACAATTCTATGAGTGTTACTGTTTAGCAAGGATTCTCAATTTATCAGAAGCACAAAGGAATACTAGAGGAGATAGCAGATGAAGATGGATATCAAGCAAGAGATGGTAGCACTTCCAGTCATTTGGTGGGAGAGACTCTTGATCACACTGTAGAGACCAATGTGGCATTCCCAAGTGTATTTACTTCTTCTTCTACCCAGTCTAATTTGTCCTTTGAACTCACAGTACAATTGGCTAGATCTGCCCCTCCCCTTTCCCCTTTTCATGCAGTAGGAGCCTCTGAAGGGACAATGCATGAAGCACCACATGGGCATATATAGGTTTCCCATCACATGTGTAGATCTGGTCATCTGTCTTCAGCTGAGGCCATCTACAATGACTCAGAGCAGAAGCAGGAAAACAGAAGAAAAATAAGACTAAGGCCATTTCCAGACGAGGTTTTTTAAACAGGGCAGAGTGTCCTCTGGGGAGGACGTCTGCACCTGGGACCAGACTGGGTCGGACCTACTGAACGTAGATCTGCAGTCCAGCCCACTCTCGAACGACCTCAAGTGGTCGTCCAGTGTGCTTTTGAAAGACCGCTAAAAACAGGTCTTTCAAAAGCACGGAGTGCGCCACTGCAAGCCTGCTCCCATATGCAGATTTGCAGGCTCGCATTGGTGCGAGCCTGCGATCTGCCGGGGGCAGGCTTTAGGCTGGGGACCTTCAGCGGTTGATCAAGACCCTCAACCAATCGGAAGCCACTATTTTCATCCCCGGAGCAGTGTGGAGTGACGGCCACAGACTGCTCCGGAGAAGCGTGGACCGGACCAGGGAGCCGAAAAGTCTGGTGAGTAGCGTCACGGGGCAATTCCCTCGCCCCGTGCGGAAATGGCCTAAGAAAACTATTCCATTCTGGACCAAATGAGCCTGGTTTAGGAGTCTAAAACAAAATCCAAATATCTTCAACAGTTTGCACATCAGCACAATCCACATTATTTAGTCTATTTTTTTTTTTGTTATTCTAAAATAATTAACAGTCCTTCCTTTGCCACTATCAAAACTCCATTCCATCTGTTTCACCTTAATTATAAAATTATTTGTCTGTCCTTTCCAAGGACTTAATGCATTTTAAATACATCACATTATTCATGCTTCTCTTGCAGATTCAGTTTTCTCTCTTTTACAATCTGTGTGTTTGTTAACTGTTAGCTGCCGTACATCACACAAATCCTGTTTGGTGGTTATAACCTTCAGCTTTCAAGTTTCCTTAAAGGACAACATTTTCTCATTCTACCACCATCTGCAGCATTATAGGTACACAAAACTAGCTGCTAATGGTCTGAATTGATACATGCTTCATCCTGCAAGGGCATGGTCCATTCTCTGAAATCAGCCCCTTCCTTGGTCCTTCCATACAACTAGACAACTTCCAGATGAATCTTCATTATACAATTGCCTTGTTTCATTCACAGCATTTTACAGAACTCCAGAAAACAAAATGGGCCATACTGGGTCAGACCAAAGTATCCTGGGCTAAGTTATCAACTACAAGTTAGACAAGATTCAACAGAGACCAAACAAGGGAAAGAGGAATGTCTGCACTAAAACAACCCTAATGTTTAACTAGCATAATTTAAAGCATTTTAGCACTGACTATAACTCCTGAATAATAATACGGCTCAGTGGAAATTGGTGAAAATCAATTTCTGAAATGTTGCATGAGTCTAGATGTGACATGTGCTCAATGGGAAGGGAAGGAGGCAGAATGCAAGAGAGAAGGGATGGGATATTTTGAGGGATATCTCAAGAAAAATTTTGGTTGCAAATCTGGGAATATGCAAGTAAAATCAAGACAAAAATAACTGGAAACTCTGTATACTTCCAAAGATTTTTTCCCTCTTCTGGATAAGTCCTAGGGATGCCTCCAAATGAGGCTTTTGCTCTGCATTTCTATGGCCACATTTTGGAATTTTACAGCAGATTTGTCACATTGTTTTCATATATAATGTTTACCCATTATTTCTTCCACCTTTGTTTTACTGGAGAACATCTAGTGAGGAGGAAAAAAAAGAAGAGAGAATAACTACACAATGCCTTTTAGCAATGAACAGAGTCCAGGTGCACCTTTCTACTCCATCTTCATTCACACCATATGTAGGCTAGATTGTCCACCGCACTTTTTACTTAGACTTAAGGTCCTTTCAAATCACACAATTATAGCACTTTTACTGCCATGGCAACATCCAATGGAGTTCCAGCGTTTGTAATCTGGAGAGGAATGTTTAGAATGCTCAGCTAAAGCGCTCTATTGTCTCACCAAATTACCACTCCCACAATGAAACCTTGGCCATTAAGGTGGAATCATAATGCTAAAATTATGTAAAATGAAAAGCTCTTACAGCAAAATTTCAAAGGAACTCAGGGATCCATTCTTGGATGAAACATTTGAAGATGATGGAGAGAAATCTAAAAATGTTTTTGATATGAACAGCAAGTATTCTTATGAAAGTGATCCATGCACTCCTAATTCATTGCTTATCCTTGCCTAAAGGCAGTTAGAAAGAAGCCAGGCTATCTGTCCTCTAGGAAAGGATTTGGGAGAAGCATGTAACAGGGCTCAATTTTTAATTAGAATGTGAACTTTTCTCACCCAGATGGCACTTTCCCAAAATCTATGAGTGCAAAAAGGTCTAATTCCATGTGCTCCTAATTCATTGGACACAGGACATTCTCTATATTTAGAAGAACCTCTATTTAAAGCAAGAGAGAAAAAGATGTAAACTTTCAGAAGATGTTGGACTGAAACACGCATTCACCCTAGAGCCACATTAGCCAATGGTGAGGGATAATGGGAGTTATCATCTAACATTATTTGGACAGTCACATGCTTCCAATCCCTCATTTAGAAAAATTTATCAGGTAGGAACCGTACTACAAAAGACCTTTGCTTGAGACATTATAGACTGACTTCTATAATACATATTTAGTCTCAGTGGGCCAAAACAGTGACAGTATATTTTCAAAATAATATATTAAACGGAGAGCTAGGGTAGTGCAGTGGTTTTAATGTTACACTGGACTCTGGGAGATATGGGTTCAAATCCCTGTTCAGCCAAGGAAACCTGCTGGGTGACTTTGGCCAAGTCACACTCTCTCATTCTCATTCTCTCAATGGCAAACTCCCTCTGAACAAATCTTGCCAAGAAAACCTCATGATACGATCACAATAAGTTGGAAATGACCTGAAGGCATGCAACAACAAAGATGAAATGAATCCCATATGGGGAGAAGGCAAGATATAAAATTAAAATAAAATTTCATGTACACACAGTATTCTACTTACAGAGCTCTTTTTATTTGTGTTCAAACCTTTTCGGTTTTAAATCATTCAAAGACTCCTTCCGTAGAACCTGATGAATATCTTAGATTTATTTTTTCCATTTCAGCAGCTCATGTTTTGTGTGGGGAGACTGAACACTTATCAAGGTTAACATAAATGGTTATTGTATTCCTTTGCAAGTTCTGGATTTTTGTATTGTGAGAAGCAATTCCTTCTTATTACATTAACCTGAAAGCTTAGGAGCTTAAATGCAAGTTCTTAATAATATAGTCTCTATGTAGCATTCTATGGAGACTTGCATGTTGGAGCAAGGGAGAAAACAGAGGAAGGATTATGCTTCAGGTCAGAGTAAGCTGCATAATTATTCCTTTTGAGAGTTGCTAGTAACAGAACCAGTGCAGTACATATTTCTCCAATACAGAGCACATGCAAAATATATTGAAATGTTTTTCATACTCAAAACAGGCGTATTCATTTATGAATATAACAATTATTAATTCCCTCCAAGGCCATGTAGCAACTGTACTATAATTTGTTGTGAGGGTAAAAATGGTTGCTCTCCTACTCTAAGGGCCTTTCCCCACAAGGCTGGTGAATCGGTTCATGCCGTTTCTTACCGGATTTTCTGGGCTCGAAACAAGGCAGACTTTCCTTCATTTCCTTCCACACAGCTAGTGTATGTTCCATTCTGATTCGGAGGAGTGCAAGTTCATGAATCCTCACTGCCTCCACGGTGGCCACTCCTGCTACTTCCCTCACCCCGCCCCATTGGTTGTGATTGCCCCCCCTTTTTTGCATATTTTAGTACATCATTGCGTACCCTGGCCCCTCCCATGAGCCCTCCCCTGACCACCAATTTGCATTGGCACGAATGTACATGTCTGCACCACTGTGAAAGTATGAATTGGATTGATCTGGAAAACTGGAAAACTGATTTCTTCCAGTTTTCAAATAGCGCTCTTTACCACCACATGGGAGCGCATTTAGTCGGAATTACATGTGGAACGAAGGTAAATAAACCAAACCTAGTCCGCTCCAATGTGCAGAAGACCTCCATGGCAAGACGCATTGGCCTGCTTTAATGACCACATGTGGAAAGGGCCTAAGTTATGTACTCCCAGATGCTTGGTTTACTAAATTTTAATAGCCTTGCAACAAACCATAGCTTGAACTATCTTGTGCATCTCATGAACTAGATTTAAATCTATGAAAATTTATGCTACCAACTTCTTTCTCTCAGTTAGTCACAAAATTGCTACAAGATCCCTTTGTGTAGTGATCCAGACTAACACAGCTATGCCTTTGAATTCTGTATCTTCTGATAGTTTCTGATGTGCAAAATTACACAAACAGTACATTTCATGGGCAAGCTTGGCTTACACATGCATGTTCCAGTTTGTCTTTTCCATGGAGAAACAGTGGGAGGAAGGGGATTCACCTTTTTAGGTATACGGCTAGCAGATTTTGGTCTGTTTCATTAACCTATGCATTGAAACAAAAAGCCCTGTCTTGGGAACCAAACTTGCCTGCTGACTCCCAAAGGAGCAGATATAGTAGAGAACTTTCTCCTACTGATCTACTACTAGACAAAAACATAGAAAGTCTATTACAGATCTTTAATATTTAAAATTTAATTTAATATCAACAGAGAGAAATGTAAGGTCCTACACTTAGGCAGAAAAAATGGTATGCAGAAATATAGGATGGGGGACACGTGGCTGGCTAACAGTACGTGTGAAAGGGATCTAGGAGTCTTAATAGACTACAAGCTGAACATGAGTCAGCAGTATGATGCGGCAGCCAAGAAAGCCAACGCAATTCTTGGTTGCATCAATAGGAGTATGGTGTCTAGATCGAGGGAGGTATTGGTACCACTTTATTCTGCATTGGTTAGACCTCATCTTGAATACTGCGTCCAATTCTGGGCACCCCAATTCAAGAAGGATATGGATAAGCTGGAGCAGGTCCAGAGGAGGGCAACCAAAATGGTGAGGGGCCTGGAAGCCATGCCCTATGAGGACAGACTTAGAGAGCTGGGTATGTTTAGTCTGCAGAAGAGAAGGTGGAGAGGGGACATGATAGCCATGTTTAAATATTTGAAGGGATGTCATGTCGAGGAGGGAGTGGGCTTGTTTTCTCCTGCTCTTGAGACCAGGACAAGGAGCAATGGATGCAAGCTGCAGGAGGGGAGATTCCGCCTGAACCTCAGGAGGAATTTCCTGACGGTCAGGGCTGTCCGACAGTGGAATGTGCTGCCACAGAGTGTGGTGGAGTCTCCTTCGTTGGAGGTTTTTAAACGGAGGCTGGATGGCCACTTGCCAGGGGTGCTTTGAGGGTTTTCCTGCATGGCAGGGGGTTGGACTGGATGGCCCTTGTGGTCTCTTCCAACTCTACATTTCTATGATTCTATGATTGTCATTGCTGACAATATCTTTTCATTGTTTAGTGCAGTGGTTCTAACACTTCGCTTACTAGATACTGGATTACAACTATCATAACCCCCAACTGTTGGTCAAGCTGTTTGGGGCCAACAAAATTAGGGGGCAGTGTAAATCTGAAACCACAGATTTTATATTTATAATCTTGCTGCTACTTAACAAGCCTGGGAAGGGTTTTTACATGCATTCACAAATGCCTTCCCCACAGCAATAGTGTTGAGTTATGGGCTGGCATACATACCATTGACCAAGGTGACTGAAGGGGTCCATCCTATTGTTTTCTGCAAGGGCAGGACCAAGTTCCCTGCCATATTACTGTAGTATGCAGGCTGCCTGAAAACTGGATCTTTGCCCAGTACCTCACCGAAGTCTGTGAAGTGTAAATTATAAACACTGTGACCATTTTTATTCCAGTTCAAGCTATGAATTTTTGTTGCTTCCACCCCACCTTGTTTTGCAGTGTTGGCAACTATACTAAAATAAATGCACATGAAGTTGCCATGGAGTTTCAGTCACACTACTTTCAACTGCCTATAAACCAACTTGTAAGGGTGAAATCACACACAGTTTTTAACTTGAGCTATCACTTAAATTTCACCTCAAACAAACTCTGAGGGGAATTAGATCAAGTAAAACATCTACAGGGATTTGGAAGAAATGGAATTATTGGGGGAAGAGAAGAAATAGGTAGTATACATGGAAACATTTATAGGGTTTGTGTATTTTTAATAGCTTGGGCAACAAGCTGCACTTGCTGAAATTCTCTTCTCTACACACAGATTTTAAAGGCATAGGAGTCTTGTCTTCTTTTTCAGTGGTCATCCTAGGAAAATGACAGGGCTCTGAGTTTTTTCGCTCCTAAATAGGTAGCAAATCTAAGAAATGAGGGCAGAGAGAATGGTCTATTCAATAAGACCTCTGAAAAACTAAGAGGAATTAGAATGCTCTTGGTGGTCTCTTATTCATACCATCACTATAGGTTGAAGTCAAATAGCAGCAAATTGGAATGCTCAAAAGCACCCAAGGCTTACAGAACTTCCACCAAAAAGGCATGCTTGGTAGCCACATAATATAGAATCATATAATAGGAGGAAAAAATATGAGACATGTGGGGATGGGGCAAGGGCACAGAGCAGGGAAGCATCCTGTTTGGAACCATGACAGGAAGCACAGCAAGGATGCACGGTATTGTTGTATCTCTCTTGTTCTAATAATTATTGTATTTCCATCCCACTCCTCTTTTAAAAAACTCATGGTAGATCATATCACCTCCCATCCAGGTATTGATCTGGTAAGAACTCTTTAGCTCTTTCATCCACAAAATTTGAGATTCTCAGATCACTGATCTGAGGTTCCCAGGCAAATGATCTGTGAACACCAGATTTTCAATCCTGGAGCACTAGGATGCAAACCTCATCAAATGCTGGATGGGAGACCACTAGGAACTCCATACAAGCTTCATGGTTTACTCTCAGGCTCCTAAAAAGGTAGAAAAAGTATAACTCAGTGATTGGTTCCACCCACATTGAGCTATTTGTAGATGCAGTCTTCCAGTCATATGCAATCCACTCATGCATAAACATCTCCCCCATGGCTAGCAGTGAGATGAAAGGGCTACTTTGGAAAGCATAGAGAAGCAGTTAATTTACTTCAATCTTCCATAGTCTGTGAGGCTTTCCCCTTAGAATCCCAATGGTTCATGGATGTAGGTTTAATTTAGAAAGCAAGCATTCCTAAGAAAAATAGTTTAATAGTAAAAGCATAATGCAAAGGAAGAAGGGAAAAAGAGAAAAGAAAGAAATGTGGTAGCACCTTTAAGACTAATTGGGTTTTTTTTTTTTTTTGCATTTCTTTGGATGTAGCACCAAGTGGTATTAAGACCTCAGGCATAAAACACATTTATACAGTTGTGGGAGTGGAATAGAATGTAATAGGATCCAGACATATGCAAATCATGACCCTTGTCCTAAGTTTTCAAAGGGCTGCATAAAGTCATTTAGATCTTTAAAATGGTCAATTAATGTTGATGTGTGCATTCCAAAAGTCAGTTTTCTAGGGTTCAAAACTCTCTCTGAGGAGATTGCTTTTGGTATATGTGCAGTAGCAAGGACTCTTGTATTAATGTTAAGATATGTAGCATGCCATGAAACCACTGTCTTTGTTCATACTTCTCCTAATGGATTGGAGTGGTGAACATAATTCAATTCAATGGTTTCTCTTTCTGGTCTTCCTTTATAATTTCCTTGTTCAAGGACTGCAACCTGTAAATCACTTACTGTGTGTCCAGAAAGGTTGAAATATCTGCAACTGGTGTTGGGGTACTGCCATTTCTAGTGTCAGATTTGGGTCTATTAATCCACTTGCATATAGACTGTCCTATGTAGAAAGTAGAGGAGCATTGCTGGCATGGGATGGCATATGTCACAATGAAGGAAGGGCAAGTAAATGTACCTCTTGTGAATGATGTTATTGGCCCATATAATATTGCTCCCAGAGCAGATGCAGGGAAGACACCATTTCCACACTACAATGTTAAGAGTGCTTTATTCCACTTTCAGCATCCTAGGGAATCCTGGGGTTTGTAGTTTAGCGAGGGACATGTAGAATTCTCAGCCAGAGAGTTCTTTGGTGTCAGTAAACTACAAACCCCAGAATTCTACAGGATGTTGAAAGTGGAATAAAGCACTCTTAACATTGTAGTGTGGAGCTGGCCTCAGAGTTGGCCTCTGGGTTTATAGCAGGGCCTTGTCCCTGTATTACCATCCATGTTATATATCTTGTTGTAAGTGAGTAGTCTTTTAAATTTGAAGGCTGTCTGTAGGCTCTTGGAGGCCTGCCTCCAAGAGCCTGTGAATGGGTTATGTTATTGTCCAGAACTGGTTGTAGTTCACTGATGATACATTTGAGTGGTCTCAGCTGGGGCTGGTAGGTGACCAACAGATGTTTTGTCATTTTGTGTTTTTGGTCTGTCTTGTAGTAAATGGTTCCTGTGTGTTAATCATGAGTCACTTAATTCACTTCTTCATCTCTCTGGAGATGAACTGGAGAAGTTTCTTACTGCATGATACCAGGCAAATCACTGATAATTCAGTTATGTATTTTTGATATAAGAAAATTCAAGTAGATATTAACTTTTCCAAGTCTGTGGGTTTTTCAACCTGATGGAAGATAATGACAGACAAATATTTCAATATCACTTTATGACACTTTTGAAAGCTTGAATCTCAACTTTGCAAGATTACATTTATGAAGAAATTTGTAAGTCTGGTAAATTTCTATCCAGAAATAAGTGAAATGAAATTTATAAAAATCTGTGCTGCCCAAATTCAATAGACACAGCAATCTATATCATGAAAAGAACTAGCTTGTACCTGCCTGCCACATATCTGTTAAAAATAAAAAGTGTATCAGAAAAATGCAGTGCCACAACACGCTTGAGTATACAGGATTTAAAGCCAGTTTCTAAGAATTAAACACTCCTATGCTGGAATGGGCTAATTTTTCATTTGCACTTTCTCCCAGAGGTCAAAAAACAAAAAACAAAACAACTTTCTTCAAATTGATAAGAAATTTTCAAATTTGGGAAGTTCGTATAAAAACAAATAGCCATCACTGCTTGAAATTGCATCTTGTGATAACTGTAAATGTTACAGAAAGATACAAAAGTGCTAAAAATGCTGGCCAAGATCCTGCAATGGAGGCTAGGGCATGTAACTTTGCAATGACCTAGCAACGTCCAGGATGTAATATGCAGCTCTTCTGCTCAGCTGTAACAATTCATTTCAGGGCATATCACACAGAGTCCCATTCAACAATGGGACCTATAGCACCTATTGTGCAGTGGGACCCATAGTACTATGGTATCCATTGCACAACAGGCATGCTGCTGACTCCATTTGTGCATTGGCCCCAGAAATGTTGCTACATCTCTGTTTCCCTCCAGAGAATACGAACGTTGTACATCGCTGCAATTTACCTTTATGTGCTCGTAAGCCAGTTTACAATGACATAAATACCTAGCAGGAGACCAACCACCATCAGTCTGTTGACATCTACTTTTTTCCTCTGTAACCTGTAATACAACTTATCCAAAGACCTGTGGTCGGGATGCTATGTGCTACTCTATGCTGCCATTGCCAGTCAGTGATGCACAGTCATGGTCAGAAAATTCTTAGTACAATGATTTCAGAGTATTGGATAGGCTGTACCAGACATTTTGGAGACAGTGGGAGGAATTTAAAACAGGGCTGACATTTTCAGCAGCAGCTCAATCTTTCTTGTAATGCTTAGTTCTGCTTTACTGAAGACTTTGTACCCTCAGCTCTGAGGCAGAGTAACTGCTTTTAAATAAAGTCCCAGATTGTATCACTGGCATCTTTAGGCTGAGGCTAGGAAACTATCCTTCCTAAAGTCCTGGAGAGCCCCTGCCAGCTGTGGTTGGCAAAACTCTGATAATTATCTAACCAAATATAAGGTACCTTCTATGTTCCAGGGGCATTGTTCCCCGTTAAGAACTCCGACCCCGCAAATGAGTTTTTCCTTCAGTCTCTGAATTTCTAGCATTGCAGTAATTTAAAACTTCAATTGCACACTTAGATATACTGTTTAGGGATCCAAACAAATGGGTTAAGGAATGTTACCAAGGAAATGTGAGCCCTGTAAATGTAAGGTATAAATAACTTTTAGTGTCTCACTCCCTGCAATGCTAGAAACTTGGAGACTAAAGGAAAAGGGTTCTTATATGGAGGGCCAAAGCCCTCATTTTAACTCTCTGCAATTAATTTTCAATCCATTCATGATGGAGTACTTGGAATGAACACAGTTCAGTACTACTAAAGTCAAAGAGATTATACACAAAAATCATAGGTTAGTTAGTTGATTGACCTGTACACATCATCTTTTCCTTTGAAAGAATGGCTCTTGATAGCGCAGGCAGTATTATGTAAATTACTGAAAAGCTTCTTTAGACCTATGGCAAGTTACATCCATTGTATGTCACTTGGTAATAGCCTTATATATTTTATATATTTTTTATTCTAAAAAAATTAGATTGTCAGATCACATTTCTTGCTCCCTGCTCAATATATTTTTCCTTTTCTGAGAATCACTGTGATGTCTGTTCAAATGTGATTACTCCTGGGGAATAACTTGTCAGATCCTGAAGTATAGGTATTATACTCAACCCTTTCATTAACCAAGATTAAGGGCTAGATTCATACAACAGATTCTATTCCCTAAATGTGACTTTTTAAGAAAAGGTAGTGGAACTATGTAGATTTTTCTAGTGAACTATCCACCATAACTAGGTGTCCTTGTAAATTTGCATCAAATAAACTTGATCTTTGAAACTTGATAGACTTTTCACAATATTGTTGCTTTTTTTCCTGCTAGTTTTTCCCACAAACTTACAAACTGATTATATTTAACATCCATGTAGCATGGACCAGTACCCACATTATTGTTATGTGCCTTCAAGTTGACTGAAGCCCATGAAAACATATCATAGGGTTTTCTTGGCAAGATTTTTTGGGGGGTGGTTTGCCATTGCTTTCCTCTAAGGCACAGAGAATGTGGCTATTTCTGCACTACACTGTTATAGTGCTATTATTCCACTTCCAACATCCTGTGGAATTATTGGGTTTGTAG
Source organism: Iguana delicatissima (assembly GCA_948472985.1). Lineage (NCBI taxonomy): Eukaryota > Metazoa > Chordata > Lepidosauria > Squamata > Iguanidae > Iguana > Iguana delicatissima. Next base: position 267,170 of record CAOKZL010001666.1, read on the forward strand.
TTTACTGAGGCCAAAGAGCTCTCTGGCGGTGAATTCTAAATGCCCCTCCCTAAACTGCAAACTCCAGGATTCCACAGGATTTTGAAAGTGGAATAATAGCGCTATAACAGTGTAGTGAGGAAGTGCCCTGTGTCTTGCCCAAGATCACTCAGTGGGTTTCCATGACTGAGCAGAGACTTGAACCCTGGTCTCTTGCAGCACCTTCTGTGTCATTCCTCCACTCTTTCTCCCCCTTTGTTACCATCTGTGGCCAAAAGTGACTCTAATACATAATAAAAGAGAGAGGTAAAGGTTTCGAAATCTGTTATTTATGAATGTGTGTGAGGCACAGGATACGTCTATGTGCAGGTGTAAACAGGATGGGATCACTGAAGAAAGAGCAATAGGCTTCTTTGCCCCCTTCCCTGTACCAATAATCTGATCCTGAGTATTTTATCTGAGCGTGTATTGCACTGAGTTCAGTGAGGCTTTCCCCCAAGCAACCCTCTGTTCCCACATATCACACACTGCCCTTTTAAAGGTATTCATTTCACTAAAGTCTGGTGCTGAGAGGGATGTTAACGCTGAATTCTTTTCTGTCTCTGCAGCTCTTTCTGGCTTCACAACAGGCACAGTTCTCTCCACAGAGAACACACTGTTGCGCATGCTCTGCATCTCCCAGTCCACTGCGGCAGTTTTGGCCCTTTGACCCTCAGTGTTACTGGAAACTCTTTCTCCTGTTCCCACAATATCTCCAGGGAGTGTTTTGGAGTTTTACAAACCTTTTGCCTTAACTCTCACTCTTGCTAAGTCTGCTTTTCCTGCTGAGTTTCCTTAGACATCTACACTGATGCTTCAGCCCACAGTCTCTTTGCCTCTGTTTCTATTCTCTCATCTTCAGCTTCCATTTTCTCTTTCTTGCTCTAATTTCATTCTTTCAGCTTCTATGTACCCTGCCTTTTTCTTTCCCTTCTTTTTGTCTCCATTTCCAACACTATCTCTTTTTCCTCAGCTTCTCTTTTAATTCATCAAGGTTGTTTTTTTGCATTCAGTCCCTCCTTTCGTTCTTTCTTATTCTATTTGATACTGTTCTCAGACTCCAATAATGCAATCCTGCATTGTTTAATATGAAATTTTGTACGCACAAGGCCCATAGTTCTAACTTCTAGACTTTCCCTTCTCTTCACCTTGCCAGGATCTGGACCTTATTGCCTAATCAATATTACCTATAATTTCACTACACTTCCCCCTCATATTTCAGCCTCAGCATTTTACATCTCCCAATCAGTGCCTCTTTCTTTAAAGCCAACACCTCTGACATGTTTCTTCATAGACATTTGTCGAATTATACACTTCTGTTTGTTTTCCACTGCGCTACCATAATGTGTCACATTCTCCTTTAGCCTGCTTATCTTACCAGGCAGGTAACATACCCTCCAACTGTCCTAATTTGGCAAGAATAATCTGCTTTTAAAATATCCCAGTTTTTCCTCTCCTCCACTTAGGGCTTTTCTGCACTATACTGTTATAGTGCTATGGAATTCTAAGGTTTGTAGTTTACTGAGGTCAAAGAGCTCTCTGGCTGAGAATTCGAAAGCACCTCTCTAAACTGCAAATCCCAGAATTGCATAGGATGTTGAACATAGAATAATAGCATTATAACAATGCCGTGTGGAAATGGCTTTACTTTCCCTCTTTGTCCTCAGCTTACTTCACGTGCTTCAAACTGAGTTCCAAGTGCAATTAGCTCATGAAGGGGAGGGGGAGGGATAGGGCAAGGTGAGGCAGACTCTTACCCTACCCTGCAGACGCAGGAAAAAGCAAACTACTACAGCCTCACTTAACTTGAGTGTTCTTCCTCATTAATAACTTTTTCCATCTTGACCACACTCTGATATTGGTTGGAAACATGTGTCTCAGTTTTTATCTGTGCAGTGTTGGAAGGTATGAGGCAAATACCTTTACTTTCACCATGTCACTAGTGGCTACCACATGTAAGGCTGACAGGCCACAATTTATTTATTCATGCATTTACATTTTCACAAAACTACAAATTCCAGGATTGCACAGGTTGCAACCATGGCACTTACAGTGATATCAAATAGCTTTAATTGTACATGGCAGATATGTCCCTGGCTTACATATTCAGTAGAATAAAAGATACCACTAACAATGTGACAATACTACTTCAAACTGCAGTTAAGGAGATCTGTGAGAGGGGAGAAGAATCAAGAACAAAATCCCAGTAAGCAGAAAACTTGTATTTGAATAAATATGTTAAGAACCTTTCTCCCTAGAATGCCAGATTGTTTGATGTGTGTGTGTGTCTTAAAAATGAGGGAAGCTTTAAAAAATGCTATCATTACTCCCACAGCTCTCTACCACTTCATACTGATGGCTAGGCAAACCAGGTCTCTGTCTTAGTTGAAGAACAGAGGCTTTTGAGACCTCAAGTGCTCAAAAATATCTCCAGCTTTTTCTTTTTAACTGATTCTAGTGGAAGATTATTGCTCTCTTTATCTTGTGTTTTCAAAAGTTGCTGTTTTGATTGTCCGACTCCTATTCACTCTGGCCCTCAGAAAGAGAAGAAATATACTATGACTGGCTGAACATACTGAGGAAATTGAATAATTTAAAATTTTACAAGGTGGGAGAAGCCTGCAGATAGTGCTCTTGGAACATTTCTACCTCCTTGGATTCTGGCTCTGTCCAAATGGCAGCGCTTCCATGGCAGGAAACTGATTCCCAAAGCCGATTCCAACAGCTGCTTGCATATAAGCACTAAATTCCTGGCCTGCTTGGTTCATTTTTATTTCATAATGGACAAATACAAAACCTACCATCTCAGCTGAAGGATGCTTTGCAAATTCTAGATGAACACGCATTTTAAAGTTTGGGGTTGGGGGGAGGGGGCATTTCTTGCCTTTTCTTTTTGCATCTATTTCTTTTTAGAATCTCCCTGGGGAAACTTGTTAGAATTTCACTGTTTCATACAGAGCAAAGAAAGAAAGAATGCTCTTAGTTTTATGCTATTTTTGGATAGAATTTAACCATTCAGCTTCATGAGGAGAGGTCATGTCAACAACACCAAACAGACTGGGCTATAAAAGAAAGGTCCTATTAGTTACAATGTATGTTTCTTATCTGTTTGGAACACCCTCCAGCATCTTCAAGGATCTTAAGAAGCCTAACAAAGACTTCTGTCTCCAGGTACTGTGCACCAAGCACAATTGTAATGGGGTGAAAAGCAACAACAACCATGTTTTTGTCATAAGAAAATTCATACGGGTATTGTTGACTTGTGGATTTTGCATTTTTCCCCCTTATGGGCTTACACAGCTTGACTTGGCTTTTTGTTTTGCCTTTGAAGACACTTTATAGAAATGAGGCAGATGATTTTCATTTCACAGGAATATGAATGAACCTTCTCTTAGAAACCCTAGAATTTAGAGAGTAAAAAGCCATTCCACCTTGAAAGCAATAAAACAGGAAGCTCAAAATAAATGTCAGAGATTGGATTCATTTTTCTACAAGCTCTGTACACATCATTTAGCTTTGATTACAGTTAATTGGGTTTCAGTTGTAGCTTTGAAGCTCACTCTGAAACTGATGGTTGGATCAAACCAATGTAGGAAGGTAGACATGTCTGATGCCTCCCTGGGGAGATGTATGCCAACCTGGTCAGCCCTCATGGTCTCAGTGATGAGTCACACATGTGTTCATACTGCAGCGGTGACCTTTTTATTATAACCAGCAACTCCATTGATAGTTAGTGTTAGCTGGACCAATTCTACAGAGATGGTATATCTTTGCAAGTGGGGATTTTGGACTGCATCTCGGCAGAACTGAAGCCATTTCTGCACTACACTGTTATGGTGCTATTATTCCACTTTCAACATCCTGTGGAATTCTGCGATTGGTAGTTTACTGAAGCCAGAAAGCTCTCTGGCTGAAAATTCTAAATGCCTCTCCCTAAACAGCAAACCTCAGTATTCCATAGGATGTTGAAAGTAGAATACTAGTACTATAACTGTAGTGCAGAAATGGCCTAAATCTTGAGAGATGGTAGGTCTTAACAGGATGTGATATCCACTGGGGTCTCAGCAGAATTGGAGATCCACATGTGGCAAGCCTTAACAAGATCACACTTCATTCTCTCTTCTGCCTATAGAAGGATCTTCTTGCTTGAGATCACCATATGGAATTTGCAGGGCTGTAAAGACCAAGAAAGATGATGGTTGGAACTGTTGCAGCCATCCATTATCATGAGAAATCCAGTGGTTGCTCCAAATAAGCCTGTTCTTTTGGAACTGATGCTCCTTCACTTTCTGTGTGGCCATTACCCTTCTTTTCTACTTTGTCATTTTCTCCACAGAAGATACGCTGTCCTTCCCCAACTGAGTCTCCTGCCCTTATAAAGAACAAACTGGGCCTCAACATTTCATCTGCCTCACTCCTTACAATCACTGGCTTCTTCTGAATTGAGTAGCTGGCTGACTCAGCAATGCCCATGGAACTTGTCCTGACTGCCACCTTGTACAGTTGCTACACATTAAGGATAGTGATGATGGCTGAGGACATTGAGGTGAATCCGCACTATAAGGAAGCTGCTTGATTAAGTTGGCACAAAATATGTTGTTGCTGAAACACAGTAGAAAATGGTGTTTTATGTGCTCTCAGTGTAAAGAGGCATAATACCCTCAATCAGTCAATTTTGCTACCCAAGGCAGAAAATCTCACAAGTGCCCACTGTGACTTGCAGTGATGTATTTAAGTCTTTTACTCCAAGTCTCAAGTCTCTACCTTCAAGTTTCAAGCTCTTGAAGATACTTTCAAGAAAAGTCTCAAGTCAAGTCTCACAGCCAACTTTATACCCCAACCTATATTCTAGAATTTCTGGACAGGGTCCAATAAAGTCAGTTTTAACAATTTAAGCAGAGTTGGCCCTCCACATTTGCGATTTTGCTATCTGCAGCTTCAGAAGTGGGGAATAGGATCCTTCTTACTTCTCACATCTGAAACTGGAGGATTTTCAGAAGTGGGAAGTAGGATCCTTTTTACTCCACATTACTGAAGTTTCAAAACCTTTAAAAGGAAGGATCTCTCCTCCTCAAGCCCGTTGTCTAACACATTTGCTGTTCCCCTCTGAGAAATGTGCCCACACTTTGGGCTTGAGACAGATTGTCATGTGACCAGGCTCCAAGGTTGACTCAGCCTTCCATCCTTTCGCAGGTCGGTAAAATGAGTACCCAGCTTGTTGGGGGCAATTAGCTAAAATACATTGTAAACCGCTTAGATAACACTAGTTGATAGGCGGTATAGAAATAAATGCTATTGCTATTGCTATTGACCAGTAAGCAAAAAGAGATGGAAGTGACTTAAGTCTGAATCAATCGACTCAAGTCTACATCACTGGTGACTTATAGTCTAAGTAGAGTCAGAGTGGCAGAAATTTTGGCTTGATACGTTCACCTTTGATCAACTGTAGACTGCCCTGTAAGTGCTTCTCCCCCTACTCTGCCCTACTGCTACCACTACCACTATTACTACTGCTAAATAACTAGCTACTTTCTGCTCTTTCATTACACCCCATATTACCTCTCTGACAGAGGCTACCCCTCTATGTCTAATGATTGAGCCAGCCCCTTTCTTTATAAGAAGCTGCCTTATATCACCAATGATATTGATGGAGCTTTATGCATTTTACAGTTTTAATGCTTTTGCACATGGGTCTGCCTGGTGAATCTCAGGGTTCTAGTAGAAGTAGTAGTAGCAGCAGCAGCTGCTGCAATAGTAGTTAAACCATAGTTAGATCTTATTGATTTAATCAATAAGATCTAACTATTTGGGATTAGCAGTGGGATTCAGGCCTTGTAGCTGTTTGGCAGGGATCCATATTCCCAGACTGGAATCTGTTCAGCCAAATACAGTATCTAGTTCCACTGATAAGGTGTGTAAGAACTTACTTAATTTAGGCTTAATCCTTCCTTGCAATGGTGTCAGCCTTAGAGAAGTTTCCCTTTGGTTTCTGAGACATTTTTGTAGCAGCAGTGATGAAACACAGAGCTGTACCTTTCCCCCATGAAAGCTGATTATACAGGCTGTTATAAAAATTCCAAAATGCAATTGCTGCCAGCAAGATTCCTAGACACACCTCTCAACCCCTACAGCTGTAGATAATATTAATCCTGGCACATTACATCATTCCTTGTATATTTGATAGAGATGCTGCTGCCCTCAATTATGCTCTACCAATATAGCGGGAAAATTGTCATCATTTGGCAGAAAAAGGGCAATGCCTGCAATAATCTTTTTGAGAGAAAGTTAGCATTTATGGAGTGTGAGAGACCACTGATAGTTTCTATAGAGGTACGTGATGATGCCTGGATTGGATTTCTCGATTAATAGTTTCCCCTATGGTATTTGCTCATTAATGCTGGAAATGTTTTATTCTTGTTCAGTGTTTGTGTTGGCGAATAAGGCTTAAGGGTATTGTCAATGGTAACTGATAGCCAAATATGGGAACCAGTGATTACATGTATTGCTACAAGTACGAAACAGTCTTTGGGTGAACAAGGACACTCATTCATGGTGTAACCAAAACTTTCCACCTTCATTTAGAATGAAATAATCAGTCACAATGTAGCATGAGATACTATAAACACCAATAATTCAACCAACTATGGTGGATACCTACTACTTTCAAACCAATTGATTATAGCACCTGCCCAAGTAATACAAATTTTATCATTCCCCTGATTCTGATCAGATATGGAAAATTTCTTCTCATCATACAGACATGTTAAGGTGGCTGTGAGATTTTCACTACCTGTGTTAACAGAGTTGCATAGGCAGGTGCAACAAGATATAGGAACACAGGAATAATTACTCTGGATGGTCTTTGTAAGATTGCAAGGGAAAATTCAGAACATTCGAGACAGAAAAGCAACCATTATACCTGCTTACAGAAACTCTGATGTTGGCTTCTATGCATAAGGGTAGGCTGGCAGCCATTACTGGAGCCAGTGACACTGCTTCTTTTCTTACAGAGACAACTTAGGCCATTTCTGCATGGGTTAAAAAAAACGGTGCAGTGCGTCCTCCATGGAGGACGTCTGCACCTTGGAGCGGACTGGGTTTGGACTACTTAGCGTAGATCTGCACCTCAGTCTGCTCTGGAGCGACTCCACATGGTCCTTCAGTATATTTTTGAAAAACTTGATTTTTCAGGTTTTTCAAAATCCCGGTGTGCGCCATTGCGTGCCTGCTCTCCAATGCAGATTCGCAGGCTCGCACCAGTGTGAGCCTGCGATCTGTGGAGGGCAGGCTTTAGGCTGGAGATCTTCAGCAGTTGGTCGTGACCCACAACCAACCGGAAGCCACCATTTTGGACGCCGGTGTTATCACCATGAACTGGCCTGGCTTTGGAAGATATTGGATATCGTTTTGATATCACAATTCGGCCCCATTTTGCCACCCTCGGCCAAGTGTTTGTGAGGCCCCTGAACAAGCACAGAACTAGGCATGGCCCTTAATTGCTGAACATTCCTTTCTCCATCTAGACAAGCCAGACTCAGCCAGATTTCGCTTTAGGAGACCTCCCTAGACAAACACCTCATTAAAGATGCATGTTAATACAAAGAACTCCCTGCCCCGAGCAGGCAACTTGACGAGCTAGACGCTTAACTGTCATGCATGCTGCATCTGCATACTGGCCATTCCATTGTCGATTCGGACTTAATTCAATCATGCTAAATTCGGACCTTTTGGAGAATTGTCTCGCACTCAAACCTCATTGTTCTCTCCCAAGTACAGACTAGCCCACGGTCATATTTTCCCTATATAAACCCCTGGTTCCGAGAACTTCCTCGGATCACTCTGAACTTCCATCCAGCCTTGCTGCCGCTTTGTCCACCGAGCTTTCCCCTCAGTCTCCATCCGAGACTGTGCAATTACGGACCTCCACTGTGATCCACCCCGGGCTTCGGATAGGTGTAGTATCACCCAATTCAACAAACCCTCAAACTCCTCTATACTGCTAACACCTTTACTTTCTATAGTTACTTGTGTGAGTGCGTTGCATACATTGTTTGCCTGTATTTAATAAAATCACAGTTAATTTCCTATTTTGGTGTGCTTCTTGACTTAGCCTGACCCTGTATACATTGAGTTGCAAGATCCTGCAAAGTTACCCTGCCTCTTGCTAGCTTAAGTGAGTGCTCCAGCTAATTTTCCCCAAAATTGTGTGTTGTTGTTTGGTTATTTAGGCGTCCCTCCTGGGACCCCCAGTAAACAGGGTAACACCGGAGCAGTGCGGATCTGCGATCACGCACTGCTCCTCCTGTCCCAGACCGGACTGGACCCAAAGAAGATCTGGTGAGTAATGGCAGGGAGCGATTCCCTTGCTGCGTGCAGAAATGGCCAGAGACTATGGCCTCAGAGAGAGAGAGGGAAGTGGTGATTTAAGAACAAAAATTTCAAAGTCTGTAAGTCACTGAAATACACAGGACCATTCATCTGTCTATTCATGTTCAACCTGGACTGATAGCTAGTTACTAGATACAGCATTGCTTTTGATTCTTTCATTGCTGGCCAGATGCAAAAGAGGACAGAATACCTGCATCTTTGATCATTCTACAGAAGGGAAAATTTTAGCCAGCGTACTTTGCACGATCTCTTCTATGATCTCTTCTTTTTCACACAAGAGTTAAAGCAGTAGGAGACTTGTCCAGCAAGTATCTGGCTACCTTAAGACAGATACTACAGATAGTCAGCCTTCCCATTAAGTGACATGTCTCCACTGGAGACTACACGGAGGCATGTATGTCAGATCTGCTCCTAACACCTTGCCCTTAGCAGCTCCACTCTATTGACCAAGTAGGTCTTAAAGAGTGGTTTAAGTGTCTTTAGTTGAACGTGTTTAGAATTCCATCCATGATCAGGAATTTTGATATTGTAGGACAACTGATCACAGGAAGAGTCTAAGTGCATTAACCCAAACTGATAGAGAATCCTCCTTCAGTCTGCATCAATCAATGCAGGGAGGTTGTAGGTAATGCCAACAGAGTTTGTAGGTGTCTTGGTGTGCAAGATACTCACACCCCTTTTCAGAAGTCAGAAAAAAAGTATCCACAGTCTTGTTGACCAAGTAGAAGAGCAGTAGCAATGAACAACTACCTGGCTACCAGAGGAGGGAGTCATATGGCATCTGCAGAATACCAGTAGCCAGCTATACCTTGAACCAGCTATTTTTTCACTGCCAAGATTCAAGAGTGCTGTAGGCAACGTGGCTTGGGAAATCACCTGTACTTTGGTGCAGAAACTCTTTTGCTTTTCTGTGTGAAGGCACCCTAGGACAAGCTGCACTGCATGTATTAAACAAAGGTATTTCACATTTATTCTTTAATTCTAAACACATTTACAGAAAGATTAATAACACCAATTTTAATAATATTTACAACAAAGTAAATAAGTTTAAGACTGACTGAAGCCTTAAAACAGGTTTGATTTTTTTGGATAAGTTATATTATTTTCAGACTGCTAAAATTGCATCCATTTTGTGAATGTGGGCTTTTCCCCATGAAGAATTGCATTAATTCCCTTTGAACTGAGACTTTGAATGGTTTTGGAGATTTAAGAGACCTAGAATATCTCATTCTAAAAGGTGAGCTATCTATGACAATAAACTGAAGCCAGAGCCTCTAAAAACTGGATTGTTGAGTTGATATGTAGTCTATGAGGCACTTTTTAAATTTCGATATGGAACCTTCATAGCACCTAGGAATGTAAGATGCAAAATAAAGAACAGGGCTCTTCCACTTTTGATTTTTGAGTAGAAGTGGGAGTTTCAGAAAAGTTACACCTGTTGAAATTCTCATTTCTATAAAAGTATTAAAGGTGCAGAGGCTCTTATTGTGTGCCCTCAAGTCATTTGTGACTTATAGTAAGCCTAAGGCAAACCTTTCATGAGGTTTTCTGGGACTGGGAGTGTTAGGTTATCCGGTGGGTTTCCATGGCTAAGCAGGAAGTTGAACCCTGGTCTCCAGGATTGTAGCCCAGTGCTCAAACCACTACACCACACTGGCTCTTGCAGGTGCTCTGTTCCCTCTGTTGCATCTGATCCTCTCTGTAGCATCCAGATTTACATTTTCTTCTCTGCTTCTTTTCTTTGTAGCTTCAAATCTCCGAAGTCAATTCACTAAGCAAATTTGGCTCATTTGTTAATATGCCATCCTATACATTCTGCTTGAATCATAGCACTGACTGAAGAAAGCTGTTGTGATAGGCTCAGAAGGGGGCACAGAGCTCTAGGCAGTTTATCAGCATGGCTGTTTCCACACTGGACTGTTATAGCGCCATTGTTCCACTTGCAACATCCTATGGAATCCTGGGGTTTGCAGTTTAGGGAGGGGCCAGCTAGCCCCAGCTGGCCCCTCCCTAAACTGCAAACCCCAGGTTCCATAGGATGTTGCAAGTGGAACAATAGCGCCAAAACAGTCCAGTGTGGAAATAGTCCATGTTTGCTCATAAACCTTTATTTATACCGATGTACTGAGTTTCAGCCAGCTGCTATGACAAAAGAATGGCTGGACTGTACTCTGGAATGAACCTCTGTCACTTAATGGAGTGAGGTGATGAAATGATGTACAGGACAATTTTAGCTAGCGGGCATCTTCCAAGTCTTGCTAATTTGCAGGTCTACCTGGCATAGCCAATGTTGAGAGATGACAGGAGTTACAATCAGGCCACAAATGGAGAACTACAGGTTACTGTCCCTGTTATGTAGCCTTGAAGAACATAGCTGTCCTGGGCTGACCTAGCTGTGTAGCCTGAAGTGCTTGGATCCAACAGCAACTGTCAGCTGTATTGTTCATCTGTGCCTAAAATATTGGGTCAATACATGGCAATAGGTCCTATCCTGTCCACATGAGTAGGACCTCAAGAACCACATTGCCTTGACGTACATCGTAGGTGAAGAGTAAGCAAATAACTTCTTTTCCCCATAGGCCATATTTCTTTTAGTATTTAGTCTAATTATAAGCCTACTCATCAACTGGGGAAATGAAGTTGATTAAACACATTACATTATTAAATATGTTAAGAGGGAAGAGAGGCCAGCAACAAAAGACATTGATGGAATGATGTATTAGATCTAGACTTTGCATCCAAGATCTGACAGGGATATTTGTGTTTTCAGAGGACTTATACCCAAATCCTTGCATTCCATGATAAAGAAACAAAAGAATTGTGGAGGAGGATGCATTTGGGCAACAGAGATCCAAACTTCTGTGTTTTAAGAGTAGTGTAGAAGAGAGAAGTCTCTCTAGGAGAAGAAGGAATTTGTTGCTGTGGGCCTTCAAATTGTTTCTGACATATGGCAACACTAAGGTGAATCTATCAAGGGATTTTCTGAGGCTGAGGGTGTGTGAGGTGTCGAAGATCACCCAGTGAGTTTCCATGGCCAAGTGAGGAATCGAACCCTGGTCTCCAAGGTCATAGTCCAATACTCAAAGCACTACAAGTCTCAGAAGAATTTATTCCATCTTAAAATGGAGCTTGATTTTTTTTGAAGGTTTATCTTTCCATCTAAAGGTAAAACTACCCGGTTTGGCTTCTGTTGAAATGCTTTGCCTAATCCAGTGCCTAAATTTATCTCTAGCTCTGATGGTATAGGGATCACCTGAGGAACTTACAGAATTATTCCTTTGATGGGACTTTAGAGGTTTGAACTGGGTAGAAAGAAGTATCAAGGGGTATGAGTATTCTATTTTCAAATGGAGAACCAAGTGATTGCTTCTGTTTTACTCCCCTTCCCCCAGTTACCCTATGGCCATGAAGGAAAATGGCCTGACAGCCTGCTTTAATACCATCACAGAATGACACACAGACTTTGTGGCAAACACTGCCACCTTATTCCCCTCCATGGGTACAATAATAATCTTTGTCCCCCACCCCCCAAAAAATCCAACAACGAACCACTGAGCTTTGCAAATTCTCACAGAGAGTTTTGTGCCTTTTCAGTTGGCCTAATAAAGGTACTACCACAATATAGACTTTGTAATTTGTCTAATATTTCAACATTGCTGCACCTGCATTGTTTCTGTCCTATAGCCTTTCTTGTTTTTTTAGCATTTAAGTGAAATGCTAGGTACCAGAAATTTTACTTTGTTTTGGAGAAATCCATTCTGAAGGCTTGGCAACACATGCCATGGAATTTCATTCATCTTATATCTGGGAGTCTATTTGATGACTTGCCTATCTGAACCACATAGGAGTGTTGAGAGATATGTATTGGTGTGTTTTTTTTTAAGAAAATAGTAAAACCTTTTTACTATTTAAGCAGCCCCATCTTACTTAGATATAGTTCCTCCAGCCATTTAAAAAAGCAAACACCTTTCTCTCTATACTTTTCTTCCTCCCTATTATGAATTCTATGTTCACTAAGGGTTAAACTAGACAACATGGTTATCATGTTGTGTGCAGAGGGGTTCCCCTGAGTGGTGAAATACATCTGTTTGTCATAGCATATGATGTTCCTCACATACATATCTTGCATTTTAATAGGATGGAAGGGAAAAAACAAGCTTAATTGACAAGTCTGATTAGAGATGTGTATCTTTGAGGAAATTCTGTTGTGGGAGGGAGAATGATTTAATCACAGGTAAAGCAGATTCCTGTCAACATCTTGTCTGACCGTATGTTATCACCAAGTTCCCCTTTAAGTAAACATTGCATTTCTTAACAGGGTAGCATATCAGGGGAGTTTTGTCATGAAACAGATATCTGTATCTCAATCAAATTTCAATAATTGCTCAGGTGGTGATGGAGAGACTTAAATGTTCTTGTCTTTATAACCTGCTACCAGTTCAGTTTGTCTGACTGCCCTTAGTTAGTTTGCTGTTTCCCTCTACAGCCAGTATACTTTTCTCAGTCTGGCAAATGTTTGTACAAACCAACATGTGCAAGTTTATGCTTACTAAGCTGTACCAATACAGCTATTACAAAAGAGGAGTGTATATGCTGCCAACTGGTAACATGGGCACTACAAACTGAATAGCCTCTGCTAGCATCCCACCTGTGCCCATTCTGCTGTCATCAACGTAATCTTACAGCATTTTTTTTAAAACTAGAAACCATTTTGGAAATGAAAATGATAATGTAGCAATAATCCTTAAGGCTTGGCAACCTGCTGCTGCTTGGTATTTTGTGTGCATGTATTCAGCGCACAACCAGCAGTATTCATTAAACCAGCAGTATAGTTTTGATGGATCGCATACTGTCCTAATGAGGGTTCATAAAACCTCTGTTTTGCTAGACTGTTACAAAAATGAGCATGTATATTATTTTTTACTCAAAGAAAGAAAAAAACCTAGCCAGATGTTGGCATTATTAAAATGGTTTTCTAAATCAGTTTCCACAATGGTTTAAGAAAGGGGAATCTCACCAATCCTGCTTTTCTTTTGGAAAATGACACATTTCCTTTTCAACAGCACAAAGACCTACTGTATTCTCAAGGATGAGATATAGGGCTGAGGAGCAAAAATGTCAGCATGGGGTCACTGTGGAGACTATATATATTTTCGCTTGGGAAGCACATATCCCTGACAGGATTCTCTTAATTACTGTCACCCACTCTATCTGGATCAGAATCTGATCATTAAATGCACTGGTGAAGACTGCACACGCAGCACAGCAAGACTGTTGACTTTTTGGTGGTGACAGCTATTATGATAATCTTACTTTCCAGCTCCAGATGAAGAACCTGTGCAAATTCCACTGCAAATTAACCACCCAGAAGAATACCAAACACAGTTTGCATGTAGCTGCCCTTGTGTGAAGCTTACAAGCCAGGTCACTGGGGCAATTTTTGCATTATGTCTTTAACCAGACCCACTGTTCTCCCCTGAGGTAAGGTAAGTCCCTTTATCTCAGATGGTGGAGCCAGAGATTTGATAAATCAAACTCTTAACTATTGCTGCCCTGAAGAGCCCTGCTCAGCCACTGTTCAGCCAAGACAATGTCACTGCATGAAAACATCTTTCCCATGATCTCAACAGTCCCCAAATGTTTCTGACTAAGGAAGCACTCCTCAGTTTGAAGCGTTTGACATCTTACTGGAGGGAAGAAGAAGCAAAACGTGGGGGAGGTGGAGGAAAGAGGAGATGATAAAGAGGAGTAGCTGTGGTGTAAATGAGGCTCACCCAAATTGTGCCCCCCCCATGAAATTTCCCTTTAATTCCCAAATGCCTAGCACTACAGAAAGTGAGACAGTGAAAAGTGTTCATACCTAGATCTCTTACTTCGCTATGTTCACATTCCTTTGGTAATTTTGCTTTTCTTTTTTTTTTCTTGAAAGGGGTGGTATGCTTAAACCATATCTCTAAATGCTCAACTGAAACTTTAAGTTATCAAAATGCTGGAAATTTGGGGACTAAAGGAAAATTTCATGGGTAGCACTTTTGGAGAGGGGCAATGCTTTTATTTTGCTCCTGTAGCAATAGCCTGGGTGTATAATATCATGGGGAAAGAGGAGGATAGAGAAAAAAGAGAACAAAAGGAAAGGAAATGCTTTCCTGCCTTCAGCTTGTGCCACTCCTGTCTTTTTCTCTGTGGTTGGAAATACAGTGACCATGAACAAAAGAATACTTTAATACTTGTGCAGAAGAGGAAACTTCAACAAGTGTAGCCTTTACAACATGGTACCCCTGAAGAAATCCCCTCATCTGTCCAACTATTAAAAAGTGGCAGGGGGCTAGTCATATTTTGCATATGGCCACTCAAGCTAGGAAGGACAATGCTTGTCAGATCTGAAAGAAAGTTTTCCAGATTGTCTCATCAAATTATCAAATTATTCCACTGAAAGACCAATTCTTCTAAAGCAGGGGGATGTAGCCGTGGAGAGTCAGAGGACCACAGTCAATCCATTTTTGGACCTCCAGAACTTCATAGGTCACCCTTCCTATTTGTGTGAAACCAAATGATGGTCCCATAAGGTTTCCAGGGTGAGAGCACCCTATGCCCTAAGATTTTGGAAGGCACGTCCTGGTGAGTTCATTCAATAAGCTTTCCTCAGCTTATTGTGTGTAGACACACACAAAATGTCCCTAGCTCTGGTAAGTCACATGGGATGGGATGATGGGGCTTGCAATGCAACAAATAAAGCTTGTCAAGTTTTTTTTTTTTACAACTTAATATATTGTAGGTGTGGTATAGTTGCAGTTCCTTCACATCTGGACTTTCTATTTAATTGGCAATGTTTGTTTAACAAAAGCACATGAAATAGATAGAACATATGGGAAATCCTCATGTAAACTATGGTGGCTGACAGGATTCTGATATTTGACCATTACTGATGTGATGTAGGTTCCATGACAGAAATAGCAATCATACCATGCATTCATAATCAGTCATTAGGTATCTGAGCATTTTTGTTAAGGGTAAAAAGTCTCAATGAGATAGGATATTATTTTGCAAAGATATAATAATTTTAAATTGGCGTAATTAGCCTATACATTGGAAATGGCTTGATTCATACAAAGACTTAATCGAACTCTGTTAAGCGTGGTTAAAAAAAATGTAGCCCCACTTTCCTGATCCATCTTGGTTATCAGCAGTGGTTTAAGACTGAGATTTTTTTTTTAATTGCTCAAAATTTACATATCTCTGTGTGAACCGCAAGTATATCATCACATATGAAATGGTGCATAAGAACAGATTTTGCTGCAAGAATGCTGGTATGTTTATTATAAAAATGGCTGTACAACAGGCAAGACTGAATTAATAGAGCCATCATCCAGTTTACAAGATTATAGCTGATTAGCCATTTTAACGTTTATGTTCATATATAGCCTTTTCTATAGTAAATTTGAGATGATCTGCATCTTCCTCATTTTAAGGTTATAATAATTCTTTGACAAGTATCAGGCTCAGAGAGAATAATTGACTTAAAGTCATCCAGTTAATTTTATAGCTCAGTGAGGATCTAAACCTCGCTTTCTCTTGTCCCAGTACAATATTTTAACCACAGCTAAAAACTCCTCTGCTCCTAAATACTCTAAAGGCAATAGATCCCATCTGATCTTGGAAATTAAGCAAAGTCAGCTCTAGTTAGTACCTGGATGGGAAGTTGCCAACAAATACCAGGTGCTGTAGGCAGTATCCAGATTCCATTTCACTTGGAGAGTCAAATTTACAGGAAGGACTATATCTCAGTAGAAAAGCACATACTTTGCATGCAGATGGCCTATTTCAATCCGAGGACTTTTCAGCAAGCTCTGAGAAAGACTCTCGTCTCTAGGAAGGACAATTATGCATCGCCCAAAAAGGGGGAGGTAGGATTGAGTTTTGCATAAAAATGTGTGTGCTGATTTATATTTATAGATAAAAATCTAGGAAGATTTCCTATAATTTAAATGTCAGTATAATCTTGGCATGGAGAGAAAACAGTGACCACTAGGTTACCTGTATCCTTGCTATGTCTCCTGTTGATGGGCTACTTCAAGGATCTTACTTATGGTTTATTACCAACAGGCTCCTCTTACTTATGGTCATGGATCTGATAGCCCTGATGTTAGGAGCGAATCAGATTGGCACAACACCCGTAACAAGATGTACATGTCTGTGCTCTAAAATGGAACCACTTTTCATTGTCCGACCAAAGACGCTAAAGGATTGACTGCAAGGCCTTTCCTGGTTGAATTCTGCAGCCAGCATCTATACTGAATTCTATTAATGATAACCCTATGTGTGTCAAGAAACAGATTCAGCTATTGAAATGATGATTAAATTACTGAAATTAAACTATTGAAATGCCCCATACAAGGTTCCCATCACATGGCCTGGAAATTGATAAACAATGCATTGCAGTTGGAAAAGTCACTATTAGGAAATGTCACCTTTAGGGCAAGGGTGATAGACTTAACACTTCTGTGATGCATTTTGTAAGTGGGTGCTGATCTGAAACATTAAATAAAGGCCAGCTAATGACCCCCAAGAATTGCATGCAGATGCAGACATCTTTTGTTTATGAAATCCCTTTATTTTAGTGGAATTCTGTTGTCATGCTGATTTTCCAACCTGAGGTACTTCGAAAAAATCTGGATTCAAAGGCAGTCATTCTGGAATTGGGTTCTGCTTGAACCAAGAGTTTGAGTTGCTTTCTTCCTCCTTCTGTAGGCCTCTTGCTGAAATCACTGCCCAAGCTAAGCTTCACTCTTTGTACCTGGAATAACTCTTTTAGATCACTGGCAGTTTGACAGACAATCTCATTAGCTCATTCTCTTTTTTCCAAAGTTATCCTTCTGGAACAGAAGAACTTGGGTAGCTTGTTGTCCTTCTCTCTTGCACTGTTCCAGTGCTCCCTATCTTTTCAAAATTACAACAGTACCAATCAGGTATGTTCTTACATCTTTTAAATCTGTCTGGGTGGGGAGCACTTTTCCTGCATGTTGCAGCTCCCCAACATTGCCTCCTCTTTTTCTGGTGTGTGTGTGTGTGTGTGTGTGTGCGCATATTAAGGAAGTATTAAGCCATCCTTACTTTTGAACCTCTTTCTTTTCTCCCCTCTTTCTCCTCTTAGCAGTTTCCACAGCTTCATACAGTTTACTCCCAAAGCTTCATAGCCTTGCAAGTTAATATTTCCTCGTTCCAAAGCAACTTTGTTCCAGTTGGTATTTATATTCTGCATGTACCTTTTTCCATCTGTGAAGCACTACCATGATATTTGCTTTTCTCCAGTGCAGCTATTGTGTATATCTTGATTCCTCTGTGTTCGGTAGCTTAGATCCAGATTATCTGACATACCCATGTGAGCTTGCCCAGACCCTGAGATGTACACGGTAGATAATTGTTGGAATCCTACCACCTTCAAAGGTACGACTGCTGGGATCACAAGAGAGAGTTTTTTCAGTGGCTGCTTGTGCACTTTGGAACTCTTTCCCATTCCAAAATGTTGTTGTTGTTGTTGTTGTTGTTGTTGTGTGCCTTCATGTTGCTTCTGATTTATGGCAACCCTAAGGCAAACCTATCATGGAGTTTTCCAGGACTGAAGGTATGTGACACACCCAAAGTCATCCAGTGGGTTTCCATAGCTGAGCAGGGAATTCAACCCTGGTCTCTAGGGTCTGTTGTCCAATGCTCAAACCACTACACTACGCTGGCTCTCAACTCCCTTGCTAGACAGGCTAGAATGGCCCTCTCCTTGGTGTTCTTCCATTGGTAGGCCAAAACTTTTTGATTCAGACTGGCATTGAAAACTTAAGTTAGATTAGATGGCACAGCTCTAAGGCCATTTCTGCACTGGGCGAGGGAATCGCCCTGCACCGCTACTTACTGGACTTTTCGACTCCCCGGTTTGGTCCAAGCCGCTCCGGAGCAGTGCATGCTCATCGATACGCACTGTTCTGGCGTCCCAAATGGTGGCTTCCAGTTGGTCGAGGGTCTCAACCAATTGCTGAAGCTCACCAGCCTAAAGCCCGCCCCCGGCAGATTGCAGGCTCGCATTGGGGAGAGCCTGCGAATCTGCATAAGGGAGCAGGCTCGCAGTGGCGCGCTCCGTGCTTTTGAAAGACCTGTTTTTAGCGATCTTTCAAAAGCACACTGGACGACCACTTGGGGTCTTTCCAGAGCAGGCTGAGATGTGGATCTACATTAAGTAGGTCCGACCCAGTCCGCTCCCCGATGCAGACCTCCTCCTTGGAGGACGGACTGTACCATTTTAAAAACCCTTTGCGGAAATGGCCTAAGATTCTATGTTTCTGTGACAGGGCTGTAAGAGCTGCATTGTTTCAACTTATATTGTTTAACTTTTTAAAAAATATTTTAAAAAGTGTTATATTGTTATATTGTTTAACTTTTTAAAAAATATTTTAAAAAGTGTTGCATTTTTAACATGCTTAATACTTTAATTCTGTTTTAATGCGGGCTTTTTGTATGGTTTTAATTGTAGTCTTTTAATGGTTAAGACATCTCAGATCCCAGTGTTGAAGAACAGGTGGGATATAAATATCCACCAGCACAACCATCATCCTGTAAAAAAATCCCCTTTTAGAGAGTTCTGTGTGAATGTGGACAATTGAGTCCAATTTGCCTAAGATGTGCAGTTGGCCAAGGTCACAAGATTCCTGACAGGCATGTGTAATGAAAAATTGTGTGAATTTGTTCATGTGCTCTTAGGGAGTACTTTGTGACATGGAGGGATGGTTGATGTGTCTATCTCTCAGGGGTGCTTTGGCTGCAGAGTTCTTCACTGGTAGGTGTTGAACTAGCGATTCCTTCCAGTTCTTTGATTATGTCATTCATATAGACAACTCTGCTTCATAAAATTGAGAACGTGGGCACTTATCTGTCTGAAATTCAATCTTTTCTTAGATGGGTCAAACCATATGACTCAGTAGACAACCTGGGTTCCTATGAAAAAGACTGGGGTATAAATCTTGACAGTTACTTTGCTGAAGAACATAATGACCTGGCAAGACAGTCCTGAAAGGCTTTCTTAACAAAGAAATACAGGCATACTTCAGTTGTTAACAAAGAGAGAAAGAAGTTTCTTTTTACAAAGCCCTTTTACGTCTGCTGGGTCCTCCTTTTCATCTTCATCCACATCTAGCTATAAGGGTTTATTTTAATTTTTTAATTTTTATTTTTTAAATATATATTTATTTATTTTGCAGCAATGATATTGGGAAGATGGCGAAGGAGGGCTGGAAAAACACATATTTTCAGGGCTGAACTGCAGAATCATATATATAGTGAGCAATGCAATAAAGCATGAGCAGGGAAAGAACAGGATTCTACTGTAGCTGACCCAAATCTAGCTATGCGTGCCTCTTTACAGCAGGCAAGATAAACAGCAGCTGTCTTTGAAATCCATTACTGAGCATGCATGAACAGCAAAACAGAAGCCAGGGAAGAGTAAATAAACTGTACCAGCTCCCCCCAGCATATTAAACAAACATAGATCTATTACATCTGGCCACCAAAATGGGAATCATTAGAAGAGTGAAGGCTGAAAAAAAAATCATCCCAGAATAAATTCTGGAAGAAGATTTGAAATGTTTTCTAGAAGATTCCAAACATTTTGGATTACTCATTCAAGGCTTACCTGACCTGGTTGCTTCATTACACTTGAGCATATTTTTAGGTCTGAATAAAATGTCTTCTGAAACACAATCAAGCTGCCCTTTCTTTTTATGGTGCAGGAATCTGTCTGTATTCTTTCCCTGTTTTTTCTGCCTTTGGTACCAAAGTATCTCTTAAGGAAGTGATTCCTAGAAACATGTCTACTTCATTAAGTGAGGAATATCTGTATTGCAAAGAGACAGGTATGTGGATAAAAGCCAGCATAGTGTAGTGGTTTGAGGACTGGACTATGACTCTGGACACCAGGGTTCAATTTTCTGTTTGGCCATGGAAACCCAGTGAGGTGACCTTGGGCATGTCACACATTCTCAACCCCAGAAAACCCCACAATAAGTTTGCCTTAGGGTCACCATAAATCACAAACGACTTGAAGGCACACAACAACAAACAATGGGCAAGAACGTGGCCTGAGCAAGAGGAATGTTTGTTATACCTAATACATTTCTCTTTTTTGGATTACAAATGTTCTAAGAACTCAAGTGTCTACTTACAGCACTTGTCCTTTAGAACTTCCCTTATTTATTTTATTTTATTATTGTATTCTGAAAGCTATGTAGCATTACTTTTGCACTGGCAGGCAATAACATTACTATTATATTTGTGGTACAATATATTCTAACTTTCTGACATTTTATATAAAAGCACAGGGTTTGGAGAGATGCTTTATCTGTGATTTGCAAGAAAAAATTCTTTTCTTGTGCTGTCTTGTCTTTCAGCTGCTCTTTCCCCCATCTCCTGCTTTATTGTCAAGCTGTTCTGTCCTGTGAGCTCTCCAGAAAGTCTGGGATGATGTCGCTGTGTGGCTGCAACCGCCTGTGAATTTTAACTGTCAAAACATCCTAATGAGATCCTAAAAAAGGAGGAGGCAATCATATTAGGTTAGTTGCTATAAGTGGATGTTAGATGTGCAGAATGTGGCAGCTGGGTTGCTCAGTTGGAGCTTCCTGCTGCACGTGAATGACTCCTATGCTGAAAGCTCCTTGCAGGCTGCCAATCAGCTACCAAGCCAAGTTCAAGATGTCATTGTTGGTTTATGAAGCCCTAAGCAACTCAGGACCAGCCTATATGAGAATCTGCCCTCTTTTGTATATACAATTGCCAGGTCAGGAGTAACCCAAGTCTTGAAGTTTTCTGGACAAACATCTGAGATCTAGGAATGTTCCCTGGTGATATCAGCAGGGGACAGGCCCAGCTGGGCATGGCCCCTGCTGATGTGGTTAAGCATGATACATACTCTCAGCAACTGTGGTTCATATTTAATGAAACTGATTTTTTCAACATACAAAATGCTGTTCCATTTTGTTCTAAAGAAGCATGAATGCTCACAATAGAAGTCTTGGGTTGTCCTGGGCTGTTTTTGCCTCTACATCCATCTGTTTCATTCTTTTGTGGGGCTGTTTTTAGTGATGTCTTGGATCTACACATGGGCTCTTCCAGGGCATAGTTTGTGGAAGTGGCCACATGGTTCAACAGGGAAAAATTAGTCCTTTCCTTTTTTTTAAAAAAATAATATTTCTTAGAGAGCAAAAATACTACTATAACTTTAATGTTTTTGAAAGGAGAGAAAGGAGAAGATTTTATTTGTTTGTTTGTTTCCATACATCTAAGAATTAAAAAGAAATTACCAGGAGAGTGGAAATAAAATATTGCTGCTGGTACTGGGAATAGTCCGGGAAAATTGATATGTCATTTTAAAGCTAAAAACAAAACAGAACAACCCAAACCCAAGAACTACAGGAAGAAATACCACAGTCTGCAGTAACCCTCTCCATACATTTCCCTCATCTACAGGAGCCCCAAGTCTTACAAATAAGACAATATTTTACTGGTTGGAAATAGTTTTTTAAGTCTGTACAAAATAGGAGGAGAAAAAAAACCCACCTATTTTCTCAGCTTTGTTTTCAGCATCTTTAAAACACACTGCTCTTAAGACCAATTGAGAGTTGCACTCCAACCAAAGTCAAAGTAAAAATCCAGGCTACTATATTTCCATGCCTGCTTTAAACATTTGCAAGCACTAATTTAAATGCATAGAACCTGTTTGTTGGTTGTTCGCTGTGTGCCTTCAAGTATGGAGACTCTAAGGCAAACTGATCATGGGGTTATTCTGGCTCTCCATAGGACTTGTAGTTGTCCCACCAAAGAACCCTTTCTAAGTAGAAAGGAAGTTTTCCAAATTCCACTTTTAATAGCTCCCATTATCCTGTGTCCCTTACTGGCCATATTTTCTTTTGGTAGGTGGAAACATTTTGGTACAATCAAACTGTGGAATCCTCCATCATCTTCCAAATCCTCCTCCTTCTGCTGCTAGTAAAAAACACCAAGTATTTTGGAGGTGGAAGGAAGAGATTTTGATTCTAACATCTGCCAGTCATGATTTCAAGATGTTGTTTGATGGGGAGTGGAGAAATGATTGGAGAGACAGGGAGAAGGAAGAAAAGGGAAGATGATGAGTGGTGCTGAATCGAACACTTATCCTTAGCACTTTGGACTGGTCCAGTACCTTTCTGGTTACGATTTCATTTTGAGCACCTCTTTCTGATTGTTTTTTAATGAAAAACTCTATATACATTTTATAAAATAAATTTTAAAAGAAGCAGACATGTGCTGTTAAAAACAATGGGCAGATTTCCTTCTAACATCCAGCAATGCTCAAAAATGATGGCCGCATGTTGCAATTTCCTGTACCCTTGCAAGAGGCAGAGCAGGACTGTTTAATGGGGTTTCTGCTAAGGGAAGATTTCTGTGTTTTCCCACAAGGTACACACTTAGAAATAGCACCATTGCTGGGATTTGTCCAGAGACCATCATCAGAGGTCATTCATTGTACAATCCTACACAAGTGAGGCAGTGAATAAGAAGAGTGTGATGCCCTGTCTGAAGAACACTTTCCAAAATATGTCTGTTGCTGACTGCAGTGTATTTTTCAGTGCCAAATGAAGACATTCTTGTTATTCTTTTTGCTGGGCGTCTGTTAAAACACACACAGAGAGATATTTATTGATGCATTCATTCTGCTATTTTGATTATTTTGCCAATGTTTTATTGTATTTTACCTTCTGCAAACCTTCCTGCTAATCGTATACTGAAGGGTGTTATAAAAATCAGATAGATGAATATCATCCAGTTAGAGCCATTTTGCACGTGACATGGCGGCAAAACTAGTTCTGACCAAGTGCAGGCATGTCTCCAAGCTGCAGGAAAGATCTGCCTGTGGGATCTAATTTGTCTTTCTCTCTGAAAGTCGCTGCCTGGAAAAGGTTATTTTTAAAGACAGTTCCTAGAATATATCCCACTAATCTTTCCATGGATATGTTTGTTTTATTGACATGCTATATTCTTGTTGTAAACATCAAAATCTTCAGGAATAATAAAGCCCCAGCTGGCCCTAATCAGTTGCCCTTACCCCCAACCAGCATGGATCTGTGTGTGTGTATGTGTGTACGTACAATTGATCCATACTTTCTTTTCCTTCCAAATTCCCTCTTAAAACCCGTCTCTTCAGAAAATTCTACACTATGAACTGAAACTGAGCCTAAGCTGCAAATTTTGAGCTTAAACAGCATATTTTGAAACCAAAATTTAAAATCATGGCTTTTGATTTGGAGTCAGGTGTTGAAAATCACTTCAGTTTTGAAACTGTGTTGTACTTCAGCTTGATACCTTGACATGCAACATTAGTAACTATGGGCAGTGAAGTGAAAATGACCGAACTGAGGCTGTCATACCTTGGACATATGAGATGACATGATTCACTGCAAAAGATGATGATGCTTGGCAAAGCAGAAGACAAGAGGAAAAGGGGAGTGGATTGATTCTATCAAGGAATCCACAGCCCTGAATCTTTAAGACATGAGCAGAGCAGCTGATGATGAGGCTGTTGGAGTTTTCTCATTCATGGGAGTTGCCATAAGTTGAAGTTGACTTGAAAGCAAATAACAACAAATGGACAGGATGGAAAGTTAGGTTCACCTCTTTTTCCTAAGTCTGTGTAAAACAACTTACATATTTGAAAAATCTTGTGAGCATAGCAGAGAATTGCCATGCTAACTCCCATTTACAAATTGATAAAATCAAAGAATCGAAGTAGTTTAAATTAACATTTTGTATAAACTTGACCTTTGCTGTGAAAATATTTATGGAAAATGTTGACATAGAAAGATAAAGCCTGTATGATATATAATGATAATATGATAATAATAATGTTTATTTATTACATCCTTTACACCAAAGGGTGGAACATCGACATACACAATCAGCAACAAAGACAATAAAACAGAACATCACAAGAATACATGGAATGAAATCTCCAACACCCCACCAGTCACTACCCATCTTAGCACCTTAAACACAACTGAGTGGCTTAGGATGGTGAGTCAAAGAGGAAGATCTTCAACCATTTACAAAAATGAGTGAGATCCTCCTCCAGCCAGAGGTCCAAAGGAAAACCATTCTACAAATGCAGAGCCAGATCTTGGAAAGTCTTGCACTCTTGACAGAGGTGTGTGCATTGGTAGAACAGGTATTGCCTGTAGATCTGAAATTCCTGGGTGAAACATACCATGCAAGCCAAGTTGCAAGGTACTGAGGAAGGTTAGAATGCAAAGCTTTAAATACTAGGACCAAAAGTTTGAAACAGACCCTGAACTGGTAGCCAATGAAGGGATCTACAGGGAGAAGAAACAGGTGAATATTTTGGCAGATTTAAAACAACCCAAACAGCATTGTTTAGGAAAGCAAACTTGCCAGTAGACCGTTACAGTAATACAGCTGTGAGGTAACCAAGGCCTGGACAAGTAGATGGGCAATCTCTACCATCAGGAACCTCCAGATAGCAATAGTAATAGCATTTACATTTCTATACCACTTTATAGCATCAAGCAGATTACAATGTGTTAGCTAATTGCCCCCAACAAGCTGGGTACTCATTTTACCGATCTACAGAAGGATGGAAGGCTGAGTCAACCTGGAGCCCTGCAGGATTGAACTCACAACATTGTGGGTGCAGTACTGGCATTTAACCACTGCATGACAAGGGCTGCGGGTCCTGTGGATGTTCAAGAGATGGAAGTTACATGTCCTTGCTGTTGCCCCAATAAAGGGATGTAGAATTTGGTTTGATATCTGGGACTGAAATGATGTTTGTCACTTCAACTAATGAATGACCTTTGCTGGGAGCTGCACAGTTGGAGTTGCTTTTGCTGTGCTTTTGCAATGCTTTTGATTCCATCAGCCATGGTATTCGTTTGGGATGTCTGTCAGCTATGGGACTACAACGTACTGTGTTGTGGTGACTTTGGTTGTATATATTCAGACATCTCAAGAAGGTAGCACTGAGGGGCTTATGGCTTGGTTCTGTTCTTATTTGTTTTGGGGGGTTTGAACAGGTTCTATTCCCTACGCTCCACAATGAAATTGAACATCTATGTAAAAACTTTGGGTTCATTCTGGCATTCAATGAAGATGTTTCCAGACTATTTTGGAAGGCAGTTGTATGCAGTGCTATGTTTCCAGATGGTTTTGAAAGGCAGGCTAATGCAATCTAATTTGGACATAACCTACATGTGTGTAATAAAGAAGACTGCACTTTCTTATAAAGCATGATAGCTGGCAAACCAAACCAAAAGTAATAAAAGGTACTCTTAGCCAGTAGGGTGACCTATGCCGCCTTAAGGCAATGCTAAGTCTAATGCTATTGCCGCATAACACTGTTATAGTGTTATTATTCCACTTTCAATATCCAATGGAATCTTGGGGTTTGCAATTTAGGGAGGGGCATTTAGAATTCTCAGCCAGAGAGCTCCTT
Source organism: Iguana delicatissima (assembly GCA_948472985.1). NCBI lineage: Eukaryota > Metazoa > Chordata > Lepidosauria > Squamata > Iguanidae > Iguana > Iguana delicatissima. The sequence continues at coordinate 293,094 of CAOKZL010001666.1, forward strand.
GGCCTTCCTAAACTAGAAACCCCAGAATTTTACAGGATGTTGAAAGTGGAATAATAGTACTATAACAGTGTAGGGTGGAAATGGCCTGTGAGTAGCACCAAGATGCATACTTAATACTTTACAGATGCCAAAATTGTTGGAGCTTTCTATCCAGATTAGTACCCTTTCCAGCAGCCAGTACGCCTGTCTTGGTTTCGCTTTGTTCATTCTCATTTCCCCTATTCCCAGATTTGATCAAATGATTGAAATGTTCTATATTCAATCCTTAATGAGATGGTATGATTCCAAGGAAGTGGAGATAAACTTTAGAGCTGCCTTTAAACACCCTTATGTCTCTATCTATCTATCTATCTATCTATCTATCTATCTATCTTTATCTATGTAGCAAATTTATACAGTACATACAGTACCAAATGAGAAATCCAAAATATACATTAAAACATAAAAAGAGCAAATACATTATAAATATCCACACTGATAAAAACACTGGGGTTGGGGTCAAAATTAGGGTATTTCCTCTAAATAAGAATTCTGCCCAATGAATTTTCCTTCAGTCTCTAAATTTCTAGTATTGCGGTAATGTAAAACTGTACTTACAAACCTAGAAATAGATTTTAGGCATAAAAAAAAGGGGGGGCAGGCAAAGTTCCCAAAGGAATGCAAACATAGCAAAACCTGAGGGTTGTAGGCAAGAATAATTTTCATTCTATCTTTCTCTCTCTGCAATGTTAGAAATTTGTGGAATGAAGGAAAAAAATTCATTGGTGGTCAGCCTTCCTCAATCCAAAGCTACAGTCTTGTCAAAACATAAAAACTGTGGATGAGAGGAAGAATGTTTAGAGCAGAGAGGGCAAACCTCAAGCCTGTTGGATTTCTTTTTCTTTCTTTTCTTTAAATCCCAAGGCCTCAACTTAAAAAAGTTACTTTTTTGATTACAGCTCCCAGAATTCCCCAGTCATCATGGCTACTAGCCATTCTGGCTGAAGGATGCTGGAAACTATTGTCCGTAAAGTGACTTTTTCAAGCTGTGCCTGAGGCTTACTACCCAGAGCCAGGTGCAAAGTACTTGCCACATAACAAGATTTTACTGCTGTTAGAAATTAAACCCAGATTTTAAAATAGACAATTTTGTTGCAAAGCTCTTTAAAAAATTGTTAATTGTTCAGTAATATTGTAAACATATTTAGTTCTCTTATATGTGTGCATTCAAGCAGGCTGTTGTTTTTCCCCCAGAAAGAATTGTCAGCAGAGACTTAAGGGATAGTCCTAAAGGGAACATAACTGATCTGTTTTTAAATATTACAGCCATTCAGGAGGAACAGAGAAGATGCCAACACTGTGGGAAAAACTGTGAGATTCATCTCAAGGACTTCTTTTAAAAAATGTGTAACATATATGTTAAAATGTAAACTATATTGTTTTGATAAATCCAGGCAGTGGAGTGCTAAGGATGTTAAATACAATTCAAAAGGAAACACACAAAGAAAATAATTAATTATTAAGAGTTATTTTTTTGTTTATGTTTATATGGAGGTGTTACCATACCGTACAGCCCGCTCCTTGATATGGTATAATTAGCAAATTTCACTTAATTGGCATAAAATATAAATTATACAATGTTATGGTTGAAAAGCTATGCTGGCAAAGAAGACTGACTGAACACATGCAACATGAAAGTAGGTTAGATGAGACTTTAGGGCATGGTCAGGTCATAGTCAAGGAAGTTCTGGTGTCAATGAGTTTGCAAATGTCCTTTCACAACTTGATTTTTAGGAGTAATAGCACCCCAAACTGTCTCCACAGAACAGCTGATTGTCTTCAATCAGCTTCATCTTCCTGCCAAAATTCTCCTTTGTCTCCTCATCTGCTCAGCCTTTAAGGAGCTATCATGATTTCCATCAGTCCTTTGTCATCTAATGCTAAAGCCATTCACTTGTTCCATACTGCATTGTCTATTCTGCCAGAGAGACATTAACACCTTCAACAGCCATTAACACATCACCTGGTCAGCCTGAATTGCCCGGTCAGCCTGACATCAATACCGGGAAAGATCCTAGAGCAGATCATCAAACAGTCAATTTGTAATTACTTAGAAAACAGTGCTGTAATCACAAAAAGTCAACATGGATTTCTCAGAAATAAGTCCTGCCAGACTAATCTTATCACTTTTTAAGACAGGGTTACAAGCTTGATAGATGAAGGGAATGCTGTAGATGTAGCATATCTCGATTTCAGTAAGGCCTTTGACAAAGTTCCCCATGACATTCTTGCAAAAAAGCTTATAAAATACGGGCTGGACAGGGCTACTGTTAGGTGGATTTGTAATTGGTTGACCGACCAAACCCAAAGAGTGATCACAAATGGCTGCTTTTCATCCTGGAGAGAACTGACTAGTGGGGTGCCACAGGGTTCTGTCCTGGGCCCAGTGCTATTCAACATCTTCATCAATGACTTGGATGAAGGAGTAGAAGGCATGCTGTTCAAATTTGCAGATGACATCAAATTGGGAGGGGTGGCTAATACACCAGAGGACAGGATCAAATTTCAAAATGACCTTGACAGATTGGAGAGCTCAGCCAAAGCTAACAAAATGAATTTCAACAGAGAGAAATGTAAGGTCCTACACTTAGGCAGAACAAATGGAATGCACAAATATAGGATGGGGGACGTGTGGTTGGATAGAAGTATGTGTGAAAAGGATCTAGGAGTCTTGGTAGATCATAAGCAGAACATGAGGCAGCAGCATGATACAGCAGCCAAGAAAACCAATGCGATTCTTAGTTGCATCAATAGGAGTATGGTGCCTAGACTGAGGGAGGTAATGGTACCACTCCATTCTGCATTGGTTAGGCTTTGTTTGGAATACTGTGTCCTGTTCTGGGCACCTCAATCCAAGAAGGATATCGAGAAGCTGGATCGTGTCCAGAGGGCAGCAACCAAAATGGTGAAGGGTCTGGAAGCCATGCCCTATGAGGAGCAGCTTAGGTAGCTGGGTATGTTTAGTCTTCAGAAGAGAAGGTTAAGAGGGGACATGATAGCCGTGTTTAAATATTTGAAGTGATGTCATGTTGAGGAGAGAGCGGGCTTGTTTTCTACTGCTCCAGAGACTAGGACAAGGAGCAATGGATTCAAGCTGAAGGAAAGGAGATTCCACTTGAACCTCAGGAAGAACTTCCTGACAGTCAGAACTGTCTGGCAGTGGAATATGCTGCCTCAGAGTGTGGTAGAGTCTCCTTCTTTGGAGGCTGGGTGGCCATCTGTTGGGAGTTCTTTGATCAGTGTTACTGCATGGCAGGGGGTTGGACTGGATGGCCCTTGTGGTCTCTTCCAACTCTATGATTCTATGATTCCCCCTCAGGTTCGAAACAGCTCATAGTACTCTGGTCATAGGCCATCACTCTGCTGCTCCAATTCCCTTTCTTGTACTGCCCTCAGACCCTCAGTGTGAGCCGCATTGCTTCATCTCTTTTCTGCAGGATAGGTAAATATCACCCACTTTGCCCTGGCTTCTTGTTATCAATTTTTTCCTTCCTTTCCATTGGTTAGTCCTTGTGAAGCTGCTTGGATCTTGTGTGTGAGATTCTTAATTCTCCCAATAAAGCAGACATTGTTTGAATCTCCAACTGGTGTCCCTGCATTAGTACCAGTATACATAGGTGTAAAAGATCCTATAAAGTTCCTCCCCTCTCATAGGCCTCTCTTTGAGTTAATATTCCCCACCACGACAGATGCACTGACATTGCAGGTAGTCCTTTGAGTCTCTCACCTTTTGGGGTAACAGAGGGGGGATGCTAATTCAGCCATAGATGAGAGATCCACTGTCACATTTGAACGAATGAACCTACCTACCTATCGTTGAACAATGGGCTACATAAACATGAATTTGCAGTGGTATCAACTGATCTGTTATTTGATTGTTAAACATGTTAGATGTTGTAGTTTGGTCTTGACTATTCTATATTCAGTTTTGGACATTGATTACTACTTAATTTTGAGAACTAGCTCCTTTGAAAAGCACAGCAGTTGGTGTAAGGTGTGGGACATTTGATCTGAAGTACCATAGCTATGGTGGCTTATTGAGGCAACTGCTTAGCCATTTCCATTCTCATAACTAGTTTGAGCTTACCAGAGATTGCTCACTATGGGTGGGTGAGTAATAGCCTTTGCAAGATAGAAGTGCAAACAAATATAGAAAATAAAACTGGAATAAAAGTGAACATATGCTTGCATTGTTTCTGAGTTAGTGCTTCTCATAGGGAACCACTTACAATATATGTGTTTAGCAGGTTGTGTGTTTGTGGGTTCTGTGTAGCTTCTATAATGGTTTGATTGCTATATTCCTTTCTTGAGTTTATTTATTTGGATTTTTAAAAAAATGTTGTATGTTGCCCTGAAAAGAAATGGAATAATCCATTTTATAATGGTATAAAATGGCTGTATAATATACAGCAAATCTAGATACGCATACGTTTACATACATGTATATATTTATTGAAGTGATTAACAACCAGAACTTTAAAAAAATTAGGCAAGCAAAACATTTTGGCTTCTACCTTCTTCAGTTCCTAAAGATGAAACTCAAGATAGCAGTTGAGAATGCCCTGTTTTCAACATTATTCAATGGATGGTATTATCCTCTAGGTTGAGGCCACGTGGATGAGGGATCCTAAGTCTATGAATCTAAAAATTCTGACTTTTGTCCAAAATACCTGAAGGAGATGACATTTCAGTATCAAACATGGAGAAATCTGAGACACAGTGATGTTCTGAGTAGAAATACTTGGCTAGTGGTTGCTCCAGCTTCCTGATCAGGATTGCAGACTTGTGTTCACATACACTTATTAAGTGCGTACATGGTTTGACATCATTGTCTGTGAGTGAGGAGGGGAACAATAGCTTGTTCATTCCTTCAGTGATGTCCTTATGTCTGTCTCCTGAAGAACAGAAATAGCAGACACACAGAGGGAGAAATAAAAGAAGTAAGAGAACTTAGCTTGTCAGGAAAAAGAAAAGCAAAGGAAATAATTATGTTCTCTTTCTCTAAAGATTCTGAGTTTGACACTTTCCACACACAATTAGAGAAGATTACAATATTGCAGAGTAGCATGAGGTTTAAAACACCTTTTCTTCTTTGGCAGCACCATTATGGCAAAACAGAACTTACAAAATAATCTGTTCAATCAGAAGAAAGCACTATAGAACCATAGATAAAGGGTTATTTTCTGAACCTTCAAGAAATACTTACATCACAACTTACAGTAATGCCTTCCTCTTATCCTGCAACTTTGCTACAAAGAACAAAGTGTAATTTACATTGGAAGACCATGTTTCTAGCTGAATGGATACTGAGACATTGTAATATCTTTATACATCATTTATAGGGCAAGTCTCGCTGTGGTAAATCCAATGTCATTTTAGCAGAGTGAAAACCTCTGTAGTGACAGATAGTGCAAGCAGTCACACAAACAGCAGTCCATGTATGTGACTGATGTTGCACAACTACTTGTCAATAGAAACATCACTGAATAACACCAACACTTGCACAAACTCTCCAAATGTCTATCCAATGACACACTAGATCTCGCACTAGCACGATGATGATAAATCACAAAAGACCAGTACAAAAACATAGGCAAAGAATGAACATACTAATAAAATAAATGAGAATAGTATATCCACTCAATATGAACAACAGATGAATAGGAACATATACAGAACTAAATAGAATACCATAACTTAAAACCAAATAAAAAAAATGCATAGAACATTACCAAAAGCAGTATTATCAACACAGCAAGAAAATCAGAATACAACAAGCTCAGTTCAGTCACATAGGGACAGGGGGGCAGAGGAGCAGTTCACCCCAGGCGGCAATGTTTTGGGGTGTCCTGGCCCATAGCCGCACCCTGGCCATGCCCCCATGCACCATAGCCACATCCCCAACACCATAGCCATGCCCCTTGTGCCATAGCCCTGCCCACTCCCACCCCGTCTCCCCACGCTCCAAGCTCTGCCACTAGCTCAGTTATTGGTGCGTTATGCACGTATAAGTTCCTTATGCATGCAGTTGTATTTTTCTGACAATTTCTTAACATCTATATTCAGTTAACAGTTCTATAAGTAGAATTCCATGAGTGGAATTGTTGAACATGCTTCTGTAAGTTATACCCAGAAGAGAAGGAAAATGTTATCAGGAAGCCAAGAGGAGCAGGCAGAGCACAAATAAATAATACAGAAGAAGGATCCTTCTTGTCAAGCAGGATATTGACAGGCTGGAACTTGTCCGAAGGAGAGGGATCAGAATGGTAAAAGGCCTGGAAAGCATGTCCTATGAAAAGCAGCTTAGGGACCAGGGTATGTTTAGAAGGTCAAAAGGTGATATGATACCTATGTTTAAATATTTGAAAGGATGTAATATGGAAGATAGAGCAAGCGTGTTTTCTGGTGCTTCAGAGACTATGAGAAAAAACAATAGATTCAAACCACAGGAAAAGAAATTCCGCCTAAACATGAGGAAGAACTTTCTGATGGTAAGAGCAGTTCAACAGTGGAACACACTGCATGGGAATGTGGTGGAGTCTCCTTCTTTGGAGGTTTTTAAAGAGTAGCTGGATGGCCATATGTTGACAGTCCACTGATTGTATATTTTTGCATGGCCAAATGGAGTTGGACAGGATAGCCCTTGTGATCTCTTCCCATGCTATGGTTCTGTGATGGAAGAATATGCTTTTTTCACTTGTTCCACATATAGACAAAGCATATTTTCCAATTTTTAAAAAATCCACCCACTTATTACAGAGGTAGAGGATTGTGACTTATTAATTTGGGTTGAAAGACAAGACATAAATTTAATAAATAAAAAAACAGATTAAATTTTTTAAAAAATCTGTCAAATATAATTAGCTGAGAGAAAAAATCTTGTCACCTCTGAGTCCTGTTTCGTTGTTTTACAAGTTCCAGTGACTCACACTCATGCAGATATATTTCTTAAAGAAGTTATTGAGCACATGAGAATCAAAGAATATGTGTTAATTGCATGGGAGATTAACAAATATTACTGTAGAAATCCTAATAGGGATTCAATTAGCCAATAAGATGACAAACAGTATCATATGCAGTGGGCAAGAAAGCAAGTAGACAGATGAAAAAAAAATATATCTCTTTAAACCACGCTTTGATCCATGTGGGGATAATTATGCCAAAGAGTGCATTGTTTTGAGCATGGCAGCTGTGATGTTTGATAAAACCAGGCTGCAACTCTGAGGTTAATGGAGACTAACAGAAGCTGAATTTCAGTTTCAGGAAAGTGTGGTGGACAGAGCTAAGAAAATGTGGGCCATTTCCGCAATAGTCTGTTATAGTGCGATGATTCCACTTTCAACATCCTCTGGAATCCTGGGGTTTGCAGTTTCGGGAGGGGCTGGCCAGCCCGTCCCGAAACTGCAAACCTCAGGATTCCAGAGGATGTTGAAAGTGGAATCATCGCGCTATAACAGGCTATTGCGGAAATGGCCATGGAGTTCTGTGACTTCTGGAAAGAGAGAGAGAGAGAGAGAGAAGGAAGCGTATAGAAGGAGGGCTGGGGAAAAACAGAGAATCCAAGCTTTCCTTTCTTTTTCTTTGTGAAGTGCAAAAGGAGAATGGAGACTGATTTACACTTGGCCGTGCTAGCAAAAATGGAGGTCAGGGTGACTGTAAAGGTGCAATCCATGCTGAGCACTTTGTAACCAAATCATACTTGTTTTCTTCTCAGAAGCTGTTGGGGGTTTGCAGGGTGTCAGACTCACAGAAGAAAGAAAACCCACTTATCTAGGGGAAATTTCTTTGATAAGGTTTGGAAAAGGAAGGGTGGAACATTGCTAAGGAAGAGTGGAACATGAATGGATTGTCTGCCTGTTACTCACTACTGGGTGGCTGTGCTAATTCAGTTTGAGCAATGGGAAGGAAAGAAAGAATGGTGACATGCATGGCTGCCTCTTATGATTTGCTCAGGACCCACAAAAAAGAATGGCTTTTCAATGTCTTTTACACCCCTACTCTGAAATTCCAGGGTACAATATCTGAAGAGGATAATTCATTGACCTGGAACACATTTTCCTGTGTTTTCCAATGGTACAACAATAACAGCATCAGTAACTTCTTAGTAAAAGCTTATTCAGCAAGTAACCATTCTGGACTGCAGTAACAGTAACAAGTAATGATCAGTTGGGTCATCAAAGTAGTGAGGCAGGTAACTTGTTCCTTTTAAAAGAGCTCTGGATTTGGCTTTACTAAGCAGGCCCCACAACTGAGAAACAACCTGCTCCAGAAGGTCACTGATTTTTATCTATGCAGAGTTTGCTATGATAGCTAAAGCAAAGAAAAGCAAAGGGGGGGGAGTAAAATAAAATAAAACAAAATGGCCAATTCAACTCATGGGCTTCTAAACTTTATAGCATGTTTCTGTTCCTTTAGATTGTTGTAGCCTATATAGCTAAGCTTCCTATTAAGCTTTGTATTTTACTTTTTTTTTTTTAATACAAAGTGTTCCAGAGACATACAAATCAAACAGAAAAATCTTCCAGTGCAGGGAGCAGAAAATTTTGGTAGCGTATTGACAGATTCTGTCTTGCATTATTAACATGCAGCTACCATGGAAAGGTCAAGAGATAAGTGAGAAGGGAGATGCCAGCTAACTAAGCTGATTCTGTGCAGTAGGGCATATGGATGTATCTATGGAACACAGCAACAAGGGCTGCTGTAGGCAGCTTAGGAACATGTAGAGCAATACCCCAGGCAGTTCTAACAATGTTGGCAGGTCTAATAATTTAATACACCTCCAAGACAATAATTCCCTTGCTTGAAATCCATGTCCTTAGAATATTTCTTTTGTCAACCTGGAGGATAACTAAATCTTCATTATACAGTGATCAGAGCATGCATTGTTTGTTCAAATACTATATTATACAGCTGTTTGAGTATGGTAGTATCTTTTCCAGACACTTTCAGTATTCCTGTGAATTAAGTATCTATCACATTGGTACCCATAGGATATTGGCCACCTGGTGCCTATGCAATTGGTCAGTCTTTGTTTTCTACCATTCAGAGAACTGATCGTTAGGATGTGATGCATCTTGACATGCAGGGGTGTCTTTCTTTTTGCATGTAGGAAGTGGGCAGGAAGTGATTGCATTCATGCAATTGCACTTCTAGGATTGTTTCTATAACAGAGGGTTGGGAATCATGAGGCCTTGTAGTTGTTGGATGCAACTCCCAGTATTCGTCAACATTGGATCTTCTGGTAAGGGCTTCTGGGAGTTGTAGTCCAACAACAGCTGGAAGGATTGCATCCAGTCGCATAGGGACGGGGAGACGATGGGGGCGATGCACCCCCAGTGACAATTTTTTTGGGGTGCCATGGCTCCTTGCTTACCCTCCCCAAGTGCTGTATGTAGCCCTGCCCTCACATGCTGTAGCCCTGCCCCATCCATTGTAGCCATGCCCCCAAGAGCCATAGCTATGCCTCTATGTGCTGTAGCCACGCCCCATGCACTGAAGCCCCACCCCTGCATGCCATAGCCATGGGCCCATCCCTCCCCCCACACACTCCAATCTTCACCACTGATTTCATGAATCCCACCCTTACCGTAACTTTTCCATCAAACATGTCACTGGTTTCTTGCCAGCCTGCCAACCACTCTAAATTGTGCACCAGTGTTTTATGTTGTCTTTTACAACACAAGGTCAATATTAGGGATTTATTTGCTTTCAACTGTACGATGTTACCAGCCTGTTACCAGATACATGGTTCACTGGCATGTCATTGGCTGATTGGCTATACTGAGTACATGATCCCAGATTGGCTAGAATTCTTTAGGAGTAAGGGACAGATTTGGGAAAGACCAACTTTTGAGTAGATTGTGGTGAATGTTTCACAGTACCTGAAAGCCCCATTTCATTTTGCATATGATTGATAGTAATGTATTAATAACGTTATCAGTGATTGATAAGGACTTGAGTATGACAGAGAAAGAAACCAAGAATCAAGGTGATAGCTACAGTGCAGTCCTATACATGTCTCCATAAAATAAATCTCATTTTGTTCAATGAAGCTCACTTCAGAAAACCATGTTTAAAACTGCTGCATTTGTGCTTAAATGGTCATACCCAACTACTTGGAAAAGTTACAATTTTGAACTAAAACTCCCAGAATCTTGATATTCTGGGACTTTTTCTAAGCAGTGCTCCAGCTAATGTCATTTTGAAATCCCTGTAACTGATTGGAAGATCAGTAGCAGTACAAAATTGGAAAATTGTACCTAGTCTGATCAAATTATATTTTTAATCACATTTGAATACTAGAATGAAAAAGGAATCCATTATGTTATGATACCTTTGCCAAACTGAAGTATGATTCTTTCTTTTAAGTGTCAGTGGAACTTACATGTAAAGATCAAAGTCAAAGCATTGCCTTTAATGAGCCTTATCTGTTAAATTATACTTCTGTTTCAGCTCCAAAACCAACAGACTTGTTCTTGGGTTAATGAACAACAGTGTAACTTGTTCCTCTGTTGTACAGTAATCCATCTAAAGCATTTAATGATGGCACTCCTCATAAGCAGTAGAGACAAAACTGCAGTAGAAGGAAAGGCCCCAGATGCTCCCATGCATGAGCATCTGAGGCATGGCAGCTGAGAATGGAAACATTATAATTTTGGACTAAAAGTTCCAGAACACCTATTGACAATGCTGCCTGGGGGATTCTCAGAGTTGTAGTCCCAAAAAGTAGTTGTCCCAAGCTCCTATATAGCAAACATGGGCATGACAGTGGGCGACTATTTAATTGCGTTAAGATGCACATGACTATCTTTATTTAAAATGCTAGTATGGTTTTATTATGACATAGAATTGGGGGACAGAACTAAAACAAAATCAAAACAGAAAGCTTGAATGTGTTTCCACTCCACCTTTTCACTGTGAGAAAGTGCTGTCCTTTTCTCTGGTAGTAATGGTTTTCCTGTGGTTGTAGATTGGGGTTTTCTGTTTTTCAGTGAAGATGCTTAAAGGACATAGGGCAAGCTTTCTATTCATGATTCAAAGCTATTCCAAGATAATGGTGAAATAGGTGGATCTGAAGGTAGTGGGCAGAGAGGGAGAGAGACATGAAGATTGAATCACATGTTTCCATGTCACTGACTGGCATGTTGTCAATTAAAACGTATCTCCAAGGCGGGGGTATAAACTACTGTTCTTTAGTTGAAGTCTTCTACATACTTACCTGCAGGTAAAATTCTGCTGAGAAAAATAAAACTTACAAGGGAATAAATATGAATAGGATTACACTTTCAGTTTGCCTAAATGATGATGAATGGATGCTGGTGATTAAGGATTTCAGGGAACTCCCAGGACTGATGAATACAACTTGGAAGAATTACTTTTTTGAACCACCTGTAATTGCCATTGTGTGGAAAATTTTGGGGATTTATAGCTCAAAAATTAACAGGCCAAGCCCCCCCCCCAAAAAAAACCCTATTCTGGAGAAGATCAGGTTAATTGGAAAAAAGCCCCAAACAACTGATTTTCTCCCACAGATCTGAGATCATTTTCAAGTTAATCTGAGGGGACCTTGGGTGAGATCACCCCCCGCTCAGTTGTGGCAATCACACACATACCAGAAGGATGTGGGAGCAAATAATGAAAAACCTACACTCACAACTCAGAGTGCAATTCAAGGTGGCTCTTTCTTGACCTTTGTTTTAGTCTTGGTTTAACAAATGCAATGCTTCAACATCTAATATTCCTACCTGTAATTTCCATTGCACATAAAAATCTTTTATAACTTGGGCATGTAAAAGACAAGTGTATATAATGCAAAATGGTATTTGCATTTCACACATTAAAGAGTTTATATACCCATTACTGGGAAACTAAGTAAGCACTGGTCTAAATTACAGTAAAACATAGACAATAAATGGATTATTTATAACAAATATCAATGAAGCTGGTAGCTGGAGAGCAACTTATTTATTAGCCTTGGCCTGATTACATTTGCAGCATTACTCAAGTTGAGTGATTAGTGTACAGCGTGCTCATTTTATATATAAATACATTGAAAACAGAATGGCATGCTTCTGCACTGGAACAAGGGGAGGAGAAAACTCTGTACAGAAAGTGTCTAGACTATCTAATGTAAAATATAGATGTTTATAAAAAGAGCATTTGGTACTTTAAATTCTAAAGACAGAAAAACTTAGTCATTAAAGTATATAAATTTCCTCTTACCCAGCCACAAGAGTATAATAGAATCTTTGTAAAGACCTTTAACTGTACAGTTTAGTTCACTTAAATAGTGTCTGCTGTACAAGAATCTGACCCCCTGACAGATATTAAACAAATTAATTGCTCAGTTGACTGCAGCTTCTCCTTTCCTTTGCCCTCCCCATCCATTTTTCCTTTTATGAGATCCCATTTAGTTTGTAAGACTGCGGACATGGCCTGTCATGTTTTTGCTCAGTCTGGTCTAGGCTGTCTGGTCTAAGAAGTCGTTTTAACTGAAATGGGGGGGGGTAAAGTGCTGTCAATCATTGGAACCTCCATTTTCAGAAGTGGTATTTTTGTGTTACTAGACAATAAGGATTTATCATCTAGTAACAAGAAGACGATAAGGATTGATTTTGATCTTGATCTTGCAGTTGTGGGCAGGTCTACATAGGGACTACAAAATGCAACATCCAAACACTAATTAAAGAACATGAAAGACACAGCAGACTGATCCAGCCAGAAAAATCAGCAGTAGCAAAACATGTTATAAACCAACCTGGACACAGAATGCTTTTTGAAAGCACAGAAATTCTGGACCATTCTGACAACTACTATGTCAGACAACACAGAGAGGCCATTGAAATCCATAAACACATGGAAAATTTCAACAGAAAAGAAGGAACTCAGAAAGTAAACAAAATTTGGCTACCAGTACTGAAGAACACTAAAATCAAGACTCAAAATATGCCAATGAACACTGTTACTGCAGCTTCTAGGCCGTCTTGGCGATAGCATAAAGATATCCTTTTGATATTAATAATTCGGCTTTCTTCCACTACCCCTCTCCACGTGTTTGTGAGGCCCCCGGACAAGCACGAAACTAGATTTGGCAGCTGATTGCTGCAATATTCCTAAACAATATAGGCAAGACAGAAATAGCCAGATCGCAGCTTCAGGAGACCTCCCGGCAAACACCCTATTATGTATACGTGCCACCTACAAAGGACTCCCTGCCCAAAGCAGGTAACCTGACTAGCTGAACTATCAACTGTCCAGCATCACGCATTTGCATACTGGCTGTTCCTTTGTCAATTTGGACCTAACTCAATCATGTTAAATTTTGACCTTTCCGAGGCTTTGTCTTGCACCCGAAATCCATTGCTCTCACCAAGTACAGCATAGTCTGCAGTCACATCTCTCCCTATAAGAACCCCTGATTCTGAGACCCTCCTCAGATCGCTCCTGAGTTCCAGACCGCCTTGCTGCCTCTTTGCTTGGCAAGCCTCCCCTCACCTCAATGTGCTGAGCCACATCGAACCCCAGCATTTTTTTCCGGACTTCAGGACAGGTTTCGTATCACCCAAATCAACTGTTCCTCTGAAAAATCCCTCTATCCCACTCTCACCTTTATTTTCTATAGTTATCTGAGTGAGTGAGTTGCATACACTGTTTGGCTGTATTTTAATAAAGATCTCATTTATTCTTTCAAAACGGTTTGCTTCTTGACTGGCCTGACCCTGTAGACATAGGGTTCAAGATCCTGCTAAGTTACTCTGCCTCTCGTAACGCTAAAGCAGTGCTCAGAGCTAATTTTCCCCACCTATAGTTGAGCACATTTTGGTGTCCCTCGCGGGACCCCCAGTAAATAGGGTAACAACACCACCCAGTCTCTGGAGGTCCCTCTACAAGAAACAATAACAATAGATAGCTACTGTACTTAATGCACTGTTATGCATATCCCCTGACAAACAACTCAACCCTGGGAGATATTCCATTTAACAATAGGTCATCACATAGGCCAACTTAACATACGCAAATTGCTTCCTCCCACCCGGGGACTATACAAGTATTATGATCTATCTCACTTCCATGTCAGATCCTCTGCAGATGCGAGCCACAGATGCAGGCAAAATGTCAGGAGAAAATACTAATAGAGCACAGCCTCAAAGTGCGGAAAACCCACAACAACCTACAATTAACACATACTTCAAAATACATAATTTAAAAAAAACATCTAGATAGGCCTGGCAGAAGAGACTGGCTTTTAGCGCTGTTTTAAAATCAGAGAGACATATCTACTTGATGACTGATTTAAGAAATATAAAAATATGTTAAGAAATGTAAAAAACTGAAATGAATTAAAACAGTTTGAAACCTGTACGGACTTGGTAAAAAAGTCATTGAAGCTTCAAGGCTGTTATGGAAAGCCGTGTTTTGACTTGGTGGTAGACTGAAACTAGTCTTGGCTTCTATTAGGTATCCAAGGGGAGGTCATGCCACATCTGAGCAGTCACCCATGCCCTCATACAATGTAATACTGTGTCCTCACTGGCACACAGAGGAAGGACCCTTTAGGACCCTTTAGCAGACATCAGTCAGATATCTATGGTTGGGGGAAGTTCTTCAAATATTCTGATCCTTAGCTGCATGGTTGTTTTTGTTGTTGCTGATATATTCCTACAAGTAATTTCTGATTTATGGCAACCATAAAGTAAACCTGTCACAGGATTTTCTTGGCAAGATTTGTTCAGAGCAAGTTTGCCATTGCCCTTCTCTGAGGCTAAGAGGGTATGACTTTCTTAGGGACACCCAGTGCGGTTTCATGCAGGAGAGGGATTTGAACCTTGGTCTTTCAGGTCCAACAACATCAAAAGCACCTTGAATTTAAATCAGAAGTGTGTTGACAACTAGTGAAATTCCCTTTAAAACTAAGGCCCTTTCTGCACATGGAGGGGGAAACGGGGGAAAACGTGCTGAAACGGAGCTTACCGGCAGCCAGATAAGTCTGTCCCCATGCGGAGCAGCACGAGCTCGTTATTCCGCAGTCCTCCGGCATCCAAAATGGCGGCTTCGGCGTCCAAAATGGCGGCTTCCAGCTGGCGGAGGCTCTCCACCAACCAGAGAAGCTCGCCAGCCAGAAGGCTGCCCCTGGCAGATCTGCAGGCATGCACTAGTGTGTGCCTGCAAATCTGCACCGGAGCACGGGAACGGAATGGCACGGAGTGGCGCGCTCTGTGCTTTTGAAAAACCTGTAAAAACATCACCCATACCTGTGCCCCTTCTGTGCACCAGCACCAAAGGATCATCCAGAATTTGAAAGTTATTGTTTTTGGATTATGCCTCCTGGAAAACCACCAACCTTCCCCGAAACAAACTTTTCCAAGTTCTGGAAAGAGCTGATGTATAGCTACTCTTACCATTATTCATAAGTTTTGGAATCACCATCTAAAACTTGTGAGACAGGAATATAATCTCATAGGCTATAGATTCATAATCAGTTAAACAGAGTCTCTGTATTCAAAAGCCATGAAACTCTGAGCCCAATCATGCTACAGAATTTTACCACTATGATTCCACTTTAACAGCCTTGTCCTGTCCTATGGAATTCTGGGATTTGCAATTTAGAGAGGATCATTTAGAATTCTCTGTCAGAATACTCTAGTGCCTCACCAGAGTACCAGTCTCAAGGTTCCATAGGATGGAAGCGCAGCAGTTCAGTACAATAACAGTGCTACAATTCTGTACTGTGAATGGGCCCTCTGAGTACCAGATGTTGAGATCAGACACTGGGGAAGAGGTCTCCATCTTTTACTCTTCTGAAAGGCATGTTGCTGGTGACACGGCAAACACAACACTTGATTAAATGGACTTTTGGTCTTAATCTAGTTTAGTTCTTTTGTGCTCAGCTTTGAGATAATTCCTATTTTCCTCACAGGAAATTATTGTCAAAATGAATTATGTGAAAAATGCCATTAAGATCCACAAAATGAATACAAGCACAGCATGGTTCTCCACTTTCATGATTATACATTTTATGCAAGGAATTATAATTAAAACCAGCTTTCAAGCCTAATGTGAGCAGCTCAAGCCCTGTGTAGAAAACAAGGCAAAACAAGAGATAAACGTCAGCATCTACAATTTTGCATGTTGAACTGAACAAATGGTTCAGCATACAGACATTGGACGACCTACTGCCAAGTTGGATTGTGCAACATACGCGCCGACAGACACCACTGGCTGCGCCGAATGTTTGGCATAAAAGGTTTTGATTGGAAATATTAAGAATAAGGGAAATATTTCTGTGAGCATAAGAAATATTTAACATTGTGAGTCATTTCTTGAGGACTGGCTGAAAAACTGTTTCATGCTACTGTTGGCAGGAGCATCCACACAGAAAATCAATAGAAATAACAAAAGTATATCCTCAGTAGGAAGGGTGAAAGGAAGAATGAACAGAAGAGTACAAGTTGATGCTACTGATTAAGAATGGTCTTGGGTTTTTGTGTGTTCCCAGACAGATCTATTGTCAGATTTCCTTTGCTTCCCTGCCATGCCATCCTAATGCCATTCCAATGACATGTAGTGTTTTGATGTCTGATATCATATAAAGCCAGGAGATTTGCCATGTATTCTCATACTGTGCTATTTGCCATGTGAGGCTTTGCTGTCTGATGCCATATAACACTTTGGAACAAAGGGGGCTGGAAGGGGATGATGGGAAATGAATGGAAATGAAGGGACACTATTCTCACAAACCTTGATATGATACGAACAAAAGCAGTTATATGGTCAAAATGGTCAAGATGCTGGCAGGTAGGAAGCATGCCTGGGAAAGGAGTTGTTTTAATTAGCTGCCCAATAAGGGTTGTGCATGTGCAAATGTGTAATATTACTGCTTATAAGACACTATAAATTCAATAGAGCTTTTAGTATTGGCAATTGCCAGAATGTGCTGCTGTGACTCTGAAGTTCCTGGATAAAGCTATTGCAAACTTCTAAGATGTATCTCTGGGACTGGAGTTATCCTGTACACGACAGCTATGCTGGAAAGGTGATTCTCGAGATTGTAGTCTAAAAAGATAATTTCCCCAGCCGCTGATTCTATTTCAACAGAATGATGCTTGTGTCTAGAAATAGATGAGAATTTTATTTGGCTATTTTTTAAATAAATAAATAAAAATCTAGTGACCATAGTGGCAAAGGGTTTCAAGCTTAATCTGGCAGGGTTGCACCTGTAATGTATCTCATCCCATTCCAGTAGGTCTGTGCCTGTGAAAAAGGATGGGTGACAATTTCTTCTGGTTCTTTTTAAAAGTTTTTTTTTTTAAAAAAAAAATCAACATTTTCTCCAAAAATTACACAGATTATATTTCATATAATGTAAATTATTTTGTACTGTTTTAAAGTACTGATGTTTTAATATGTTTTAGCACGGTATTTAGTTGTTTTTAAACTTTTCTAATTACTGATTTTTAATTCATGTCATGTTTTTTGAATTCTGTCTGAGCCACCTTGGGTCCTCTCTGGGAGAAAGGCAGGTTATAAAATAAAGAAATAAGTAAATATAGTCCCACTATATTCTACACTAGTCAGTTCTCATCTGGAATAGTGCACTCAGTTTAGAGCACCTCATTTTAGGAACAATATAGAAAATATATTTTAGGAACAATATAGAGAAATTGGTTCAGAGAAGAACGACAAGGATGATAACAGATATGAAGAAGAACATATGAAGAAATGTTGAAGGAGCTGGACCATGTTCAGCCTGGTGAAGAGAAGACTAAGGGGTGACATGACTGTATTCTTTAAATATCTAAAGGGCTGCTACAGAGAGGAGGGTTCAGGTTTGTCTTCTGCTCGCCCCAGAGGGTAGGACCAGGTCTAATGGTTTAAGTTACAGGGGGGCAGATTTGGGTGGAATATTAAAGGAACTTCTTGACTTTAAGAATAGTTTGGCAATGGAACCAATTATTTGGAGATGAGGCAGGGTCTCTTTCTCTGAAAATCTTCAAAAAAGACATTGAACAGCTACCTGCTAGGGGTGCACCAGCTGAATTTCCTACTTTGAGCAGTGGGTTGGACTTGATGACCTATTTTGTCCTTTCCAACTCTATGATCTAAATAAAATAAATTCAGCAGAATGTGAGATTAAAAAAAGGTTTTGCTAGGATTTAAACTAGGAGGTTGCTAGGATTTACTAGGGAGTTGCTAGGAAACAATCTCATCCAACTGTCTATAGCCTTACACATCAAAAATGTAGCATATGGTTTCTTAACCCCCCCCCCATCTTACTAAAGAAAGTTATTGTGACAAGGTGTACTGCCATGGTCCGCAGGGTGACTCTGTGCTCTCTGAGGAAAGCCAAGTAGTGCAGCATCACCTGTTCAGATATGGGCCAAGCTACCTTGTAGTCCCCCTGGGTTGTAAAAGCAAAGAACTTTCTCACTTCTCTGCTATAGGTGTGCAACACTGCAGGTGTCCCATTATCAACTCAGAGTACCCAGTGTTCAGAAGCTGTAGTGACAGGAAGTAACCAATACAATCAGTCCAGGGTTAAGAAGGCATAAATCAGAACAAAGTCCAAACAGTCAGGGTAGAAAAGTCAGTAAAGAATCTAAGAGTCATAACTCCAGTAGTTACAATAGCTGAGTCAGATTGCCAAGAAGTGAATTGAAAGTTTTCTTCCAGTAGTTTGACTGGAAGGAGCTCCCTGCTTATATGGTCAACCAGCTCAGTCAATGCTCTTGTTCCAGCCTGCATTTAACAGTGCATTTCATAGCTGGCTGCACATAGCCTTTTCCTATGTTGGCAGGGGAGGATCTCTGTCAGATGCCAAAGCCTTCATTTGTCTTGGGGTCTGGGAGGTCTTTCTTCCAACTCCTCTTCTTGCTGAACTGGTGACTATCAGGCTTGCTATCAGGTATGCCTACTTTGTCTTCCAGGGAAGATGAACTCTCAAGGGGAGAGAGCATGACATCAGATGCCACTGAGGTACACATTCCTTGTATTATGCTACATTCCCAAGCTGTCACAATTCTTCTGAGAAAGCAGTAGGGTGCAGGTCTGCCAGGGCCTGAAACCTGTCATCCTGAAATGGAAGCAATGCATTTGCAATTCCATTTGCAAGCCTGGAACATAATAGACTGGGAATTTTATGTTAGCTGAAAGATACAAAACGGCAAAGCAGTGCACCAATCTCATCATCCTGACAAAATGTGATAACTGCTTGTTACTAACATTGACCACTGCCTGGTTATTGCACTAGAAATTACTATTTTTATTTATTATTTTTTTTGAAAATACTAATGCCCAAATGGATACTGCAACTCAAATAGGAAAGAATTCTCAAAAGATGAGATCATAGACAATGTTCATACCCACCCAGGACTCCAGTTAACATTGTGCACACTGCTTTCCCCAGAAATATACCCTGAACCCAGTGCTACCTGATGTCTGATTGTACCTGTATATCCTCCCAGTGCTCCCATGAGTCTCCAGAAAGACATCCTGCTGTGAGACTCCAATAATTCTGCCCAAATGCACAAATCCTTCTGTACTCCCTTGGAGATTCAGATACAATTATGTGGGCCTTAACTCCCACAATAATTCTATCCAGGAGAGCTCAAAATGCTCTGCTTGATGACAGAACATGTAAAATTTAAGTGCCTCAGCATGATTTGTATCTTCCTCAGGACTGCTGTACACTTTTGTAGTAGCATGGCT
Organism: Iguana delicatissima; assembly: GCA_948472985.1. NCBI lineage: Eukaryota > Metazoa > Chordata > Lepidosauria > Squamata > Iguanidae > Iguana > Iguana delicatissima. The sequence goes on from CAOKZL010001666.1 coordinate 312,837, forward strand.
ATACACTCCCTCAGGGCAGTTACCTTTCCTTCTGGCAAGCATGATACTCCTCATACAGAATCAAACTGAATTATCAAGTAGACCAGGGAGCTAGCTGGTCCCTTTGTTTTGTCCTACCCCAGTAGTACTGCCAAGTCATGAGACAAATTCTGAAATCTGTTTAATTGGTTGAGGTAGGCACTGCTGCAAGCCTTACCTACCAGTAAGAAATAATCCAAATAATGCATAATGAAAGGTGATCCAGCCTGTACTTTGACTGATCATTCAAGAAATGTGCTGAACATCTCAAACAGAGCATAAGATACCAAACACCTCACAGGCATAGTTTTGTTGACATACTACAGTCCCTTGAACTTAAAAACCAAAAGACTGTAGTCATTTGAGTGAACTGGAAGCAAATGAAATGCTGACTGAATATCACATTTTGTAATCAATGCGTCTGTGCTACATGCTTGGACCAGGAGCTTCACTTGATCAAATGAAGTCTCAAGCAAAGTTTTGGAGGGATGGGGTCATTAACCACACACCCTTTCAGGTAAGATAACTGGTGTATAAGTCTGTATTCCTCAGGGGCTTTCTTTAGTACAACTCTCAGTGGGGACACATGTAAATTACTGAGACGATGTTAGCTATATAGACCTACCACTTGATCGGCCTTGCATGCCATCTCTTCTTTTCAGGATACCACCTCCAGAAGATTCCTTGCCAATTTTAAATTGCTTGAGTCAAAAGCAATGTGCATACTGCAATATGGTATACAATATCCAGTGGGAACCCTTCCTTAATGTACTAGGCAGCCTTCCAATCTGTGTACTAGGCCAGGAGGGGAAGCATGGCCACCAACCACACTTGTGTGTGTACTAGGCCCCTCTTGAGTAGCCCATGCCCCAGTCCTCTATTTACTGCTTAGGGCAGGGCCAACATCTTCTAAGATGAACCCCCCTTTCTTTTCTGACATTAATGATGAAAGTAGGATTGTTGGACAGAAAGGGCTTCTGGCTGCCAGATGGACTTGTACACAAGAACCTGGGATGTGAACTGAGGCAGGCCTTGCAGTTATGCTCAACTCTGCAATGGGTCCCTTGGCATTTCCCTTGGTTAAAGTTCCAATGATCCATTTCCTAGAGCCCTTCTTCTCATTCCACCAGATGGGCTTGGGGTCTTTACTTTTTGCCATAGTATGTAGCCCTACCAGAACCAACCAAAGCTTGTGGTTAATAAGGTCCCACCTGGCTCTCTCACTCTGCAATGCCTTCTTCCAGAAGGCAGTAACATATTCAATAGCTGCCAATTCTCCTGTTAGGACTCCTGCCTTCAATACATTCCCAAGGTGGTTTGAAAGATGCCACCCATGATCCAGGTATGCTGACTGGAGTACCCCCATAAAGATGGTGTAGCCCACCAGCCAATTATTCCCTAGTTTCAGCCCTTTCCACCCCGTTTGGGTTTCCTTCCCTCCTCAGTATCAGGTTTTAACAATGAGAAAACATCAACATAATACCCATAAAAAATTGATCTCAAAGTGTTTTGGTAGCTGAATACCCAGAGGATCCTTGTGATCCTTGAAAGTGGAAGCGTGGCCACCCCATTGGCCCCAATCGTCCTTTCCCATGCAGCCCTTGGACCCTTTGTTGACCAGCCCCATTTTTGCTTTCTCCTCATAGCCCATTTCAGAAGGCCCAGTGCATATGCAGCTGCTTTTCAATAATCCTCTATCTCTTCCCTGTCAGAGGACCCACCTGAAGTTCCAATGCTGTCTGAATATTCCTGAGAGTGAGCTCTCTTCCATCCCTCTTACTATCACCCTTCTTCTTCTTGTCTGGCCAACTGCTCCTGGCCTCCTCCTCTTCTTGGCCTGATTAGCTAGCATCTTCTCTGCTGGAAGGTATACGTGACCTTTCAGGCCACCCCTGCTGCTAACTGTTCATTGCTGCCTGCCTTTTCATGAGACTTGGAATCCTCAGTCTGTGATTCCAACCATTCCTCCTTCCCTACCAGTTTCTCTACTGTCTGTGGATGGCCTTCAAAGATGCTGTTGCTGGCTTTCATTGGTCCATTCTTCTTATTACCATTTGGCTCACATGATGTGGCGGCCCTCTTTTCACCTCTGGCTGTGGCCAGCTCTGCCCATGATTTCCTTGCTTGACCTCTGGTCTTTGAGAGTGATTGCTCTTGGTGACGTGGCTTTTCCTTGTTCTTAGGTAGCATGCTGCTGTTTAACCTGTGGATAAGAACAGAAATAAATATCTTTCCAGAAGTTTATCTTGGATATTTGCTGAACAGTAGATATCAGCAAATAAATGATTCTTGAACCCAGGTTATTGGTGCCAACAGACAAGAATGTACGCCAACTAAGAGGTAAAGACTGATTTGCCCATGTTATCTCAAAATCACCAGCAGCAGAAAGGATCATGTCTACTAATGACTAAGAACCCTTTAGGACACCAACTGTGCCATACAGTAGCTGTCCCAACAATTAAAAAAGATGGCCACCCACTCCCCACAGCCCAATATCTTGTTGCCCTGCCAACTACCTTGTTCTCCTGCCGGTTGGGGGAGGGTTGCAATTTCCAAAGTCCCCATGGTGAAGCTGCTCTCAGTGCTGTGAACTTGCAGCTGGCTTAACTGTCCCCAGTAATCTGGCCCCCATGCTCCAAGTCCCTGCGAGGGCTGCTTCTCCAAAGCCCTTAGAAAGCCTGTTTGAGTAATCAGCTCAAGAGCTCTTAAACAGGCTGTTTTCAGTTGCATGGCGCTCCCAGAGCTTTGTGAGTGACCTCTGCCATTTGCGCGTTGCTGCTGCATTGCTGCTCCTTCCTCCCTGTTACCCCTCGTTACCCCTCCATCCTGTGGGATGGCAAAATTGGTGAGAAATATCATTTTATAAAATTGGGCACTTCTGATTGTAAGAGCATGTGGTAGCAGGACACTGTCAGTAAGCCTGGGCCAAGTCACGATGACCTCAGCATGGCCAGGTCATAAGTTCAAGAGGATTAGATAGAAACCCCTGACATTAATGGGTTTGGGATAATCCTGTCAATGACCTGACCTCAAATACAACAGTAAACAAAGCTGCCCAGGTGAAGCAGGCAAGCATCCCTGCTGTGTGCATTTTCTACAGAGACCTCCCTATTTATCTTATCCAAGCAAGGTATTAAGAGATTGCAATCAGCCCATTCTGGACTTTTTTTTTTTTTGCTCTGCCAGAAAGCAATTAACAGACACTCCAGAACAGGTAATTTGATAACTCTTCTTCAATATTTTGCTTCAGGACTGGTAAATATCACCCTTTCTACCCAAAATCTCTCTCTATCCAACCTTTCTTACCTTTCCTTCAATAGCCTTATACGGTTTGTGTGCTTCTCTTAATTTCCAATAAAATACCCCTTTTAACTAGAGTCATCTCTACAGTTAGTACTGGTACACACAGGTGAAAAGATCTTTCCATTACCCTCCTCTCATAGGCCTCCCTTGAGCTATAATTCCCCAAATTCCAAGGAGATGCTGGCATTGTGGGTGAACTCCAAAGTCTCCACCTTTTAGGGTCACAATCTTCATTGCTCTGCCATTGCTCCACCTCAACTCTTCATTCCTGCTAATGCTGCTTCCATAAAGTTGCAAGCCAGACTGAGCCTGGTGTGCCGGGGAGCTGCCTCATATGTTCCCATGCTGGATCTGGGCAAAATGTTCTTGTCTTTCCCCCAGGACCTGCCCATCAGCCAACAGCTCAATTCCTATTGGCTTATGATTCCCCTCATTTCCCCAGAGTCTGTGTGAAGGTTTGCAAGCTTTTGGAAAGAAGATGGATTCTGGTAGCATGTAAAAATGGTGCTGCCTGATCCACCAAGCCTCTGAGCCTCAAATCTGCCTCCTCATGAGTCACAAAGTATGCTTCTGTTCAGTTTTTTCATTGACATGTAATCTATGGCCTTCCTGATGCCCCCCCCCCCGTTGCTATTCTTAATCTCCTTTCCAGGGACTTTTTAATATTGAGTGGAAAGCTGAGTGTGCTCAGTGATACAATGAATTTATGAAAACGAGGCCTTCCTAGAGAAATCTGATTAACTTTCTTGGGTAAGTGACAATAAGAGCTGACAGGAAGGAGAAGAGAGATAAAATCTGTTTGGACACCAAGGATTTTAATATCATACCACATAAAAGAAAAGGGTTGTCTGTGTTATCAATGGTGAAATTCTCAACTGGATAGAAACCATTTTTGTGAGCAAAGGTCTCAGGGAAGGATGAAAAATATGAAGTGAAGACAAAAGTTAGGTCAAGTGGAAACTACTGGTGATGGTTATCAGGTTAGCTGGGCAGTAATTTTGATGAAAAGGAGGTCACAAGTTCTTCAACCTTAATTGGAAAAAAGGAATATGAGTGAGGCTGGAATTATTGTAAAAATATTGGTGAAATGTCCAGGGTCGCTAAACATGCACGTGTAGCACTGGCAATAACTTAGCACTTACATGGCTCATTTTTAATCCATACAGCTCAAGTTTTTTTACAGTGCAGCAAACAACATTTCTCCACCATTCTTTCCCTAGGCAGATGGCCAATAAACCTAAAAGAGAGGGAGTTGGGGAAAAATGGGATAGATGGAGTAGAATGTACCAAGTTTTTCCCCTGGGGATTTGAAGTGCAATATTGTAGTACATTTCTGTTATGCTCAGTGTGCCAGTGTGAAGTTGTGAACAAAAGTGATTTATATTGTTATAACCATGCTGTACTATATAGGGTTACAAATCTTTGCTTAATTCTTTTCTGCCTGCCAGAAATGACAAAATTCTCCTATTCTCCTTGCAAGGTGAGATTATGAGAATTTTGCTGTCTTTTGAAGATTTTTTTTCCATGTTGATAATTCTTTGTAATAATTTAGTGAAGGTTTTTTTTCTCCACATAAAATTGGCAGTTTTGTACAAAATATGTTTGTAGCATTGTGGAGAATTTTCCAGCTCATTAAAAAAAAACAAAAAACAAAAGCACTGGTATCTTGCTTTCACATAGAATTAAAAAATGTAGTTTACAATTTTTAACAGGGTGTATTCATATGCCATGATTCCTTTTCTCACTGATGATAATAAAATGCCTTACACTCTCAGTTATGTTCTACAAAGCGAAACATAATTGCCTCAGGGGTGGCTTCCAGGGCACTGGAGCTATGGTTCTACTCTAGGTTTTAGTCCAAACTTTAAAAGAAGTATCCAAAGTGCCAAACCTATTTGAGGATAGGATTTGGCACTCTTATAGAATTTGCACCAGAATCCTAAGCAGATGTACTACCCCACTGGCTTTGATGCTATGAACCACCACTGACCTTCTCTGTAGATTTTGGTACAGCTTCTTCACTAAAGATTTATTCTCAAAGAATTAATATCAAAGCAAAAAATATATATTGCATTTTTAAAATATTTAATGCAGAAAATTGAAGTGTAATTCAATATATTTTACAAATAGTTTTATATAATCCCCACTCCACTACAATGTAAGAGGCTGGGACCTCAAAAACTGATCTGAAATATCATCTTAATCTTTCAAGGCTGGTTCCATCTTTTCCCCCAGAAGTTGATTGCCTACCCCAAACTCTCCAACTTTATTCCTGATTTCTGGGAACTGAATGCAACTTCACTAAGCTAAAAATGCATTTTGTCATGGATTGTTCCCTGTCACTGCCACAGCTGTAAGGGTACCCCTTTAGAACTCAGAGAAAGAATGTCGGGCCCTCTTCTCTATACAGTATTGCCAAAACTCTATATCCCCTTTCCTAGAGAGGGAGACTGGAATCACACCAGTTGAACTAGGAATATATTCCCTTTGTAGCTGACTTAGTTTTTCCTGATCAGAATCAGAGCTTATAAAAGAAAAACCTTTTTAAATACTAAAAGTCCCAGAATTCCTCTACTTAGACTGATGAACTAGGCATGGCCCAATTTGCAAAGGGATGTTGTAGCACCTTCGAGACTGACTGAGCCATTTCCAAACTACGGCCCCATCCCAGCATGGGCACGTATTGAAGCCCGGCTGCAATGCATACTACTGCACAAAGTCATTACAGTCCTGCTTTTGTCACATCTCCAGCTGTTGTGATTGTGCATTATACTATTACCAGAAAAAATCCTGTTAATAGGCCCCTTTAGTGTGACGATCACATTGGCTGAACTTGTGCAAAAAGAGTGAAGTGCTATCTAGGTGCTTGCTTCCTTCCTTCCTCAGTGCAGCACAGGAAGAAGCCGGCTGCACTGTGGAAGGAAGCAATGTATCCCAACTGCTACCATCCACTGGCAGTCAGCTGAGTGCAGAGGGGAGCATTCAGGACATGGTCCCATCCCAGCAAAGGCACTGCTGGGATGACTCCAGGTCAGGTGTGGAAAGAGCCTGAAGAGAGAAGTTTGTAGCATAAATTTTTAGAGACTGAATCTTTTTCATCAGATGAAGGTCAAGTTTCTCTAGTAACTCATCTTCACCCAAGACATTGTATACATGGTGTGGTACGTTGGACAAAAAGTATCCATGTGTACTTTTTTGAGGATAGTCTATTATTTGAAGGGCTTCTAGAAGATGGTCCTTCCAATTTTCTATTTGAAACCCAAGTTTTATTCAAGTGTAAAGAACTACAAGGAGACCAGAGGCCTTGAAGCTGCCTAGCCACACATTGCACCTGTATAGCAGGCTGTCTAGCCATAAGGTAACCTGGTTGCAGTCTTTCCCACTTGGGATGAATCGAAGGAGGTGGAAAGTTCCTCCAGTTCAGGGGAACCCCATTAAAATTTACAGTAGAGTAAAAGATGGGAGCAACCAATGCTTTGGATATCTATACACCAATGCAGAGTTTGAAAAACAAACAAGATGAACTTGAAGTCCTAACACAGGAAGGTAAATATGGTTTTGTGGGTATGACAGAAAATTGATGGAATGACTCCCATGATTCACTTGTACAGAAATCCATGCAAGTAATCAAACTGGGGTGTTGGAGAGCATTTGTATAAACATAGATAGAGAAAGAAAGAAAGAAAGAAAGAAAGAAAGAAAGAAAGACAGACAACATTAGGTTTGAATTTAGTACAGACTATCAAATCAAGATGAGGTTGTGAATTGAAACAAATCTCAGAAATCTCCAAGAAGCAAGATCTGGTAGTTACGGGGGAGTTCAATTATCTTGATTTCTGCTTGACTATTATCTGCTGAGAGCTAAGCATAGGCTCTCCAACAAATTCCTGACTTGCCTTGCAGAGAATTTCCTCTTTCAAAAGGTTGAGGAAGGAACAAGGTGATCATCAACAAGAAGATCCTAACCAATAGGGATGAGTTGCTCACCAGAAACAAAATAGTCTCAAGAAAAGTGATTTTATCAACCTCAGGGAACTATTGGGTAGAATCCCATGGCTAGTGATACTAAAGGAAAAAAGACACCCATTATAGGTTGATTTCATGAAGAAAGAATTGCTAAAAGCACAATCACAATCAGTTCCATGGAGGGAAAAAGATGGAGAACATCTGAAAAAAACAATGTGGCTGCACAGTAAATTCAGGAAGAAGTGAAAAGAATTTTTTTTTATAGAGAATGGAAAGAAAGACGAATCACCAAGGAACAACACAGATGTGTAGCCTAAGCTTGCAGGAATAGTGTAAGTCAAGCTAAAGCTCAAAATTAGCTGAGACTAGATAGGCAAGCAAGGAACAAGAAAAAGTTTTTTTCCTTCCCAAATATACTCAAAGAAGAGAATGACCAAGAAAATAGTGGGACAGCTGCTCAGCAAGGATCACAACGAAAGAGCAGAAATGTCAATATCCATTTTGCTTGTCCCCTCCCAAAAGAGGGCTGTGTGCTTCCATGCATCAGCAGAGACCTTGGAAAGAAATCTGGGTTGCAAATCTAGACTGATAAGGAGTTAGGAATCACCTAGTTAACCTATATGAGTTCAAATCTGCAGGACCTAGATAGATTGCATCCCAATGTTTTGAAAGAATTTGCTACAAAGTCACAGAACCATTTGCCATCATTTTTGAGAAATTTTGGAGAATGGGTGGGGTGCCAGAGGACTGAAGATGAGCAAACATTGTACCTTTCTTCAAAAAAAGGCAAAAAAGAAGATTCAGGAAATTACAGGCCAATCAACCTGACAGCAACACCAGGAAAAATATTAGAAAGGGTGATAGGAGGTATGGAGATCAAAACATATGAGGAGAGATTGAAAGGGCTGGGCATGTTCAGCGTGGTGAAGAGAAGACTTAGGGGTGACATGACTGTATTCTTAAATACAGGTTGTCATAAAGAAGAGGGTGCTGGCTTGTTCTGTGCTGCCTCGGAGGGTAGAATTACATCTAATGGTTTTAAGTTACAGCAGAGTAGATTTTGATTGAACGTTAGATGGAATGTGGCAGTGAAAATGGTTCAGCTATGAAATCAATTGCCTACAGAGATGGTGGGATCTCCTTCTCTGGGGATGCTCTAGCTGGAGATTCTGCATTGACCATCAGGTTGGACTTGATGCTGCATAGGACCCCCTTTCAACTTCATGAGTCTATTGATTCTATTGCAACTGTGTTTAAATTATTATTAAAAATTTAAATATCAAAATTTCCATCTGTACATATAAATTAGCATTTGCAGTTCTATGCAAATATGTTCCCTCTGGGGGGGGGGAAATACACATGTCCTCTTTTTCGCTCAGATGGCCAACCTGCTATCAAAATTAATAGGCTTGCTATTAACTCATTTTGCTATTGCAAAAACTTATTTTGAAATTCCTCTGAACTAATAGCATTAAATAAATAAAGCAGATAAAATTGTAGAACAAGTAAGGATTCTTAGAAGAGCTGCTGGACTTACTACACTGGATCCTTACACATTTTTACATAGAAATTACGGTAAATTCTTTCGATTTGAGTAAGGGCCACTTCTAGTTCATGCTGTACTTCTGATGCATATCTTTTTCTTTTAAGGAAAAATTTGACACCAGGCACAGAATTAGTATTGATTGTTGTTGTAATTAGCAGATAATAAATCTAGTCTGTTTCTCTAATAGACAAGTAGATCAGGGTGTGTGGCTATGTGCCTTGATCTAAAGGAGAATTGTACCTCCTCAGTCCTTTTGATGGCTGATTTTTATTCACAGGTGATCTGGGAGGAAGCATGGGTACAAAAATGGAGTGAGTGAGCATACACAGCTCTGGGCTGTAGACTCACTCTTTAACTCATTGCTATATTCATTTGTGCTAACCAAATTTTTGCAGATACATATATTTCACATATGAATTGTCCTGTGGGTTTTCCATGTGCTGTCATGTAAATCACATAATTGTTCTGTGGGGTTGCACTATAAAGACTAGAAACATTTTTCTAGTTCTGCCTCTTTCTAAGGCTAGGACAAATGCCTTGCCTAGGATGTGGTAGCAGAAAATGCCAGATGGTTCTGCCCTTCTCTTCTGTCAACCTCTGAAAGAACATTTTAATGGCAAAGCAATTGTGAGTCTTAATCTGGATTGCAGAAAGCATATCTATGGACCACATGCTCCTAATTACCTTACTACCCACAGCCAGTGCTGTTCTACTGCCAACTGCAAGGATTATCAACTTCTGTACATGGGATGTGAATGATCTTGCTATGTTGTCCTTTGCCTCAAGGCACAAAAATTTGGGTCAGTCCTGAAGGCATTCCAGATGACTTCTTTTGACAGGTTGCCTTTGACAGACTTGATGCCCTTAAGGGTTATGGAAAGAAGCTGTGAAGGACAGATTTCCCTTCCCTTTCCTTCCCCCAGTTCTTGAATAAATTAGAAGAACTTTTCTCCATACCAGATTCAGGTGATAGGAGTTGTAATTCTATATATATTCAGAGGGTATCAATCTGGGTAAGAACTGTGATGTTAATGTAGGGAAAAGAACTCTTCAAGAGTATGAGGTGGGTTTTCTTGTGTTATTTTTTAAAATGTTGAGGTAATATTACTCAGGTAGGAAAAATTTTCTTTCTTTCTTTCTTTCTTTCTTTCTTTCTTTCTTTCTTTCTTTCTTTCTTTCTTTCTTTCTTCTTTTCTTTCAGTCTAATGTTTTTTTTTAATTGAAGAAAGCTTTTATCTTGAGTAGCTTTGACTGGTGCTTTAAATCAAAGATCATATATTATTGCTTTGTGACAGAGAAGACATTATATGAATGTATTCTGAATAAAAGTCCTGGGCTACCAAATATACACAAGTTGGAAATGATTCCATTGCCTTCAATACTTGTATTTGACAAATCAGATTTTTCTTCCTGAAGAAAAAATCAGAAGGGGAAAAAATAATGATGTTTAGCATGCATATAGTGCTTGAGAGTGGTTTTTTTTTTGTTAAAAAAAACCCTTCACACATATAATACCAGGGATCCTTCGGGCAGCATTGCAACTTCTGACACTGCTGATTCTACTGGTGCTGCTGCTTCTCTGAAGATGTAGGAGGGAAAAAAAGGATAACAGCACATAATTAAGGTATGAAATGCACTGCCACAGGTTGCAGTGATGGTTGCCAATTTGGGTGGCTGTAAAAGAGGATTATATGAATTCATGGAGGTTAGAGATATCAATAGGTGCTAGCCAAGATGGGCTAAATATCACTTCCAGTATGGGAGACAATGTGCTGCTGTATGTTATCACAGTTCAAGAAGGATATTAAGAAGCTGGAACATGTCTGAAGAAGGGTAACCAAGAGGATCAAAATTCTGGAAACCCTGCCTCATGAGGAAATGACTTAGGGGCCCGGGTACATTTAGTTCGGAGAAGAAAGGACTGAGTGATGACATGATAAGCGCCTTTAAATATCTGACCCAATGTTGTGTAGAAGATGGAACAAGCTTGTTTTCTGCTGCAACAGAGGCCATTTCTGCACTAGACTGTTATAGCGCTATTATTCCACTTTCAACATCCTATGGAATCCTGGGGTTTGCAGTTTAGGGAGGGGCCAGCTAGCCCCAGCTGGCCCCTCCCTAAACTGCAAACCCCAGGATTCCATAGGATGTTGAAAGTGGAATAATAGCACTATAATTGTCTAAACTGTCTAGTGAGGAAATGGCCAGAGACTAGAATAGATTCATATTCCAAGAAAAGAGATTCCACCTAACCATTAGGAAGAACTTATTTACTCCTTTTGTTATTCAGTAAAAGAGAGAGAAAAAGAGAGTACTCTTTTATTTTTTCCTTTCAGCTGAACAGATTTTTAATATATGTAGTTGAGAGTGACTCAGTGCATCTCAGCCTTCAGAAGAGATGGCAGTGAAGTATCTGTTGCAATAAGTCCCCCTTGCTGCAACTGCCCAGTATCTTCCATCTACTTAGTTCTTCTGAAAGCTAATTTAAGACTGCCAACTTTGAAACACTAATAACATCAGTGGCCACAAAGGGTTCTGCTCTGGCCACCAGATAACAAGACAGCTCTGTGTCTGGTGCGTAGTCTGTGGCTCTCTCAGAATACAGCTGCCAATCCCTGTTTTTATCACTCAGGCAGGTGAGATTGATAGTATGAGGTGGAGGTTCTGAATTCAGTTCTTTCCTTGGGGAGCCGTAGAGCAGGAATTCTTTAGATTGTACTGCACTGAGAAGTTGTGAGTTGCAAATGCAAAAACAGAGAAGACTGTCTGGTTATTGCTTTCTGAAGTGGAACGGTTGATGCCTTGGCCTACCACCAATGCTTGTATTTTTGTATTTACTGAATGCTTTCAAAAATATTCCACAGCTCATCTCTTGTCCCTAGAAACTTTTGACTCTTACGGTTAGTGTAAATGTTGTAATGCGTGCTTGAAAGATGCAGTCCCAAAGGATGAAAGGGAATTGATTGGGAATGGATTAGTGGCAGCCAGAATGATTGCGGTGAAGTCATGGAAACAGAGGGTTGTATATGAAACACAAAACTGGCTTTGCTAAGACTGGGATGCAGCTTCAGAGCTAAAAATATTGTTCCATTTATGGATTGCCAGTTTCAGACTGAGCCAAGCAAGAGATTCTTATCAAAAGCCCTGCATAATCTGCTTGCATGAACATCAAAATAAAACATTCTAAGGTTTTATTGTGTTCGTATTATAATTCCCTATCAATTAAGATCTGAATGAAATGTAAAGACAATTTTGGAAGAACAACCAAATGCTATATCCTTGCCATCACATGTGGTGAACCAGGCCCTCAATGAAGCTCTTTTGGAGAAAAATAGTATACATAATTTGCATTTGTTTATTACTTTTAACATGTAGGCAGGTGGGCTTTTGATTTATCAAGCTGTTTTTACAAATTTTGTAGGTTTTTTATAATACAGGTACTGGACTTTGTTGGAAATGTCAGAAAGAGGTGGGCACTATGTATCATATGTGGTGGACATGTTCAAAGGTCAAGAAATATTGGGCTGGAATACATAACAAAATTTGTGAAATATTGAAGTTACAGTTTGCTATGATGCCTGAAATGTATTTGTTGAATATGACAGATATAGCAGATGGTACTAATACCAAGAAATACTGGAGAATATTATTATATATGATAACAACAGCACGCATTGAATATGCAAAGGTATGGAAATCGCAGCAAAAACCTACAATAGAGCAGTGGTGGGGAACTTTCATTGAAAATAAAAATGCTGATATGGTCTCTCAAAGATTAAAAGGGAAATCAGAAGACAAAATTCAGAAAGAATGGCAAATTGTGGGTAGTTGCTGGGTGACGTCTGATAGAAGTCTGTAATTCATGGTATTATGTATTTAAAAGATTGAGATGATTGCGGTTGTTCTCATGAAGCTGGAATATGGAGAATATAATGCAAGTTCTATCATGTAAAATAGCTGTAAAATTCAATACAATGATAAAGCTAGGATAAGATATATTGAAAATGAAATCCAGATCAGATTGGAAGTATCAAGAATATGTCAAGAGAAATAACAATAACAATTTATTGTTTTATTCATGAATTTTTAATAAAATGATTTTTAAAAATGTGTAGGTTTTTATAATTTTGTATGTTTTTAAATGTTTTTAATTGTTTTTAAATGTTTTATTAATGTTTTTAACTTTTTGGAAGTTGCCTTGGGTCCCATACTGGGAGAAAGGAAGCATGTAAATATAATAAATACAATACAGTACAATACAATACAATACTTTACCCTTTTTTTTGCCTGGACAGCAGGATACAGTGGAGTAATCTGAACAGCATGAGGAGATCTGGACAATTAAGGACAGTGAAATTACTAATCAAAAGTCACCAAGTTTCTATGCTGACCGATGGAACCCAAATATTTGGAGATTGGCTGCAGTGGTAAAATTGTCTGAATGTGTATGTTTAAGCAATGGCAAATAACGAACAGAGACAGTTCCACAATTATGGTCACCCTTTATTACCTTTCATGAACCCATGGTTCAATTTAGATATTAATATGTATTTAACATTTTCCCATGGTGTAAATTTGTTTTATTAATAAAGATACATATTAAAATACCTATTTACTGAAGAATCCACCAAACTGTAACAAATGTTGAAAGTAAGTGGAGATCCTTATAATTTATTGCTGTGTGGAGTTTTGTTTGATTTTTTTTTTAAGTAACCATTTGCTTCTGATTTTGCTGACTGTTTTTATACTTCTTACTGTGTGTCTTCAGGTCATTTCTGACTTATGGCAACCCTCAGATGAAACATCCACAGGATTTTCTCTTTTCTTTTCTTGGGAGTTTGCCTTTGCCTTCCTCTGAGGCTAAGAGAGTATGACTTGCCCAAGGCCACTTGGTGGGTTTCCATGCAAGCTGGGATTCAAACCCTGGTCTCCTAGTCCAATGCTCAAAACAAGCGCTTTGCATTCTTCTTTGAAATTTAGTGTTATACAGTCGGCCCTTCACATTTCTGGGGTTGACTTTCACAGATCTGATTATCTGTGAGTTTCTCTAACTGATGGTCCCTCAGGTGCTCACTTTCTGGTGGTACCTTCCATCTCAGTGGCTCCAGTTAGGCTGCTCAGGCTTTTAAAAATAACCTCTAGTCTTCCTCCTCCACCACCATCTACTGCCTGACCAGTTAAGGATGGATCACCCTACAGATTTCTCAGCACCACAAACCCTCTCTCAGTGCCCCCCACAAGGCAGGAAATGGGTGACAGACAGGAGATAAAGGGTCACCATGCCAACCCATCTCCTTTCTCTCTCCTTTCCCTGACCTGGTTTGGACCCGGGGTGTCCATTCGCCCCTTTCCCACAGACAAATACACACATTTTGATTTCTGTGATTTTCCTACTTTTGCAGAGGTCCTGTAACCCTAACCCTAGTGAATGTGGAGGGCTGACTTGTTAGTATTTTCTCAGGCCTGGGAGCAGTGTTTCTTTTCTTGAGGGAGGCTTACATGGTTATTACAGTGTTGTTATGATGGGGATGATTATAACCATTACCTCTCCGTTGGGAGCAATGAGAAGAAAATGGCTATGCCTGGGCTGGCATAGTCTTCTCATTGTTAGATGGTGTTGGTGTAGGAGGAATGGGAAGGCTGTGCACCCCATGGAATTAACTCCTTGCATATCCTCCCCCCACAAACCCTCTGGAACTCCCTGCCCAGTTGTAGGCTGCTGTTGAAAAATGGGAGGGCTTTATGTCTTGTGGGATTAAAAGCATACCACCTTTGCCTCTGAATGATCCTGGAACATTTCATTTTTGCATCTTCATCATTCTAGAAAAGTATAGAACAATGGTGGTTGATGTTTCTGGCACTGCTCAGAAGAGGGTGGACCCTATGAGGTTGGATCATCTTCTTCACAGGCAGAGTGGTTCTACTATATAACACAGCTCCCAGGAAGCCCTTCCTGAGAACATGGGGTAGTTACCATATTACCATACAGTCTTTCTTCTAATTTGTTTTATTGTAATGTTTGGTAAACATGCTTAGGCACCTCCCAAAGGACAGGATATAAAGTCCTCAAATAAACACATAGTAAGTATTATTCCTACAGAGCTGCTGAAGAAGAGTTCTAGATTCTTGCAAACTCCATAGTTCTCTTCAGTGGCTATGTATATACAGGGGAAGCCAACAGAAGCCTCTTTTCTTTCTTCAGGCCCAAGTATGTATTCTGCTGCTGTTCCTGAGGCAATTCAATATACATTACAGCATGAGACCTCCTCCCTTGCATTTAGGATGTATGACTGCAGAGGATATAGAGACAACTTCTCTTGTGAGTTCTTCCCTGGTTCCCCAGCCCTTCTGGCATAGAATCAGGGAATCAACATGTTGGAAGGGACCACAAAGGCCATCTAGTCCAACTCCCTCCCTAACAGGAATCCACACCTATAGAACTCCTGAGAGATGACTATGTTACTGCTGTTTAAAAACCTTTGAGGAAGGAGAGTGCACTGTTTTCTGAGATAGTCTGTTCAATTTTCAAATAGGTCTTACCATCAGGGACTATTTCCTAATGTTTAGGTGGAATTTAAAGATGGCTATCTTGTCATCTCTCAGTCTCTTCTCTGAGCCAAACATACCCAACTCCCTTTCTCAAGTGAGGCAGTGTCCTCACAGGACTTGCTTTCCAGACCTTTTTACCATCTTGGTTGCCCTCCTTTGGACATGTGGTTGCTGTTTGAATTGTGGTACCTAAAATTGGACATGTGAGGTCTGATCAAAGCAGAATAAAATGGTATTTTTACTTCCCTCAATGTGGACACAATATTCCTGTTGATATAGCTGAGAACTGCATTGGCTTTTTTGGCCACCACATTATACTATTGACTCACACATAGCTTATAGTCTACTAAGACCCCTTGTTCTTTTTCACATACACTTTTGTTAAGTCAGTTGTCACCCATCCTTTATTTGTGCATTTCATTTTTCTGGCCTAAATGTAGTATCTTACATTTATCCTTGATGAAATCCATTTTTCTAGTTTTGGCCTATCTGTCCAATCTGTTAAGGTCATTTTGATTCCTGATTCTGTCTTCTGGAGTATTTGCAACACTTCCTAATTTATTGTCATCTTCAAATTTGATGAGCGTGTCCTCTCTTCCATCAACTAAGTAATTTATAAAGATGTTGAACAACATGAAGTCAGGACAGAACCCCATGGCATATGACTATTCACTTTTCTCCAGGATAAAGAGGAACTTTTTGTGAATGTTCTCTGGGTTTGACATGACGGGAAATAATGTAACATTGTTTTTGGTTACAGGAATCACAGGAACCAATTTTTGTGTGTTTGTGAAGGTCTGTGAAGGGCAAGGGAACCCAAACTGCACATCTTTGAAAGATTTGGTATTTCTGTTGTTATTGTCTAGATGGGGTCGGGGGAATCCAGGCAAAATTTCCAGGATGTGAGATTTGGGGACTTTATGGTCTAATTGTTACTCCACTGGCATGCCCTATCCCGGGGACTATAAATTTGATATCAGATATGCCCACCATGCCAGAGAGATTGCCCAGATGAGAATGTAGGCAAAGAGGTCGAACCACTGAAAACAGGTCAAGACCAGAAAAATCCACAGTCACGTAGCCCAAGGAGCAAGGAGACCAACTTGAGGGAATTAGCATGTTTTCCCCAGGTTGAGCAACTGTGATTCTGGAAAAATCCTAACAAGGTGAGGTCCATCTACATAAACTTACACCGCAACCCTTTGCAACCACAACCCTGAATGCTTGCAACCCAGCATAAACCAATCATGTAAACTACCAACTTGCCATTGTTTGGCATTCCTTCCTTTCCTGTGACCATTGTTCTCCCTGAGAGAGGGCCTGCCCTTGAGGTACGTTCTGCCCTATAAGTAGTCCTAGTTTTTGAGGGTCTCTTCTGAGAACTCCCCACCATGCTAGCAGACTGGCACTATGTTAGTTGAGTGATCCCCTCAGCAGCCCCTTCGCTGAGCTCCATTCTTCTCGCCACTTCATGGACCGAAGACTTCAGGATAAGTGCAGTATCATCAGCTCTACCATCCTTTTGCTATATATCCTATCCATTTTTCACCTCTTTTCCTTCTCAATAGGCCTTGTATGTGTGAGTAAGTGAGTGCATTGGTGCGTGGGAATATATTCATTAAATAAAATCTATTTATTCAATACATTTGTCTGGCTTTTTGCTTGGCCTGACCCCGTAAAGTTGGGTTAAAGATCCTGCTAGGTTACCCTGCCCCTCGTTTTGCTATAGCCAGTGCTCCGCTAATTTCTCCAACCTTTATAAACTTGGAGCAAATCAAGGTGTCCCCTACAGGACCCTCAGAAGTCAGGGTAACATTTTGGGTGGAGGATCTGAGGCCACACTTTTTCTCACCTGACTTTACATTCAGCTGCAGCACACTTGCTATTTCTTTGAAACACAAGGACTCCCATTCTAACCTATAGTTATCGGGCAAAGTGCTCCTGTCTTTAGGTGTTTTTTGCAAGGAGGGCTAGCCTGCATGCTGGGGTACAGAGAAGAGCAGGCTCTCTGATGGTACATGTCATGTGAATGACAGGGAGGAGAAAGTGTGGATTTTAGTGCAAAATTACCTGATTTTGAGATTTTTAACCAACACGTAAAAACAAACTCAGTTACACAGGTATGAAAGCCTCTCAGTCTCTGTTTTGTTGTGGTTTTCCAAACTTCATCTTCATTTTCTTCCCACTATTTTTTTTTCCAAATCCAACTTCATTTTCTTTACATCCTTCTTTGTTCCTTGTCAGCCTGTAAGATTCTGGTTGTATTTTACATTCCAAAATCATATGCAGTTTTCTGCTTATTTTTGCACGCAGTTATTTATTCATTTTACCTAATGGATGCATTTTTTCCCTTTGACTAAAAGATGTCCCTGTGTGTGCTGCCACTTGTTCAGATACTTACCTGTTCACATTTTGAAACCTATGCATTGACTTGCTACTTGATAATTCCTTTTTAAACATCTGATTCTTAAAGTGAAGTGTTTTTATTTTTGCAGTCACACCCTTGCAGCCCCAGAAAACCCTACAATGGGTGTGTCTTTGGTCACCAGAAGTCAAAAACAACTTGAAGGGACACAGCAACAATAGGTTAGTCACAAGAGGTGCAAAAGCACCCTTTTGTTGAGGCTATTGACTGAAGTGAAATTCTTTTTCATCTCTGCTCCATTATTCTTTGGAATTCATACTTCTCTGTCTTTTGCAATGAAAAGTGGCAAATAAGAAATGCATAGATGTGGGAAAATGCATATATAGGTGAAATAACATTCTGATTCTGATAGAAAAATGGCTTGCAAAGCATACATCTAGTATGAGAAGTTACATCCCAAAAGGCATGCACTGGGAGAAATGCACATGACAGTGTGTACAAAGCGAAGCTCCATGAAATTTTGGGAGAAACCAAATGTTAGATCAGAAAATTCAGGAGCTGTGAAAAAGATAAACTGTCAGAATCATATGTACCTAGTGATGAATCATATTTGTTGGGGATGATCAAATATATGGCATTGAGTCCAACACAGTATCAGTACACTGGACTGAGTTGTTGTTGTTGTTGTTGTTGTTGTTGTTTGCCTTTAAGTCATTTCCAACTTATGGCAACCCTAAGATGAACCTACTCCAGGGTTTTCTGGAGATAACAGTGGGTTTCCATGGCCGACCTGGGAATTAACCCCTGGTCTCCAGGACTGTAGTCCAATGCTCAAAGCACTACATTATACTGGGTCCTCATTGGACTGAGTATTGGTGATAAAAAGGAAAGTTGAGAGTTCAGTAAACCTCTGTCAAGATTTTTGTTAATATGTGGCTGGTGTGTGTGAGCATGAGAGAGAGAGAGAGAGAGAGAGAGATTGTTAAAAGAGAAGGATCTTGACAATTTCAAAAACTGGGTATGCTTGGCAATGAAGTTTGGATATATGATATTTCCTCTACTTAATTGTGCTCCCCCTCATTATATTGCCTTCTTGTTCCAAACTTTAATTTTAAAAGGCTTTCCCAAACCATTAATATACAATTAACTGACAATTAATGTGCTTTCCATTCAGCATTCTTAATCCCTAAATGGGCTATGTGCCATTTATAAGACCCAGCAGTTCTTACAGACTTAAAAGGGAGGCAGAACATTAATAATTTTAGACAACAAAAAGAATTAATGTTACCCTTTAAAGTATTCCCTAGTATCTAGCATATTAAACTGATCTGATTTCCTCCTGTCCTTTTTCATATCTATGAATTGTTTGACTGGCCTAGAATTGCCACTATTATGTTTAGTGAACAGGGAAATAAATAACATAGGGTATAATTTTGTATACCTCTTCCTTCTAAATACACACATACTCGCACACTCACTCACACACAACTGCATGGTTCATACCTTGATTATTAAAAACACATTGTTATTGAAAACATTGCACAAAAATAGCATTAGATAAAACAATTAAACATAATTAAACATGTAAAGAATAAAGGTCAGAAATCAGCCTCATCATCGAAATGCAGTGGAGCCATGTTGAAGAACAGTTTGCTAAGAAAGAGAAAAACTGATAATCTCCTAATGATTTAAATTTTAATTAAACATGCATAAAACATTCTTAACCATGCTCCAAAACACGTTGACATTATCATCATCACCACCACCACCACCATCATCATCATCATTATTATTACTATTATTATTATCTTTATTTTTATCCGACTTTTCTCCTCAAGGGGACTCAAAGTGGCTTACAGCCATTAAAAGAACATAATTAAAAACTGTCATGAACAAAAGTTAAAACAAAAATTAAACCACAATAATAATTAAAACATGTTAAAATACATATAAAGACAGCATTAAAATGTCAATTAAATAACAATTAAATGACCAGCACCAACAGAAATTACATATAAAATGCCTGCTGGAAGAGGAATGGTCTTAGCTGTTTCCTGAAGGTAGGCAGGGAGGGTGCCAGTCTAACCTCTTTGGGCAGGGAGTTCCCGAGCCTGGGAGCAGCCACTGACAAGGCCCTCTCCCGTGTTCCCACCAAATGTACCTGTGAGGATGGTAGGACTGAGAGAAGGGCCTCTCCTGCAGATCTCAACACCTGGACTGGTTCATAGGCAAGGATATGGTTCTCAAATAACCTGGACCTGAGCCGTGTAGGGCTTTAAAGGTCATCACCAGCACTTTGACATGTCCTGATAATAGCTGAAACAATGGAATAAGATACAAGGAACAAATATGATATACATAGTTTTAAAACACTACTTGCTCCTTAATTATCAGTTTGTATGACTGTCATAGTCTTTCGTTGTTCAGTCACTACCACTACATGTTTTTGTAAGAATTCCATATAAACTGGATTTAATTTCTTCTTCAGGCTGGAACAAGGGGATACCAAGTGAGAATCCACCTAGTGCTGTGTCATTAAATAAACTTCTGGGTTCAATCTTCTATCGGACTCCATTCATAAACCTTAGAGGGGGGAAATCCCCTTTCTTGTGTTCTTCTGGGACACTTAGATTCTCTACGTGATCAAGTCCTGTACAGTTGTATACTTTGCTGTGGACATCTCTTCCCACCAGTTTGTCAGAGTTATAGAAATGGCCACTTTTTTTCTTTGGTTTTTACTTTCTATTCCTGGATACAGTTCTGAAGACCTTAAAATCTAGAGTTGTCCAGCTGGTTTTCTTTCAATAGAAAATCTACATCAATTAGAACAGCTTCATATAGTCTCCTGATTACATTCATCATCTTACTAAAAATCCCCTGAAACTACGAAGTAGTACAAATCCCCTGTACTGCATCTGAAACATAGGTTTATAGCCATGAAAGCTATAAAATAAAAACCAGTCAGTCTTAAAGTCATTGATTGCTGCATTTCCTTTGCTCTCCACCCACTTCTTCTTTTTTATGCTGAAAATAAAAAAGCTGTGCTGTTATGAGACTGGGCCCTAAAAGTGTTGCTTTTCTACCAGTTCAGTTATATTCCCATGATCACATTTGGCTAAGAATGGATCCTTTCAGTTTGCTGACCCAATCATCTAGCGGATCCTTCATTGCTCAAGTCAGCACTGCAGTAAAGTCACCTGAATCCAGCCTGTAAAATTTGCAAATTAGGTATTTAATAAAGTCATGTTTTGGAGAAAACTGTTGTCCATGGTGCTTAAATTAGAAAGACTGCCTCTGAGGCTTATTTGCCAGGTCAGATACTGCATTCTCTTTCTTTCTTTCTTTCTTTCTTTCTTTCTTTCTTTCTTTCTTTCTTTCTTTCTTTCTTTCTTTCTTTCTTTCTTTCTTTGCATTCACACTGTTTTTGTCCATGCATTATAAATTTTAATCCAGACTCAGCTTTTAAAAATGCATAAAAATAACAAGAATTAAAATAAACTAAGTACATGTTGAAAATGATTGGAAACTCATTCTTTAAACATGTAAATGTATGCGTAATAGGGAGTACTGACAATATTAAGCAGTGGACTTTGATGTGGGAAATGCAACCCTAAAGCTGTCCTAAATTTACAAAAACATGTTTGGCTTTCATCTGATTACAGTAATACTCAGAAATGTGATGAACTGGAACCAATGTTTTTGATGCTGGAATCTATTCCGCATCTGTCACTTCCAGATTTTCTGTTCATTCGTTTCTTTAATTGTGCTTGCCTTCCAGATTTATAAGTATAAGAAACAGAAGTAAACAGAAATATATTAGAAGTGACGCTGCTTGTCCTCTAGTGCTGAACTTAATTGGCAGTCAAGAAGCTGTTTCATCAAAAGACAAATGCAGTGGAGAGAACTTTTTGGAAGGAAAGGGAATCACAAAGCCTCATTCCAGAGGAGTTCCAGCCATACTGGCACTCTGGTCTGTGCATTTTGTCTGATGCACTTAATTGGCACTGCCCTGACACTGTTGTCAAGAATAGGGCTGTAAATCATTGCTTATTTGTGCTTGCATTTGAGGGGGAAAAGTCCAAAAGCTTTCTCTGCACAGGGTTAGAACTCAAGAGTTTTTTGTACATCTTTCCAATGATTTTTCATGTTTTTGGACTTCTTTGTGGACATTTTGTGTGTGGAAAAAACCTTACTTTACTTTTTTTTTTTTTGCTATTTCTTCTGCTTATTTTTTTTAAAAAAGACAATGTTTCACCCTCACTAAGGAGAGGAGGTCTTGTGGTTGCTGATAAATTTTATGATAAAATATGCAGATATGTTATAAATAAATATTATAAAATATCCATTTATAAATGTTGTAAAATATCCAGATAATATCTTGATTAAGACAAGAACATTTGCAAATATTCTTTACATCAGTTATCAAAAATCCATTTTGTTCTGGATGTGACAGCCTAAAATGTTAATGGGAATAAGACTAACTTTCTTAACAGAGAGATTCTCTAACCAACAGCATGGTGGAAGAGTGATAGGATTTACTGACTTCTTTGATGAGATCTGAGGCAGCTATTTCCTGTGGCCATGGAGAACATGCAGATGTCCACCTGATTGCCCTAACATCATCCATCTGACTGTTCACAAGAGTGTCTTTTAGATAGTCAATCAAAAACCCTGGTGGGAAATGGGGAAAAAGTGATGTTCTGAAGCATTTCCACACCACAGTCGAGGTCTCTCTCTGTCTCTCTCCCCCTCTCTCTCCCCACATGATTTCTGAACTAATAGCAAAACCTCCACAACTAGCAGGAGAAAGAGTAATAATTAAAATATGAGTGTAGATGCAAAGAATGTACCTGAATCTTCTCTTGATCTACCAGGAACAAATGAGTACTATGTTATTACAACTAATTTTAGACAGAACCTCTGAGCCATGAAACTCTGATTTGTATCCTGCTGTTGTCTGAGATCCCAGATAGTTGGTGGTAACTCTTTCCACTTAGGCATCTTTCACTATTATTACTCTGAGCTCTGAATAAAAGTGCTTAGGTCCCATTGGCTTTAGCAGCATTCCTTATCACTATTCTAACATACTTAGCTATAATGTGTAATGTGACCCTTTCTCTGCATTCTAGGTTCAACGTTTCCCTCATGGTTTGCTGCTCAGCCGCCTTAATGTTGGGAGATCTGAGATCTGTTTACCTTGTATGCCTGAAGGGTATCTTTTACCAACCCTGCCCACTGAGTCTAAAAGTCAGCTTCAATATATAGTAATGCAGCATAAAACGATGCTGCATTGAGGCCAGGGAGATGCTCTATAACTTCCATAACTGTTGTCAGCTTTGAGTGTGAGATAGTGAAGAAGTGAACTTAAAATGTTGAGAAGTGGTTTCCAAAACATCTCAAGCTTGGCACATATTTTGCTCGAGCTGGATTGTTAGTGTGATGTTTTTCTTGTGGGTGAGAGGAAGAGGTCAAATTGCCCTTGGTGATACCCGGTGCAAAGACGATATGGCTATCTATCTGCTGTATTTTTTCTTATCATGTTGGAAAGCTCTGAAACATTGGAAATGTGTCACATGGTGAAGATCTGGGAGTGGTTAACACAGTGAAAAAGGACTCACATCATGTGAAAGTTTTCTCTCTTTTTGTGTTCTGTTTGCTTTGCTGTTTTTGCTCATGTTACTAGTTTTTTTACGCTTCATGGCAAACGCTGTCTGAAGCAGTATGTATCCTGTTATGCTTCAATAAACTTTAGACTAGCCTAGACACACTTTGTGTGGCTGTGTTTTCAGTCTGGGGCAGCTGCTGATGGTCCAGCATGGATTTTTTGCTTTTGCACTCTGCACATGCTCTAGCACTGGGACCTAGGCGCCCCAGCAGGTTAAGGGCCTAGCCTTTTGCCCTGCTTGTTCCAGTTTGTTCTGAACTTATGTTTTTAAGTTTTATTATTCTTGTTTCAAATTATAAGCCATCTTAAGTCCCAATTTTGGGGAAAAGGTAGGATAATAATAATAAAAATGACAGTGAAGAAGGAGAAGGTGAGGATGATGATATCTGGGGTATTTATTGATTTATTGATTTGTTTTACTCCTGTTGGAAAGCTGGAGTAGAAACTCCATTTTCAACCAAATTGTGGTAGCCCCAGGGTAATGGTGTAGTCATTCTATCATTGCTATAGGGACTAATTGACCAAGAATCCAGAGTCTGGTTATTTCAAAGCCATCCGTGATCATTTGCTAGCCAAGGGTGTGGCTTGAGGTTCTTGACCCATTTTTGAACGTGGAGCTAAAGCTGAATCACTTGAGAATGGTCTGTGCTGACAGCACTTCCCTCATTTTTCTGTGAGTCAGGCAAGTATATCTGACCCTGACCTGCTTTCTTTCTTTCATCAATGTCCATTGCTTGTTTGTTTTTTATTCCTTGGTCAGATAGCCTTCTAGTGTGCTGTCTATTTCCATAGCATCATTGTCCCCTCTTTACCCAGCAAACACTAACATCCCCAGTCCTAGTCTTTCTCTGAGAACCATTACGTTGGACCATGTTTTAGGAACTGGATAAGCAGATGCATTTTTCTCCTTGAAAATAAATATACACACATGTACAGTAATCTCTAAAAATAAAGACTACATGTTTGGAGTGTAGCAAGCTTGGCTATTTATAAATTCAGTAAGAACATGACACATAACTTGGCTGTATCTGTACCACAGCTTGGTCAAAGCCTCTACTTAAGCCTGAAACGTATGTGTATATATGGATGTTACATGTCTGTGTAAATGAAGACATTTGCCCACAGCCTTTGCCTCATGCTCCTGCTTATTTATTTCTTGCTTGAAATGTTCGCATCTCTCTTACCCTCAGGGAGATGTGAAACTGTTCATAATATAATATCTGAAGTAGCACTGCTGTAAACTCACGGAAGTTGCCAGGACAACAAGTGTTGTTCTCAGCCCCAGACTACAGTAGTGCCCCCTTATCCTTGGTTTTGCTGCCTGCATTTTCACTTACCTGCTGTCAACTGTGGTTGGAAAATATTAAAAGAATAATTGCATAAATAAACAATTCATAGGTTTTAAATTGCCTGCTGTTCTGTCCCACCTGGGACGTGTATCATTGCTTTGTCCAGTGAGTCCACACTGTACTATATACACGACTTGCTCATTAGTTAGTAGCTGTCTTGGTTATCAGATCGACTGTCATGGTATCATAGCCCTTGGGTTCAATTAACCCTTGTTTTATTTAATAATGGCTTCAAAGTATAAAAACTTTATCACAGATATGTATGTCTAGGGAAAAAAACATAGCATATACAGGGTCTGATTCTATCCATGGTTTCAGGCATCCACAAGAGGCCTTGGAACACATCCTCCCCACTGATAAGGAGGGACTGTTGTATATGGTCATGGTCTCCAAAGAGGCGATAGGAATGGCCAACATATACTTATTCCATAGGCATGTGTCTGATTAGACTGTAATCTTTAAAGCATAGCAGGAATACTACAGTTTAGCTTCTCCTCTCAAGAGCTATAGTGAAGGATGAGTGGCCAATTTGACCAGCAAAAAATATAATTTCTCTCCAAAATCAAATAGCCCTCTAGTAACTTTTTGTTGTTGTTGCTAGTTAGTATGTTTTACCATTCACCTTTGCCATTATCTTCTTGATTTTATAGACAGCTGAAAAACATTTCATATACTGTAGAAAGGAGAGAGCTTCTACCAGTGCTTATACACTCTTTCCTAGGACTCAATAATCTTTAGTGCTATTAAATGGAAAAAACAACACATTTGTTTGTGAAAGATGTTTCAAAGCATGTACAGAGTTTTACATGGCCCTCAAAATAATTCTGCTGCAAAAATGAAAGATTTGTATTGAAATCAGTGTGGCAAGTCATGACTTTTGTTTGCTGTTAGAACTGTTGCCACTAGAAGCGTTGGCTTTTACTTGGCTGGGGTGCAATGCTTAAGGGTTACTGAAGTGTGGAAGAACTTCCACTTTTTATCAGTGGAAGTATAAGAGTTCTGCTAAGTAATGCTACTATATCTCTGAGGGTTTGCATGCATAGTACCATGTTCAGAAAGATCAATCGATTTTAGATGCAGTAGCACAGTTATGAACTAATACTTGTTCCATGACCTACGCTTGATTGGTTTGAAAAGATTACCTCTGGTTGCTCCCATATTGGTATGTGAGTGTGGGTGTCAAAAATCTATTTTGGGTTTCAGCCCCAACTGTAATGAGTTTGTTTGGGGGACAAGGATCAGCACTTTGGATAGATCTTTTACAGTTAAGATTAAAATCCAGAGCAGATCAGCAGACATGGGAGCCAATCACTGCACACTGCCAGTCTCCGGGAGCAATTGAAGGGGGTAAATCTAACATTAGCTCTACCTAGAGCAGACTCATTGAAATGAACAGGACTTGTTAGTTACGAGTAACTGAACTCCCATTGATTTCAGTGCATGATTCTACTCAAAATAGATTTAATGGTAAATTTAGTCCTATTGCTGTTGCATCAAGGGTACTGTAAAAAGTAGCATTTCTCATGCATAATGACTTTCAAGTATGGTCCAACTCCAGGAGCCCTCTGTGTCTGGAGTCTGATTAGCATTAACAGACAGAATTGACAAAACAAGATGAATGGGACTCTTAGGCCCTTTCCTCATGGGGGGTCCCGAAACGGGGCCGCGCACGCAGGGGCGGAGCTTACTCGAGAGCGGGTTGCTCCGTCCCTCTGACAAGCACGGATCCGCCGTTCCAAACGCCGGTGAATTTCGGCGGTGCTCGGCGGCTCCCGGCAGTGCCCAAAATGGCGGCCAGCGGCTTCCGGCGGTGCTCCGCCAATTAGGACGGCGCACCAGCCGGAAGCCCGCCCCCGGGCAGATCTGCAGGGGCGTGCTGCCGCGTCCCTGCAGTTCTTGACCGGGGACTGCTACGGGGCAGTGCAGGTAAGTTTTATAAAAACCACTTTTGAGGGTGGTTTTTATAAAACTCACAGCGCCACCCTCAGATCTGCGCTAGAACAGTTTGAGGTTTAGAACCTCACTTTTCTTAACTGCTCTAGCGCAGACCCCACTGAAGAAGACCTCCTGGGGAGGTCGCTCTAGCGTGGGCAATATGCCCATGTGGAAATGGCCTTAGTCTTGTTTTTAAAGGAGAATTACACTCTCCTGAAGTGTGATAGTTTTCCTGGGATGTCCAGGGTGTGTGTGTGTGTTGTGGGTCTGAAGAAACCTATGCGGGGCACATGTGGCCCACATTCTGTATGCTCTCCGCCTCTGTTTTATGGGTAATGACAGCTCAAATGTTTCATATTTTAATCTTTTATGGCTCTGTGACTGGAAGAATCATTTTATTGTTGTAAGCTGCCTGTAGGTCCACTTAGCAACCATGTGGGCAAATGGGCAGCTAACCAGCTAACTAATAACTGATGGAAAAATTGGTGGATTTATGGTGGCTTTGGTACATCTGACAGAGAAACAATCCTTAATCCTTAAGGCCCATGTATGCATGTAAAGGGACCCTCTGGACTGAAGCCAAGGAGCATTTTTGGCTTTCATCTGGTGACTGATTAGTCCTCACAGTGGAGTCTCTTTTAATATACATCATGAGCTCATATCCTTGTAAATTAAGAAGAATGTAAAACAGTAGCACCACAGGCATGGTGCAAGAGAGTTACCTAAGACTGATTGCTCCTGGAATAGAGTGGAGACAGAGAGCACAGAGGCACAGCTAGAAGGACGCTGAGAGACTAATAGATCCTCCCTGTGTCAGAAGCTTGGCAGCTGAGCTGTGGCTGGGAGGATCCAGTTACTCAAACAAGACAATTGCCATGGTTGAATGGAATGAACAGGGTCAGTGTCCAAAACCCAATATGGTGAATAGTATGCAAATAGATGACACAAAATATGGGAGGATGCTCAGCCAAAATTTCTGAGTGGCAAGCAGTGGGGAGCATTGCCTCTTCCAGCAAGATTCCTATTAAGAGATAAAACAGAGATGGGAATCTGCTGGAGATTTTTATTATGTTCCCAAAGCATGGGCTGGTACTTCTCTCTCAGATTTCCAGGAGAGACAGCTGTGAAGATGGTGAGAGGATTTAGGGAAAGAATGGGACTCTGTAGGTAGTTTTCATGAGCCATATGGAGAACCTTCATGAATGGATTAGCCTCACAACATGACATAAAGGTTCCCTCTTTCTAGAGTTAAAAGCAGACCAGGTCACCAGCTTTTGCTTTTCCTGCAAGGTTAGGCAACTATGACTGGGGGAAGGGGGATTTTCACACTCACATCCATCTTGCAGGCCACACCAGCATGTTGCCAATACATCAGAAGTAACACCGTGTCATTTCCAGTTTTGGCTTAGGCTGGTTTTCAGGCTCTTTTGTTTCTTTCGGGAAGTGGTGTTGGAGATTGTGGGAGTTACCATAGGGTATGCTACTGTGTTTTCAGATGGTTTTTGACCATTGGGTATGGTTTGGAGGTGAAAAAAACACCTGAAAAAGGAGGATATCAGAGGCCACAGAGTAAGGTTTGGGTACTACATACAGCCTGTGAATTCCTTTATTCTCCCTCTTTCAGTATTTACACAGGTCCAAAGCATGAGCATGCTTGGTTAAAATTTACTCTGGATCCCATATAACTTCCAACACATTACCTGGGCCCAAGTCATCCTATCTTTTCCTATTTCTTTCAGTGTATAATATGTCAAGTTCTCTCTTCACTCTACATAGCAGAGGTGCAGAAGGCTGAATGCATACTTCCACTCCTTCTTTGTTCTCCCTGCTGCCAAACTCACTGTGGTACAGTCAAATATCAGTGGGGCAGCTGTGGCAACTCTCCTGATTTGACTTCAAAACAAGGAGCACAGAGAGCACACAGCTTATTTTGATGGGAAATTGGGATCATAGAAGCACAGTTTGGCTTGAAAACAAGGCACATGCTCCCTGCATGTTTTGTTTTACAGTAAAATTCCAGGAAGAGTGTTGCTCTCCTAGCAAAATGAAATGGTGCAGTGGAAAATTTAGCAACACTGGGAGTAGGGTGTGGCCTCTGGTGGGATGGGATGCCAGGAGATGTCTGACCATTCTAAATCAACTAATTAGAACCATTATTGCTGTTGCTGTTATTGTTGAGTGCCTTTAAGTAGTTTCTGATTTAGCATGACCTTGAAGTGGACCCTATCATGGGATTCTCCTGGCAAGGTTTGTTCAGCTGGGTTTGCCTTCCCCTGAGGCTGAGGGAATGCCACTAGCCCAAGCTCACTTATGGCCAAGCAGAGATTGAGGGGATGTAAAGAAGATAAAAGTTTCAGGGTGTTAAAAAAAATGATGATTTCAGGCTATTTCTGCACTATACTGTTATAATGCTATTATTCCACTTTCAACATCCTATGGAATCCAGGGGTCTGCCATTTAGGGAAGGGCATTTCAAATTCTCAGCCAGAGAGCTCTTTGACCTCAGGAAACTACAACCCCCAGAATTCCACAGGATGTTAAAAGTGGAATAATAGCTCTATAACAGCGTTGGGTGAAAATGGCCTTAGTCTTCCAATTAGCCCAACATATTTCAATCTAGTAATATTTAATGGCCTTCTTCAGGGACTGATAAAAGATAAAAGAAAGAAAAGGGACACTACATATTTCACATATCTCCTGACTTGCCATCTGCTGAAGAATTGCTGTGATAAGGATGTCCTTGGTCCACGTTGAAAGTAATGAAACAGTATAATACTCTGCCTCCTACTTCTTAAACTATCAGTTGCCAGACATACGCTCACAAAACACTCTTTTTT
This sequence comes from Iguana delicatissima, assembly GCA_948472985.1. Classification (NCBI taxonomy): domain Eukaryota; kingdom Metazoa; phylum Chordata; class Lepidosauria; order Squamata; family Iguanidae; genus Iguana; species Iguana delicatissima. The sequence goes on from CAOKZL010001666.1 coordinate 342,370, forward strand.
TTGTTTTTTAATAACTTTTATTGATTTCAAAAAATACATAAAAAAGAGAGCCCCATGATGGGTGAAGGAAGCACAGAAGGAAATATACGACCACAGTAATGACAATAATAACCATTATTCTTATAATATTCACCAGATAGTTCTTGGAATGCACATTGAATCCCTCTTTCCTCTTTCCACCCCCCTTTAACCCACCCACTCCACCTCAAGAAGTGAATGATTAATTATTTATTCCTTACTCTCATAGTTTTCCAATATGATTTTCAACTAGAGCATCCATTATTTCCCCTAACTATTGCTGTTACTTGTACGGGTCTACTATTTCTTAAATAATTGTTAATATCTAACATAATATTAATAGAGTGCAAAACCTTTAGCATCCTTAAACTATATATATGTAAACAGATAAAAAGTTTTGTTAGATAACATCCATACAATTGTACCAGAAAGCTGTTATTTAACATAATTAATTATATTTTTCTTACTGTATTTAATTATATAGTTATAATTATATTTTCCTTACTATATTGCAAATGAAGAAATCTATATAATTTTTTTAATTAATGTCAATCTATTAAATTATATAGGTCAAATTTTGTTAAGACATTTACACTAATTAACTTAAGGCTCCAATCCCTAGAGACGCCTTTTTTCCCCATAGATGTTCTCACATGGGTAGTACAATCTTCCACTCATCATTAAATTGAATCGTAGGTTTTTCTAGCATCAAAGTCCAAATTTTATCATACTCTAGCATCTCGTATAATTTCAATGCGCAGTCCTCTATATTTGGAGATTCAGCTTGTTTCTACCATTGTGCATAACATAACCTTGCTACAGTAACCATATTTAACAAGTATAATCTGGAGTTAATGGGAATTTAATCTTAAGTGTTTCAGAAATTACTCTTTGAATCTCTTTCCAGTATTTTTTAGCTTTTACACAGGTCCACCATACATGGTAAAAGATACCTTTTAAGTTCACATTTCCAGCAAGTCTCCTTCCTGCCATCTTGCATTTTAGCTAACTGCGATGGTGTTAAATACCATCTATGGATCATTTTGTACAGGTTTTCCCTTAAGCTTACTGGTTGTAATAGATTCCATGTCTGTATCCATGACTTTACCCATTGATCCATTGTAATAGGATGACCTATATTCCTAGCCCAAATTAACATACTCTCCTTAATTATTTCTTGTTCCAGGCCCATATCCAATAGAATCCTATATATTTTCCCCACTTTATGGCTTACCTCTGTATTAAGTAATTTATCACACTCTTCTTATTTAGTTTCAAATCCATCCATCTTTTCATCTATCTTAAACCTTTCTTTGAGTTGTCTTAATAATAGCCAATGTGTAGTGAAACCTTGTTCCTTTAATTCTTCTATTGATTTAAATTGCATGATTCCTTCCTGAGACTTTAAAAGATCTTTATACATAATCCATTTACCTAGGTATTTCTGTTTTGTAAAATGCTTTCTAAGCTGAAACCCATAAGGGTTTTTTTAAGTAGAATCTCCTTTTATACTTTAACCATACTCTTAGGAGGCCCCTTCTTATAAAGTGATTTGTAAACCCTTTGTCTACTTTAGCTTTCTCATACCACAGATATGCCTGCCAGCCAAAGCAGACACCTTCTCCTTCTAGGTGTAATAATCTTTGATCCTTTAAATTAATCCAGTCTAGTACCCATTCTAGACAATTAGCGTAATAATACAGTTTTAGATTAGGAAGGCAAAATCCTGCTCTGTCTTTAATATCTGTTAATATTTTTTGTTTTATTCTTGTTTTTTTCTTTTTCCATATATATTTCATCAGATCTTTATTCCATTTTCTAAAGGAGATATCGTTTATTAATATAGGCAAATTTTGCAATTAAAAAAATCATTTTGGGCAATATGTTCATTTTTATGGCTGCTATTCTGCCTAATAATGATAAATCCAATTTTTCCCATTTCTCCATTTCTGCCTTTATTTCTTCCAAACTCTTTTATAGTTGTTATCAAACAGCTCAAAGTTATTTTTTGAAATTACAATACCTAGATATTTGGCCCTCTTGGTTATTGTGAAAATTTTCCCCCCCTTAAATCTTGTTCTTCTGCCTTTGACATGTTTTTTGTAATTATAAGTTTTCTCTTTATAAATAAAGAGAAAACACAAAACACTCTTTTTGGACTACCTGCGGGTGGTTTAAAATTTAAAGTTTAATTGTAAGTTATATTTTGTTTATGTACAACTTTGTCTGAGTTAATAAGTAGTTTTAAAATTGTGACATCTTACATGCATAGAGCCAGCAAGGTATAGTTGGACTATGAGCCTGCAGAACAGGGTTCGATTCCCCATTCAGCCATGGAAATTCACTGACTGACCTTGGATGTGTCACACACTCTCAGCCCCAGAAAACTTCATGATAGGTTCACCTTGGGGTTGTCATAAGCTGGAAAGGACTGGAAGGCCCACAACAACAAATATGTATGTATATTTCAAATAACAAATTGTAACTTGTCTCCTGTTACAATTTTTGCTGTTTAAGTATTGCCCATTTTCTTACTTTTATTTTTTTCATCATCCCATGAAGAAGGTGATTAAATATTACTAGGCTGAAATGCATTAGGCTAATTGGAAGAATAAAATTACCTTGTTTAACACCCTGAGACTTGCCTCTTCTCCCTTCTATTAGGTGTTATAAGTCCTTCTTGCTTCATGCAGAGATTTGAATGAACCCTGGTCTCCCAGAAGCCTAGTCTAGTACACAAATCACTACATCAAGCTGGCTTGATTAGAACCTTTGCTAGATCCAATTAACTAGAATTAGAACATTTGCTGATTCTAATCAATCAGCAATGGACATTCTAAGCATTGCTTTGGGGTCTTTGTCTGACAAGCTCTGCTTATAGCCTCAGGTTCCTCTCTATTGGGCTTCTCTCATTCAGGCAGAAACAGTGCTTTGAAAGGAAGATGACTCTGATATGTTTGCAGTGGTCTGGCTGTTGAGTTCACATTTCCTTATTAAGGAAGGGTACATGGAACTTGAAACATCACTGCACACAACATATGTGCTGCTGTACCTTATGATGTTTTCATCATCTGTTCTATGATTTTACCAACTGCATCTTTCACACAGTTAAGTTGTTGCATTATACTAGTAAAAGAGTGGAGAAAGAGTGGCCTCCAGATGTTGTGGGGTTACAACGCCAATTCGCTCTATCTAACTCTGGTATAACAACTTCTATTAGGTGGAGGGCTGCACTTTGGTGGCTTTGACTGAGAAGCAAGCAAAATGTGGGAGCATAGCTAAGGGTCTCACAAAAGTATTCTACAATAGGTAGGATAACACCTGTTCGTAGGCCTGCCCAAGGACTATCAGTCCTAATTGGTATTTGCCATGAAATTACCCAAAAGACATCTAGAAGTGAATGTTCCTTAAAGGCAGGAAACTCCTTTGAGATATATAGCCAAATGAAAGGGTAAATTGGGTACTGATTTGTTTTTTAAAGAGCATCTGAAAGAGTACTAAAAAGCTGGAGAGCTATTTTTCCCTCCGTACTTCAACTGCCCATTATCTGTGCCAGAATGGTGTTGTGATCACCATACTGGAAATGAAACTTCGGAAACTCACTAGGTGACCTTGGACCAGCCATTCTCTGTCAAACGGCAATTGTGAAGATAAAGCAAGGAGATAGAGAGACACTTGAGCTTGGGATGTGCTGTGTTATAAGTATTCATTCCTACAGAGGAGAATAAGTAATTTAAACTTTCTCATTGGTGACAAGCCTTTTTGTAAGTGGCAGTTTTTGTAAACTGCATGGGGGAAGAAAATCTCTGACAGGATGGTGTGTGTGGGGGTCCCTCTTTGCAGCCATGCACAGCATTTGGGGTGGGAGGAGCCAGAGGACAATTAGGGAGGCTATGGCCCCCCAAAATCTTCTCCTGGCTCACTCCACCTGACCCATGCTTGACATCAAGAAGGTGGGTAGTTGGAGCCTGGAGGGGTCCTCGAGGGCTATAGTTTTGTCACATGTTTTCTGATAGCTGGTCCATGATGATACAGGTATAGTCATCATGTGCTGGCTATCACAACCCAGTCTATACGATGATTCTCCTCACGGAGCTTCCATCTCACCTTCCTGCCTTGGGGCTACAAGAAAAAGGTGAATCTGCAGTGGATGAGAAGTATTCTATTCCAGGTCAGGGGGGAAAGGGACTTCAAGGCAATTCTCTCTGTCAGACATTTGTATAGCCTCCTTCTCATTTATTTTTCCCTTGGAGCACTCAAATATTCTTTCCATCCCCACCTTTGGCAGGATATAAATTTAAAATTTTTATAAATTTATCCAGTCACTCAACCAATAAAATTAATAAGTCCAGGATCCTAGAGGAGCTTCATACTTAGTGTGGAGCCACCAGAGCTAGATGAGAAGGTTATTTTTCACAGGTAGGAAAGCGTTCCTGGGTGCTGGAGTGCCACATGATTAGTAGGATGGCACTGAAAGGAGTGCTGGCATGGCACATGATTAGTAGGATGGCTTGAAAAGGGAGATTGGATATATTCATGGAAGATGCAGCCATAAATTGCTACTTGTCACTATGGCTGTATATTACCTCCGGTTATCAAAGGTAGCTTGTCTGGATATATCTGTTGGCAGTGAAATCAAGATGGAGGGCATAGCTGCACTAATGTTCTGTTAGGAACCTTCCCATAGGCAACTTATGGGCTACTGTATGAACTAAATGTTAGTCTAAAGGAGCCCCAGTCTGATCCAGCATGGCTTTTCTTGCATTCTTGTGAATTACTCTCACTCATCCTTAGTGGTCATTGGCTGTCATCATCACGAAAGTCTACAAGAGCTGAAGTCTGACCAAAAATAATCATTACTGGCTCTGTACTTGGCTTCTGGTTATGACCTCCAAGCTTTGACCTCTGCCTTGGTTCCTAGTTCCTGGCTCTCACTCAACATCTTCTTCTCCCACTGATCTAAATTATTTCTGAATTATTTTTCAAATGATGTTTTGTCTGTTCCAGATGTTTTGTCTGCTTTTATTTGCTCTATATCACATCAGGAATGCTGATACTAGAGAGGTGATAAATAAACAAATAAGAATAGCATTCTTGACACTTGCAAACTTATGCCACACTAGGCTGAGCATTTTGTGTTGCCTTGATTTTTCCAAGCATGAAACCAGTTTGTAGTTTTCTCTTTCAAATAGATGCCTCATCTACTCACCACTGAATAAAATGGGGGACAGACAGACCCACATATACATACACCATTGCACCATTGCTTGTGAGTACACCACGGGGAATCTGTCTTACTTAAATTCAGGAGCTGTTGATGATGCAGTGAGTGCTTGCAATTAAGGACTTGATTGTGCAAAGTGTTGAGTGCCTTCTATTGCCACTAAAGCCAATTTCCCACAGAGTAGAAGTAGATGTGGGTGGAATCTAAATGTAGGCTCAGTGACAAATGAGTTCTTAGGAACACCTATTCTGCAGTGAAAAGTGTTCATTGGTGTCTTTTTAATGCAATTACAATAATAAATGTAAAGTGGAAAAATTAACCAGTATTTGTAGGGTATCCCCCTCTCCAAGGTTACCACCAATACACAATTTAGGTGATCAGAGGGGGTGGATGGGGGGTGGAAAAGGAATAGTAGCATACTCGGATGGCAAATCACTAATAGTGACATTTATTACAAAAAAGAGTGTAAGGCAGTAGACCAAGTATAAGAAGATAGCATGAGGTTAAGGAGACGGGGAAAATTCAGAGAAAACTAATATTCAACTGATTTTGTTTCTCAAGGTACCATGAGGATGCACATGGAAATCCTTTATTGAACAGGCAGCTCTTAGGGTGATGTTGCTCTTGGTGTTGTCTCTAAAAGTATCTTTCTGGGTCCAGTTCTGGAGCTGTCTTAACAATGTCAACTTGTTGTTAACTGCCATTAAGTTGGCAAGATGAGTGAGAAATTTCCAACACATCCTGTCATCAACATCTCTGCTCAGATTCTGCACACTCAGGCCTGTGGCTTCTTTGATTGAGTTTGTCCACTTGGATCTTCCTGTTTTCCTACTGCATCCCACTTTACCAGGCATTACTGTCTTTCCCAATGTGGTCTGTTGTCTCATGATATGGCCAAAGTATGTTATCATCAGCTTCGTCATTTTGGCTACTAGGGAAAGTTCAGGCTTAATTTGCTCTAGGACCCATGCATTTGTCTTTTTAGCAGTCCAGGGTGTCTGTAGAACTCTTCTCCAGCACCACATTTCAAAGGAGTAGATTTTCTTCCTATTAGCTTTCTTCTCTGTTCTGCTTTCACAGTCAAATATAGAAATAGGAAACATGATGGCATGGAAATCCTAACTGTAGTATTCAGTGATATATTTTGACACAGCAGGATCTTGTCTAGTTCCTTCATAGCTACTTTTCCAAGTCCTAGTCTTCTTCTGATTTCTTGACTGCAGCCTCCACTCTGATTAATGACTGAGCCACGGTATGGAAAATCTTGAACTATTTCAATGTCTTCATTGTCTACTTTAAAGATATGTAAATTATCTGGGGTTGTTGTTATTGTTGTTGTTGATGATGACATTCAACTGTAAATCTACCTTTGGACTTTCTTCCTTTCCTTTCATCATTAATCATTCTAAGCGTTTGCTATTTTCTGCTTTCTTCCAGTTTTCATACCTCTCTTCTCTGAGTCTTATCCTGCTTTACCAATAATGCATTCAGTTTGCAAGTTAAAGAGATAAGGTTATAAAATGAAACCTTGCTTAACCTCCTCACCAGTTGGAAACCATTCCTTTTCTCCATATTCTATCCTGAAGGTAGCCTCTTGTCCTGAGTACAGGTTAAGCATCAGGACTGTTAAATGTTGTAGCACACTGATTTCTTTAAGAGTGAAACATAGTTTTTCATGACCTACACAAAGTCTTTGCTTTAATCTATAAAGCACAGGCTGAATTTCTTCTGAAATTCTTTGATGTGCTCCATTATCCAACCTATGTTTGCAAATATGATCCAGTATGAATAAGTCTTTCAGGGTATTGTTTTTATTGTTTTTTTATTTCTGCTTGATCATGTAATGTATTCCTCTGCTGGTCATAGATCATGGCCCCTCTTGGTTTAAATTTCCAAGGTTATATGTCAAGCAAGCATGGTTTCCTCTAAGTGGACGGCAGAAGAAGAGCTGATGTGGCCAGACAACCAGACGCAAGGTCATCAGGATTGTTTTGACTATACCTTGTGTACTGGAGAAGGCCACACACCAGAACACTAATTGGGTCACCCCACTTGTTCAGGGTGACAGGAGACATAAAAAAGCTGGTGCTTGCCTTTACCAGCTGCCAATCAGGATTGCCTAGCTGGACCTGTCATGCTGCTGACAGGGGAGATGCTGCCCGTTTATCTTCTATTATTTTTACTTGCTTAATTGCTTCTGGAATGTTTTGCCAAATGCCTTTATCTTAGTGTGTGGCAATAAATCTGCTCCTAAGCCTAACTTAATGAGCCTCTGGAATTTTTTCTGTTTCACTGGGAACCTCTGCCACAGCAAAGCCTTGCTTCACTGTTTGTACTCTGCACATGCTCAGATGAGCCAGATCCTGCTAGCCCTCACACAAATAGCCCCAAAATTTCCAAGAAAATAAAAGTTGACACAGAGGGAAGACAATTTAAAAGCCAATAATAATCGAATGCAGAGGCAATTATTTAATATGATAAAAGAGTAGATATGTTTATATTGTCTTACAGATACAACAGGCCCTCTGAGGGCAACCATAATGCTAATGCGGCCTGAGATGAAATTGAATTTGACACCCCTGCTCTAAACTTTTGCTGGAGAAGCCAGTTTTCTCCAGTCTGGCACCCTCTAGATGTGCTGGGCTATAACTCTTGTAGTCCACAAACTAAAGCTAGATCAGGCTAGGTACCAACCTGCTGCTATAGTGAGCTGTCCATAATCCTCATTCTCTGAAATTTATCCTGGACTGTGGCAATGCTCAGCTGCATCCTGTTTCTGGTCTTACCACAACACTCCTGCAATTATAGTTTGGCCTTTAATTAAGCCCACATTTCGTATCAGTTCCACCATTAATAAATTAGCTGTGAATACTGACAAAATTGCAGCAAAGGCATGGACTTTCTTGGGGAAATGTAAGCTGCTCCTGTTGAGACTGATCATCTCTGTGAACTGATCATAAATAGAAAACAGGTTATTGTCTGGATGCATGTCTTCTGTCATACGTATACATTATATGTATATGTCTATGTAATAGGTTTGCTGCAGTACATCAAATAGGCCATTGCTTACTAAGAGCTATTATGTATCCATTGCTAATCACTACCCTTAACTACAGCCATTTCCGCATTACTCTGTTATAGTGCTAATATCCCACTTTCAACATCTTGTGGAATTCTGAGGTTTGTAGTTTACTGAGACCAAAGAGCTCTCTAGCTGGAAATTCTAAATGCCCCTCCCCAAACTGCAAACCCCAGGATTCCACAGGATGTTGAAAGTGAAATAATAGCACTATAGCAGTGTACTGTGGGATTGGCCCTATGTATCTGGGTGAAACCTTTAAAGTATCTCAAGGCCCCAAATAATTAATTGCTGTATGCTCAACGTCATTTTTTATCTGGAAAGAGATCAAAGGGTAGCAACAATGAAATAGTGAAGAGGTGTTATGAGAATTGGCTATGTATAGATAAGCAGACAGGAACTTGCCCTTGCTCCCATGATGAAATATATATAAGTAATTAGAAGTGTAGAAAAATGCCTGTGCTGGTGAGGTGATCTGACATGTACCAGTTATTGATATGTGTGCCAAAAAGTTAAGTAACTTAGATCCTTTAATCTCTTACTTGCTTTGCTAAAACAAATCCTTCTGTTTGAAACTACGAGTAAAGATTTTTGAAAGCAAGTTGGCCAGGACATGAGAATTATCATTCTAGTGGGGTAGGGTGGACAAAGAAAGCCAGTGTGGCATAGTGGTTTGAGCGTTTGTCTATGACCCTAGAGACCAGCATTCAATTCCCTGCTTGGCCATGGAAACATGTTGGGTGCCCTTGGATGTATCACACACTTGCAGCCCCAGAAAACCCTTAGTGCCACCATAAGTCAGAAATGACCAGAAGGCTGTCATGCCCCTGCCCCAGGACTCAGACAGGACTCTTCCCAACAGCCACACCCTAGTGTCATGAGAGGGAGAGTGCTTACAGCAGCCAGTGCAGGTGGAAAAGGAAGAGCTTATTAATTAAGCCACAGCCAGGATGCTGAGGTGACATAATCAGAGGTCAGGATGGCAGAAAACTGCTGGGAATCTACTGATTCCATTGGGGGTAACAGCATTGCTGACTCTTGCATTCTCTGCTTGTGTTGCTTTGGCCTGAACTATAGATTCTGCTCGTGGACACCCTCTCCCTGGACTCCTGGTAAATTCAGACCTCGTAGCTCTGGATTGCTTTAACAAATGCTGTTTGCTAGTTACAGCTGATTGCACAGTGTGAAGCCTTGGCAGGCTACCAGTATAAGACAAAGGCACACAATACATACACACTTAGGGTGGGCAGAACGCCCATAAAAGTTGGAGCAGGCTATTGTTTTCTGCTGCTCCACAGGATAGGAGCATTCAAACTGGAGATTCAAACTGCAAGGAGATTCTGACTAAACATTAGGAAGAACTTCCTTACAGCAGGAGCCGTTCAATAGTGGTGTGGACTACCTCAGAAGGCTGGAAGTTCCTAAACAGACATTGGATAGGTATGTATCATGGATACTTTAGCTATGGGTTCCTATATTGGTAGGGAGTTGGAGCTTTTGATCTTTGAGGTACCTTACAACTCTAAATTTGAATGATTTCATGAATGGAATGAAATATCTTGGAAGAGGGCATGTCTAGCCAGAACCCTGAATAACTGTCATCCGTACTGCAACATTTTGTTGTAGGTCCAGCTTATCTCATTCAAGCACAACAGTTTCAAGCCAAAACTGTAGGGAGAGCATTAAGACTAGCGGGACAAGATTTTTATTTTGGAATTATCTTTGAATTCAGCCAAGAAGTTGCTGTTCCAGTGATTGGTCTTATGAGTTGTGCTTGTCTCTGAAGACTACAGCATTTGAACATGATTTGCTACTTGAAAAGCATGAGAGATTTTTCTATTAATATGTTCTGCTTATTGTTGCACAGTGCACCTGCTCAGATCTTACAGAGATGGCACCGATGAATGAGCACAGCAACTGCAGGCTGTCACACCATGCCCACAGTCAGAAATCCAGGCTACTACCTTCTTTGAAAGTACAAATGCCAATATCATTGTCTCCAATCAACTTTAATAAACATACAGGAAATACTGTTGGATGTAAAAGACAGGCAATCTTAAGTACTAATATTTATTTGCAAATTCTAGCTTGGTATCCACCCTAAGATAGTCGAAGTACATCAGCTATAGATTATGGTGCCAAAGTCATTGATATGGGCAGTAACGTCACCAGATGCCCTTCATGAAACAACAATAGATACACAGATACACAAACTATGCAGAGGGAAAGATTTAAAAAGATTAAAAATAAGAAGATATGTATTGCCTGACTGTGATGATCCAGAAAATCAGATACGCACATGGTTATAATTCATGCTTATCTATTCCTTTCTTGATAGCAGCTTCCAATTAATATTCTCCTGTTGTTGTGTGCTGTCAAGTCATTTATGACTTATGGCGACCCTAAGGCAAAACTATCATGGGGTGTTCTGGGGCTGAGAGTGTGTGACATGCCCAAGGTCAGCCAGAGGGTTTCCATGGCCAAGTGGGGAACCAAACCCTGGTCTCCAAGGTTGTGAGCCAACACTCAAACCACTACAACCATGCTGGCTCTCTCATACTCTCTACTTGTTTGTCCCCCCCTCCAGTAGGAAAATGCTTTCACCTTGGTGGTCCTCAACCTGATATATGTTCCAGGTGCAATAAGGAACAGGACTCTTGACCCTATAATGGTTGTGTAGCAAAGAGAATTTTGGGAAGTGTTGCTTATGTGACAAGTAACACCTGCTGAAAATCTCTTTTCTACACAGCCATTAAAGGGACAAATACTCTTGTCACTTTTTTTCACCTGGCAACCCTAGGGCTGCCCTCTGCTAATTTAGACCCCATCAGTTTTAGAAGAGAACAAAAGGTTAGATAGCTTGGTGAAGCAGAGTAACATAGTGACTCAGTGCCTCTCCTATTAGTCTGAATGGCTCTGGTTCTAGTCTCCGCTCAGCTAGGTAATGTAGGCAAACCTCAACTTTCTTTAGCTCTACTGCTGTATAAAGCTAATAATTCTAAACTACCTGAAAGCTTTGTTGTAAGAGTTATTGGATGTGAATCCTCTTGAGCACTCAAAAGGAACTATAAAAATCTTAAGTATTTCTGTGCCAGCCTGTTGGGACCAATTTGTAAAGCCCTTTGCAGATAAAAACTCTTCCAACCCGGATTCTGCATTAATTGTAGAAGAGGCTCTGAATATTCTGTTCCTCTCTCATTTATCATGATGAGAGGGGTGCAGTCAGAGCCAAGAAAAGTTACTTTTTGGATTATAACTCCTAGAATCCTCATGCTTCTTGGGGAATTCTGGGACCTTTACTCCAAAAAGCACTTTTCCCCCATCTTCTGGCTGCTGTTTAGCTTGTTCAGTCTGGGAATGTAGACAACCTCCTTGTATTAATTACATACTCAGCCCTTGCCCTTCAAGGATAATGAAAACAACCAAATGGCAATGACCAGAAGCACTTCCACTCTATATAATAATAGTGCTATGATTCCATTTTAACTGCAATGACAACATCCTACGGAATCCTAGGATTTCTAGTTTAGGGAAGGATGTTCAAAATTCTCAGCCAGGTATCTCTCATACCTCATCAAACTATAAACTCCAGGATTCCATGGGATGCAGCCATGTCTGTTAAAATACAATCACAGCACTATTTATTTATATATGCAGTATGAAAGGGCTCTGAGAACATCTTGAAGAAATGATCAGAACCACCAAGAGAAATTATATGTCCATCAGTTTTAAAGGAAGCCATCAAAAAGCTTGCTGTGCTTTTGTCCCTTTAGAACACGGTGGGCATCTGTGGTTGGTCTGTGGGCACTGTATGGACTTCCAAAAATACTTAACAAAACACACAAAAAAGACCCAAGCATAACTGGAAGTCTGCTTCTGGTTTTGATACCCACTCCACCCATATGACACTGTTCAGGGGAGGAGCTGCAGCCTTTTCCAAGAGTGAATTACCATTCCTACAGGCTTCCAGGAGGTATACTCCACCTTTTTGTGTGGGATGGCTGAGAAAAGGTCCAGGGAATTGAGGTCACAAAACCCCCTTGTTTGGGAGCTGTATGTATCTGCCCACAATGGGCTTTTCTACTCTGATCCGGAAGACACATACTGACCTTTTAGAAGTCTCGCTTCTTTCTTTTCAAACTCTTTTTTGACCCTTTGTTTGTAACAGGCCATTTTAGTTCCTTTTCCTCATGATTTGCTGCAGAATCCAACAAAACTAGATTGACAACAAAGAAATTCAACAACATTCTCAGAGGCATCTTTGTAAACAACATCTCCTCCTCTATTCCCATTACCCCAAAATGTGGGTGACTCAGGGGTCCACCTGTGATGCCAGTGCCTCCATGAATAAGGGGAGGCCTGTGAGAGTATACCCCAATCTACAGTACATATGATTGGCTATAAATAATGTTCAATTGGCATGAAATAAATATAAATCTTGCACTTACGGCTGAAAAGCTGTGTGGAGACAAAGGACTCTGACTAGAAGCTTCCTGAAGCTGGGACAAGCCTTAGCATGGTCAGGTCACAAGTTCAGATGAATCGATCAGGGGAAAAAAACTTTACCTGATGAGTTTTAGATGGTTCTCTAAAGTACCCAAGCTAAAAGACAATAGCAAATGAAGCTGTTAGTAGGCTCACATTCTCCAACCTCTTCCCCCATGGAAATAGTCCTTTTGTTTTCCACCTCTCCAGTAATTAAGAAGCTATTGTAATTTCCTTCAAAACATTTGTCACTAGACTGCAAAGGCAATTAGAACCTTCCAGACCTCTTTGCTGGCTCTACCAGAGAGCAAGTCACACATTTCCCCAGCACAGAAAAAATGGTATTTAAATCCTGAATCAGGCATTGGTTGTTTGCTGGTACCTTGAACGTGTGTGGTGTGTTACACTGCATGAGGGCCCCTCCCAGATTTCTGTTCATTGTACAGCCCTCAGGCTTTCCCCAGTCTGAGAAAGCTCACTTTAGACTTCCGCTGCTTCAGGACTGGTAAATATTGCCCACTTCATCCCAACTCCATGCTATCCAGCTTTTCCATCCTTTCTTTCAGTTAGCGTTGTTGTGAGACTGTTTGGTTATTTGAGCGTTTGTAAATTTCCCCCAATAAAAACTTTCTTTTTGATGTCCAATTGGTGTCCTACAGCTAGTAAGATCCCGTAAGTTTACCCCACCTTTCACAGGCCTCTTTTGTTGAGCTACTATTTCCCCACCTTTTCACAGAGGCACAAGTACTGCTGAAGGACCTTCAGGTTCCATGCCTTTTGGGGTAACAGGAGATAACCTAGCAGGATCTTTTATATCTGTGTATACTGGTACTAATGCAGGAACATCATCTGGACATTCAAAGAATATTCGTTTTATTGGGGAAATTAACAATCACACATTCCTTCATTTGTCCCATTCATTGTGGCATACTGGACCCTAAAAGTTTCCTTGCCATTTTTCAGCAAATCTGTTTTGGCAAAGCAGAATCGAGATGCTTTGGGGGAATTTAGTTGATCCTGGATTGCCAAAAATGGCAGGGTTAGGTGGCGCTCTTGGGTTTGGCCCCATTTGGAGAAATTTAAATTTAACCCATTGTGAGGACATTGGAATTCACTAGGGTGGGGAAATACCCCTCATGCCACTGGTGTACATTTTATTTTGTTTTATATTATATTTATGCTTATTCCACCTTGTGTTTTATCTTTTTGGTTTTGCTTTTCACTTTTGGGGGAAACGTATTTGATTCTGCACAAAAAAACACTCTTTTGGAGAAAGGTTATTTTAACACCTTGCAATACACTGGAATTTATCACTGAGATCTGAAAACACCCCTACCAAATTTTAGTATTTTCATCCCAGTGCAAGAAGAATAAATTTCACTTCTTCAGGTTCACTCTTCCTTTCTTCTAGATTAGAGCTTTGGCTTAGCTTTTAAAAGGAGTCAGCTGGATGCTTGACTAACCATCCGGCAAGTTAAGAGAAGCTGATCATCTCCCCCCACTCTCTCTGTGGGAATCCGTCTCTGGCCAAGTCTTAAAGCCCCAGTGAATTCACCCTGCCCATGTGGCTCCTGTGAGAAAGGGTTATCTTTTCAATGGAGTTTACAAACCGAAAACAGTTCTTTTTAAGTTAACCACTTGGTATTTGGAACTTCCGCTCAGGAGCCTTGGTAGTTCTCAGCATAGGCTTCTCTTACAAGTTTGCTTTGCTTCTTGATAGCATCTCACCAAGAATTGCCAGACTACTCTGCAGTGATGAAAGTTCCGTCACCAGTTCTTGCTGTGTGCCTTCAAGTTGTTTCGGACCTATAGCAACCTTAAGGAGACCCTGCCACAGGGCTTTCTTGGCATGATTTCTTCATAGGAGGTTGGACATTGTCTTCCTCTGATGCTGAGAAAGTGTAATTTGGCCAAGGTTACGCAGTGGGTTTCCCTGGCAGAGTGGGAATTTGAATCCTGGTCTCCAGAGTCCTATACCAACACTCAAACTACTAGGCCACACTGGCTTCCCCGTCCCTGTTCAAATACCTCCTGCATTTATCCTTTTGTGAGGACATTATTTTATAGGCTTAGTTTCTTTGAGAGAAAAAAGTACAGAAGCTTCATGGCTTTTTAAAATATCAGTCAATTTACAAATATGACACATTGGATACAACAGAGCAGGCAAGCATTTGGATCATGCTAGGCTTTAAGTGATCTCTCATGTGCTTTTAGAGCCCATTAGAACAGCTGCGTAACGTGCCTCTCACTGAGTCAAATGCAACCCACCAGCTGTGTAGTGTCATCTTCCAGGTGTGTGAAACCTTCATGTTTTTGTGGCCTCAGGCAAGCAGCAATATCAGGAGACAGTTCTCCATCCCAGTTGGTGGGCTACAATCCATAGCTATTGAGCTTTGTTTGGATTGGCAGGGCACACATAGTTCAGGCTTGAATGAAAAGTCTGTTTACTACCACTTCATCCTATACCTCCCCAAAGGAGTTCAGAAAATGTTTCCCTTCCCATATCATCCACACAATGCTATTAGGTGAGTTAGCCAGAGAGATCGGTGATAGACCCTTGGTTATCCAGTAATGTCATGGCTGAGAAAAGCCCATTCCAGAGTGACTGCCTTGTTTTTTACACTAAGAGTAATATTAACTTCTTTCTGATAGCTTATCTGAGAGCCCTGGTGGCGCAGTGGTTAAATGCTGGTACTGCAGCCACAACATTGTGAGTTCGATCCTGCAGGGCTCCAAGTTGACTCAGCCTTCCATCCTCCTGTTGGTTGATAAAATGAGTACTCAGCTTGCTTGGGATAATTAGCTAAAACATTGTGAACTGCTTAGGGAGTGCTTTGCACTGATAAGCAGTATAGAAATATAACTGCTATTATTTCTTTCCATTTTGTTCTCTTCTCTTTACAGTTTTTGTCACAAAACCCCAGTTTCTCTTTCACATACACTCATATATTTTGACCACTGGTTTTCTCATGACTCTAAATATTTATTGTTAAATACATACACTTGCATGCTGTTAATGAATTATGATGGCATAAGTCAGATGTACACCATTGCAACTCACTATTTTGACCATTGTGCATGTCAGAATTCTGTTCTGCCCCTACAATGACAAAAAACTCCCAAACAACCTTGTAAATAGGGCAGCCCCCCCTCCACAATACAGCTATTCTATTGTCAGAATGTGTGGGAGGGTATCAGCAGGAATGCATCAGCTATTTCTCTGTAATTGGACATGCTGCAAGGACATCATCTATAGGGACTTTCCAAGAACCCCCAGAAGTCCATGTGGGTCCATGTCACAGGACATCCAGATACAGGAAAATAGCTGGATGCCACCTGCCAATCCCCTTGCTCTCCAACAACACAGAAATGTCCCTTTTGTGGAAGCTGCGCTACTTATGAGGTAGGTTTTGGTGCAGCAGCTATGGAGAGGTAGCTATGTGATACATGTTTGTCTCTCATTGCAGGATCTCAGGCATACATTAAAAACTGGAGAATGGGACATGACTATTCAGCTTTTAACATTTTTAATGAAGAAATTCTCACTTAGGCAGGGGACAGCAGGGACTTCCTGCTGGTAAATTTCACATACAGAGTAATAAATGAGAAACAGTACATTCTCACATGAGCAATAAATAGGCTATTTGGAACTAGAGAATGAAGATGGAGGGCAGAGGAGAAACACTTTACAGACAGTTCTTCACCTTGAGAATCTCTCTCACCACTCCTCAAGCTTTCACGATTTCTCAAAATTAAATAAAACTGAAGGACAGACATAAAAGGAGACTTTTGTGGGAATTGATCAATATTCAGTCTAGACAAATACAGGGAAATTATGTGTCCCTCCAGACTTTAATGGACATCATTTCCCAGCATCCTAACTGGCATAGCCAATGGTGAAGTATGCTGGGAGTTGCAGTGCAACAGCATTTGGAAACCTACACAATTTGCACCTTGGTCTAGACTGTACATTGGTATCTATGTGATGCCAGTGGTTATACATATGTGCTTAATTTTTAATAAGCTGGGGTTGGGGGGACATGATCCATGGTCCCAATATGGTTGTTCTCCTGATTTTGCAGTCCTGTCCCCATCATGGATCTCTGCAGTAAAACCTCAAACAGAATTTGAGGAGTCACAATAAGGAGAATTGCACATCTGGAAGCCTCTAGGATTGGCCATTCATTCTTAAATGCTGCAGTATTCTACTTTAGTGAAAAGGCCCCATTTCAGTGTTTTTCCAGAAGATAGCTTTCAGTCACTACTGGTTTTGAAAAAGCTCGTACAGCTCCCATGGATCCATCCCTGCCTTAAACCCATTTAAAACCCAGTGATTTAGTTTTAAGCCTAATGAAGACTTATTTATTTATGCATTAATTTGCCAGAAGACTGTTTGTTGTCAATCATAAACCACAGGTGGATAACTTGGGCTTCTCGGAGGTACAGGTCCTAGTCTGCATAGCTAGCAAGAAGGAATGATGGAAAATACAATCCAACAAAATCTAGAGGGACCCAAATTGACCAACTGTCATGCCCTGGATAACTTGCAATCCACAAACTTCACTCAGAAGTAGTCAGCAGTGTTTATCTGTAGGCAAGCAAGCAACACAGCACATTTCATCTGAAATTGCTGAAACTGAAGCTTACATGGTGCTTATAGGTTTTATATCTTTCCCTACAAATTCAGGGGCACAAAGCTATAATTGGAGAGGATCATAAATTTAACATCTAGAAGTTTCCTAGGCTCACAGTTGGTTACCTTTCTTTCATCCTTGAGGCTGGAACATATTTCCTGTCTCCTTACCTTTGAACATGTCCAGTTTTCGCACCATTTTTTGGTACTTTCACTTTTCTCTCCTCTGATCTTCTCCCCCTCTACATTGTAGCAGTGGGCAATAAAATAATTAACCATTTGATACATTGTATTGTACAAACAAGCTTCAAATAGATACATAGTTGCAATCAGCAATTGGCACTCAATATTTTGTAGTGTTGTAGTTAACTCTAGCAATGGCTAAACTAGCTACCTGATGTATTCTAATATGCATCCAGTAGATACCTTATGAGAGGAGTCATGCATCCTGAAACAAACCCTATGCTAAGAGAATTTAAAAGAATTTGCACAAAGGCCTAAATCCTCTGGTTAGTCCTGCCTAGAGAAGACCCATTGAATCAGTTGGATATTTCTATACATTGGCTCAGCATGCAACAGTTGATTCAATGATTCTACTCTAGATGGGACTAACATTTATTTATTTATTCATTTATTATATTTGTAGGCCACCTGTCCCAGAATTGGGACACAAGGCGGCTTGCAAAAATAAATGCACATTAAAATATTTTAAAAACATTAAACAAATTAAAAACAGTTAAAACAGTTAAAAACATTAAAAGGATATAAAATCATACAAAGAAAAAATCTAAAACAACATTCACAAACAAGATTTCAGCCAATGAGTGCTACAGACTGGGTTGTAGCATTTCATAGACTGCCATGCATGTGTTTGTAGAAGAGAGTGGATGTTTTCCTGCAGCTAAATAACTTTTGAATCCAAACCACTATGAGCAACAGCATTCATAATCACATTTAACATCTGTCTGTATACTACCAACCCTTATAATAGTGAAACTGCAAGTGAGAGAATGCCTGTTGAAATACAAATATGTACCACATGTAGAAAGAATGGGTATAATGTAAAAGTTCAACAGGAAGAAAGGTGCTGGATCAAATCCAGAGAATGTTAAGTCAGCCTAAGTGGATATATAGACCTCAGTCTTATGATCTCATATTTTGAAAAACATATCCTGTACCTTTCCATTCTCCTTCCCACTACTTGCTACCTGTTCCAGCCATGTCACATATGTAAGGTATGAAAAACATGAACCCTCCCATCCAGCCATTGTGTTTCTGTTGAGTGAAACACCAAGCATCTGACAACCCCTATGGCTTCCAGGAGAATAGGAGACAGAACAGTAGTATGGCTTCCAATAGAATGCCATACTATGTAGCAGTAGGGCTTCAAATAGAATAGTAAATAGAACCAGAGGATGGAAAACTTACTTTTCAGACTATGGCCATTTCCACATGGGCATATTGCCCACGCTAGAGCGACCTCTCCACGAGGTCTTCTTCACCAGGGTCTGTGCTAGAGCAGTTAAAAAAAGTGAGGTTCTAAACCTCAAACTGTTCTAGTGCAGACCCGGGGGTGGCGCTGTGAGTTTTATAAAAACCACCCTCAAAAGTGGTTTTTATAAAACTTACCCGCGCTGCCCCGTAGCAGCTGCAGAGACGCGGCAGCGCGCCCCTGCAGATCTGCCCAGGAGCGGGCTTCCGGCTGGCACTCTGTCCTAATTGGCAGAGCACCACTGGAAGCTGCTGGCTGCCATTTGGGCGCCGCCGGGAGCCGCGGAGCGCTGCGGAGCGCCGCTGAAATTCGGCGGCGTTTGGAACGGCGGATCCGCGCTCTTCAGAGGGACGGAGCAACCCGCTCAAGGGGAAGTTCCGCCCCTGCGTGCGCAGCCCCGTTTCGCCCCCCCCCGTGAGGAAAGGGCCTAAATCTCCCCAGACAGCATGTAATAGCTTTGTCCAGTGATTATGAAATTTGCAGTCTTAAAGGAACTTTCAACAAGCTCTGAATAGAACTTATTTTTGACATCAGACTGTAATGGCAATGGACTTCCACAAGAAGACTTGTCCTTTGCCAAAGGGACAAATTCCTTGGTAACTATGGCAGTACAATGCTTGGCTACAGTGGGATGGCAATGAAAATTAAAGTAGAGAAGCTTATAGTTATTCTTGTAAAATCCTGGAAGGCACCATGTGACTATTGTTTCACAGGAAACACATCTATTTCACTTCTGAACTGAGAAAGAACTTTGCATTTCTTGACTCACATTTTTATTTCTATAGGAAGGATGGTCAGTTGAAAAAGCCTAGAGCTGGCATGGTGTAGGGGTCTGAACATTGAATCATGACTGTAGAGACCGGGGTTTGAATCTCTGCTCAGTCAGGGAAGCCCACTGGGCAACCTTGGGCAAGTCACACTCTCTCAGCCTCAAAGGAAGGCAAAGAAAACCCTCTCTGAATGAATCATTCCAAGAAAACTCCATGATAGGTTCACCTTAGGGTCGCCATAAGGTTGAAAACAATTTGAGGGTACACTAGAACAATAACGAACAATAATAGCCCTGCAGGCCTTGCTTTCCAATTGACCATTGCTTTTAGAGTATGGAAATTTTCTTTTTTCAGACAACAAGTCCCAGAAACCCACAGCTTAGCATGGCCACTCATCATGGTAGCTGAGGTGTTTGGGGAGCTGTAGGGACCTAAAGGCACCAGGTCCTGTATGACTGTGGAAGCTAAGCTGTATCATCCCTTTACTACTTGGATGGGAGACCATCAATGAATGCTAGGTGCTATAGGCTATATTTCAGAGGAATGAACTAGCAAAACTACCTCTCAGTATCCCATGCCTAAGAAAGCCCTATGAGATTCATGAGGTCACCATGAGTCAACCGGTGACTTAAAGGCACATACAGACATACACACATTCCAAAAATGTAACTTTCCCAAGCTCTGCCCAATATCATAAGAGATAGGTTGTTCTTAGTAACACTATCCCAGAAAGGGCTTGCTGTTCAGGTTAACAGTTGAATACTATTAACCAGCTCACAGCTAGACAGTGGCATGTCACCACTCTTTGAAGAAACTTATTAGATATTGTCTGTCTGTCTGTCCAGCCAGCCATTCTTCCAAGGAACGTACTTTCTTTTGCCCAACTTTATCCTCACAACAGCCCTGCAAAGTATATCAGAGGGAAAGCAAGATTAATCAGTGAATTTCATGGCCTGTGATACAGTGGAGTCTGGGCTCGCAGGGTCAATGCATAGGGAATTTTTGATGAACGGAGACATCATCTGACAACCCCCTTGGACTACGGTGTTGTCTCTGAGTTTCAGTGCCCCCTTTTCCCAACAATAATGTATTGTTATGAGCAATTCTTTTTGTAATCCAAAGTATTTGGGGGTGGCCTGCTCATGAGTGGACAAGAATCTCACTAGCTATACAAAAGACCTGCCTTGAGTGGAAATGAAAATGGCTGTCCCCCCCATTTAGATCAACATAGCCATCTACATTTTGGAGTGTGTCACTATAGAAACTAGGGTAACGCTGTGAAGCACTTCAAAATTTAGTGCCACACCACTGTTCATGGCTCAATGGAGATCTAAGTCGGGAGATCCTAACACTCTAATCACTATACCATGTGGGATTTTCTCTAAGAATGCGGACAAAGATATTACATTGCACTCAAATGCACCTAGTTCTCCAATGAAAGATGTGCACAAGAATACATATATTAAAACGACTTGTGGGGGACTGCATAAAAAAACCATGTTATTGGTTGGAAAATACCCATGAAAATGCATATGAATTTCTATACAGTCCAAGCCCCTATCTCCTACAGCACAAATGAATGCAACATAGAATCATATAGTTGGAAGAGACCCCAGGGGCCATCCAGTCCAACCCCCTGCTATGCAGGAACACACAGCAAAGCATTCCCAACAGATGGCCATCCAGCCTCTGCTTAGAAACCTCCAAAGAAGGAGAATCCACTACACTCTAAGGCAGTATATTCCACTGCTGGACAGCTTGGACCACCAGAAAGTTTTTCCTGAGGTTCAGGTGGAATCTCCCATCCTGCAGCTTGAATCCATTGCTCCTTGTCCTTGCCTCTGGAGCAGCAGAAAACAAGCCCACTCCCTCCTCAACATGACATCCCTTCAAAGATTTAAACATGGCTATCATGTTCCCTCTTAACCTTCGCTGCTGCAGACTAAACATACCCAGCTCTTTAAGTCTGTCCTCATAGGACAGTGGTTCTCAACCTGTGGGTCCCCAGATGTTTGTAGACTTCAGCTCCCAGAAGCCCCAGCCACTATGGTCAATGCTCAGGGCTTCTGGGAGCTGAAGTCCAAAAACATCTGGGGACCCACAGGTTGAGAACCATTGTCATAGGGCATGGCTTCTAGACCCGTCACCATTTTGATCGCCCTCCCCTGGACACGTTCCAGTTTGTCGATATCCTTCTTGAATTGAGGTCCCCAGAACTGGACACAGTATTCCAAATGAGGCCTAACCAATGCAGAATAGAGTGGTACCATTATCTCCTTTGATCTAGACACCATACTCCTATTGATGCAACCAAGAATCGCATTGGCTTTCTTGGCTGTTGCATCACACTGCTGACTCATGTTCAGCTTGTGATCTACCAAGACTCCTAGATCTCTTTCACATGTACTGTTATCCAGTGACGCGTCTCCTATCCTATATTTGTGCATTCCATTTTTTCTGCTTGAGTGCAGGATCTTAGATTTCTCTTTGTTGAAATTCATTTTGTCAGCTTTGGCCCAGCTCTCTAATCTGTGAAGTTCATTTTGAATTTTGATTCTGTCTTCTGGCATATTAGCAACTCCTCCCAATTTGCTGCCATCTGCAGATTTGATTAGCACTGCACAAAGGGAACTTTGGCCATTTCTGCACTACACTGTTATAAGTGCTATTACTCCACTATCAACATCCTGTGGAATCCTGGGGTTTGCAGTTTAGGGAAGGCGTTTACAATTCTTAGCAAAAGAGCTTTTTGGCCTCAGTAAACTACAAACCCCAGAATTCCACAGAATGTTAAAAGTGGAATAGTAGCACTGTAACAGTATAGTGCAGAAATGGTCTCTGATTTGGAAAAAGGAGTAGTTGAATGAATCCGAAACTGTCAGAAAGACCCAGTGCTGTGTGACTAGAGAAATGGCAGTACAGCTTCTGCAACCAAGAAAAGCATACCACCCTTGCAAGGCCTCGTAGAAAGTGCAGCCCCTTGTGTAATGAGTTGGACTGTTCACCACCAGGCAGATGGGTTTGGCTAAGGCACCTTTTGTGAGAAGATCCCTTCCATCCATGAAAAACAGATTCAGCTTTTCAATTCTATAAAGTGTAGGTCTTTTTTTTTTTTTTAAGTCAGGCACACACAGTGATACCACTCTACTGAAAAAGCTGAAAACAACTATTATTTATTTGATGTTCACAGTAGCATTTCCGTGCCCACTCCCACACTATAAAACTCATGCTTCCTTTCTTAGCAATGGAGAAAATTCCTAGGAGACAAGAAACAGGCAGATCAGTCTATTTCTGTTTTATGTGAATGTCACCTACGTTTTTTGTTGTTTGCCCATTCCCTCCTATTTTTGCATTAATCAGCTTTTTTATAAAAAAAAAACTGCACAAACACACACAATAATCCAGAAATTACAGTACACACTTCAAAGGCACTTTCTGAGAAAATACACAGTGATAATCTCCTTTTATCTCTAAGCAAATATTTCCAAACTTCTGTTCTAGATAAATGCCACATGTCCATTCCATCCACTTTTTTTCTTGTACTCATCAGCTTTTTAAAACATTTACACACAAAAATTCCAGCAATCACAATATCTGTTTTGAAGGCACTTTTTGAGAAAATAATGAAGAAGATTTTTTTAACCCTTTAAAGTTCATGAAAAAAGTCTGACAAGAGGTTGAACTCTGCAGTTTATTTAATGACACAGTGGTGGTGGGGAACCTGGGTTGGTACCCCAGAGTCCCCCTGCAACCAAGCAGTTCAACCAACTTGGTACAGAATTCTCAGAAAATTATGCAGTGACAGCGGCTGAGCAGCCAAAGGCTATGTCATACAAACAAACTCTCCAACAGTATACGTTGCACTTGTTCTTTGCATCTTATTCCTGTGTTCTAGCTGTTATCATATCAGCTGGCAATGTCAAGACGTTTTGAAACACAGCTCAGAATACTGCATACATGGTGAATTTAACTTGAAATCACTGAGAACTTAACAATGTTTTCTACATCTAAGCCAATGGCTCTACCCGATTTAGACCTTATGCATATCTCTGAGAGAGAACACTTCTAGAATCATACTGCATATGCATATACATATACATACACACACATGCATGCACATACACACACAATAAGAACACAGCCAGTTTACAAACACAGTAAGAATTTTTAAAATAAATAAATGCATGAAATTAAATAAAGCAGTGAATAAAATAAAATAAGCTGTGAATAATCAAATTAATGAATGATGAACCCATCAAAGTGCACAGCTGACTGTAGTGGAATTTTTTCCCATGCATTTGCAGTTATTTTGTGTCATTTATTCATGGCTTTGAGGTTGAATCCAAAGTTGCAATACCGCCAAGCAGCACATGTAGGCCATTTCCACACTACACTGTTATAGTGCTATTATTTCACTTTCAACATCCTGTGGCTTTCTGGGGCTTGTAGTTTACTGAGAATTCTAAATGCCCTTCCCTAAACTGCAGAGCCCAGGGTTCCATAGGATGTTGAAAGTGGAATAATAGCACTATAACAGTGTAATGTGGAAATGGCTGTAGAAAAGTCCCTCAGTCGTTACCACACTGGAACCTCACAATGTGTGGAACTCTGGGGACCACTGATATGTGTTTCACTTAGTATACAGTTTGTTGCATTGTTTTTTTTTAAATAGATTTAAATTGTGATAGTGTTTGCAATATAATCGGCCCCACAGAACCCAGAAAGAGGTACCTTGGCACTCTTCCCTGGATTCACCAGCCCAATCCCCCACAGCCAGCTCTAATATGCCCAGATGGATCTGGTTTAAGAGGACATGTAGTTGTGTGAGTTACTGGACATTTTGTGTTGACATCCTCAGGCTGCATGTTATTCCTTTCAGAGAAAGATGCATAGATTTATTAGATTGTATGTGCAGTTCTTGAAATGTTGTTGTCCTTAGTAATGCAACGAAATTATTCTGGGGTGGAGTGGGTGAAGACCATGTAATTGTGATCCTGGGTAAATAAGATTGATATCATTCTAACTCCATTTGATCTCCTTGATTTTCTATTCCTTTCTTGATTAATCCAAAGAAATGAGTAGTTAAAATGCATCCATAGCTATCCTTTAGGGGGCCATTACTTTAGCAAAATCCAGCCATTTTCAATTAACTTGAATATATGTTTGGTGACGAGAAATCCCTTTCATGAGGATAGAAGAAAACTGATATAACATCCTGTTATGGCCTATGGCCAAGTCTCATTCAGTGGCTGATTTTTAAAATGTATTTTTAGTTACATTTTTAGTTGCAATTTGCCTTTCTAGTGCCTATGCAGTAATCAGCACATCTAACACTACTTTAAAACCAAAATACAATTTTAGAAATGCATTCAATTTTTGTGTGTGTGTGCCTGTGTGTGTGTGTGTGCTCATGCACACACACATATCTCTGCTTTTCTCCTTTGGAGAAAAGGGAAACTTTGCAGTCAAGCACCTGTCAGAAGACAAACATTTTCACCAGCTGGTGAAAGACCACCCAGAAAAAGGACTGTCTGCATTTTGTAGGCTAATGTATTCTATAGTACCAGAGCAATCATCAAAGAGACCCTGTCTCTCATTGCCCAGCAACCAAGCTTCCTTCCCACCTGGAACATGGAAAGATCCACTCCTTCTGATTTCATGGTATGAACAAGTTGGTACAAAACAAGGCAATAACCCAAGTGTCCCATTTAAGGGTACAAAGATGATCAACCCTTTGCATTGTGTTTGGGAATAAAATATCATTGACTTCAGAATTACAGTAGGGGTGGGCAACTACACTAAAGTCAGGGTTCAGTTTTCTTCCCTTAGTCTCCATCAAGCCACACACAAATACCCACCCTGACAATACCCAAACAGACCTTCTCCCATGGAATCCCAGCCAAAATCCCTGTAATAATTACCAAACAGATGCCATGTTCCCCCATAGTCATGTGCCTATAGATATCCTTGTTGCTGCCTTCCAGACCAACTGCAGCTTCCAAAGACACTTCAGAGGTAGCCATTCATCCATTCTTTTCTCTCTTTTTTTCTACTTTAGAAACATTAAGTTTAGAGCAGTGAATAGAAAAAGTAGTACAAAGTAAACGGAGATTACAGTACAGTTAATAGAATACCATAAATTGGAAAATTTTAACTTTGTACAACCACATTTGTAAATGAGTGAGCGGTGTTTTTTGTTTTGTTTTGTTTTTTGGTGAGGAGATGAAAGTTACAAATACTGATTTTGCTCAGCTAAAGATATGGAGAGCAAGCATGGTGTAGTGATTTGACCATTGGACTAGGACCCTGGAGATCAAGGTTTGATTCTCCACTTGACCATGGAAACTCATTAGGTGACCTTGGGTGCATCACATACACTCAGCCCCAGAAAGCCCTGTAATAGTTTTGCCCTAGGGTCTCTATAAATCAGAATGACTCAAAGGCACAAAACAACAACAACAAAGAAAGGTATAGAAAATCAACCTTGCAGCTACGAAGGCATGCATCACCTGCCTGTCAAAGGAAAACAGGAGCTCTAAGCTTTAACAGATGGCAGTATATTCACTTGTACTCCAAGAAAGCTACTTTCTACAAATGCATCACCTCTTCTAGGACTGGGACACAGTACTGATTCAGGTCTCCAGAGCCTGGAGAGGCCTTAAATGATAGCAGCAGCAGGAAAAATATAATGGCCTCTCCTCAGCATAGTGTAAATACCTGCATATGGACCTATGCTATGCTGAGCCATATATACTCTCCCTCCACCCCTGACTTACTTATAAATGCCTGCAGCTGCCTCACACAGCCATTCTGTTCTTTGCAATAAGCTCCATAGCCAGATGCAAAATGATGACTGTAACACTGAAGCCCCTGTAGGATCCTGACAGATTGCAGCACTGATATCATTATTTTACACCTGGCTATGGAAATATAGCCTAGTCTGCCTTCTTGCTGTGAATTACATAATGGCCATGTGATAGGGAAGGCTTCAGAGGGGCTTTTCAACAAGTTGAGGGAGAGCGTTGGGTGTTGCAGTGGGAGGAAGGGAATCATAACCCTTGAAAAAGGACATCTGCACACATAAGGCAAACCTATGTTGATTCCTAACAGAATCTCAGCTGATGCATGTTTACTCTTAACTTCAAAAAAAGACTGGGCATATTTCATGGCAAAGCAGTTGCTGAGCTTGCCATTTTGTTCCCCAGAGTCCTCCTGGACCCATATTCGTCCAGAAGTCCTATGGAGAATGAAGATGTGTTTTGGTTTGTAGTGTGCCTGGTCTTCAAAAAATATCCTCCCAACACACAGAGCTCCACAAACCAGCTTTCATTTTCAGCACTGCTATGGTGACCCACGGGCCCCTCCACACTATACAATATTAGTGTTTTGATTCCACTTTCACTGCTGTGGCTACATCCTATGGAATCCTGGGGTATATAGTTTGGAGTCCTCTGAGTGAGAATTCTAAATATACACCCCACAAACTGCAAATCCTAGAATTCCACAGAATGGAACCATGACTTTTACAGTGGAATGACAGTGCTATATTTGTGCAGTGTAGAAGGACCTCAGTTCACTGCTCCTACTTCTTGCTCTACTGCTTGTGTTTTTTGCTGCCTTGTGAGGGAGTGGGAAAAGAGAGAGAGGAAGGGAATATATTGATCCATTTGCCTTTCTTTTTTAGAAGCACTTTTAAACAGAGGAGTTTTGCCACCCACTGAGCAATCTGGAAGAAGGATGAAACACAGAGGAAAAGCCAATCATTTATTCCCTTCCAGCTGCCTGAGAAGCACTGGAGTGGACAAGCAAGTGAGCGAGTGGTGTGTCAGAGAGTGGGGCGGGATGAGGGAAAGGAGCCAGGGTGACAGCACTAATGTTTGAAAGAAGAATCTCACCTTCCCAATTTACTGTCTCTTCCTTCTCCGCCTACCTTAGATAGTACAAACTGTGAGCTTCAAGTGTCAGCACTTTGTTCTAAAGCACACCCACACGTTGAGGTACAGGTTGGCACATTTTTCATCAAGTTAAATATAACCTCGGAGCTCAATGGTATATCCCCTAAAACACTGATAGAAAAGGTTACAGCTGATTTCTTGGAAGGTAGCACACATACATGAAACCAGATAGCTTTTTAGGATGCATTGTTTGTTAATTTGATCAGGAGACAAAAAACAAAACAAACACTAAATCACAAAACCTGGAAGACAAACATTAATAGAGCTTCTTCCTTCTTTAACTGAGCTAATAGTTTTTGAATTGATTGAAATGTTCTTCAACACGGCACCGTCACAGGCTGACCGAAGACATTTTGCTTCTTGAAGTGGAGTAGCAAATGGTACACACTCTCAAAATTCATTTGCCCCAACCAGAAGTGGACTTTTGTTTGTTTTTCATAGGTGTGTGTCTTGTTTATTGGCAGTCCATGTGCCCAGAGCTAGGAAGAGGAGTCCCCAGAGCTGCTTGCCATTGCCCACCCTGCTACAAAATATATACCATAAAAAAAGGTTCACTGTTATGAACATCCTTGTTTTGTTTTTGTTTTTTTTCCATTTCTCTTCCCTCCCTTCCACTTTATCATCTTTTCCCAGTGCAGTTTTTGTTCTTACAAAGAATATTTGCAAGTTGGAACATAATTCACACCATCACAAACCATCCTTCTATGAACCAGGCCAGTATGCTTATAAACATGTACAAGCAGGTGTGAAAGGCATATATTTTGAGTCTAATGTTACACTTTAAAAAAAATGAAGGTAAAACATGCTTGAACAAGCTATTATTTCTGAAGTGGAATGGTGCAGGCCTGCCATCTTATTCCTCAAGTAAGAACAACACTGTGAGTTAGCAGTAAGTGAAGAGAAGATGTGACTTAGAAGAATAATATTTAAATAAAAGGGTTATCTTATCTATCAATCAAACAATCCATCCATCCATCCATCCATCCATCCATCCATCCCTTTATTTATATTCTTCCTTTTTTCCCCAAGACTGGGACCCAAAGCAACTTACACTTAAAAAGAAATACAAGTAACAACATATATGGCTAAAAACATAGAAAAATCAAGATTAACGTAGTATTAAACCATCTGTACAATGAAAAAATTTAAAACATTACATTGTATAAGGCCATATGGCATAAGTGTCTGTTCTTCCCCACCCTTTTTGAAACTATAATATGCTGGCCATATTCACTAAGATCCTAAGAAGATCTTTGCTGAATGAGACCAAAAAGCTATCTGTCCTAGTATCTAGTTTATATGGCTGGATGGATCTGCCTGCCTTTCACTCATATCTAGTAATCTCAAGTCTTTTTGGTCCCATTTAAAAAAAAATCTGTGAATTCTGATAAGTTCTATTAAAAAAAATAAACTGAATGAAAATTCATGTTGGCGGTACTGGCCACATTGAACAGGTACAGCTGTTTTCAGCATAGAGAGAACCATCTTTTACCAGCATGCCATCTGTCAGTGAAGCTTGATGAGCCTTGTAGATAAGGTGCAAGTCCTATTTAAGGAATAGTGTCCATTGAGGTTTGGAACTACAGCTCTCTTCTTACTTCACTATTGACTTTGATGTTTAGGGCTGATGGGATTTCCAGTCTAGCAGCATCTGGAAGACCACACCTTGCTTACTCCTGATCCAAACTGTGAAGTATTATATATTGGCTAGCTTTCTATTTCTCTCCTTAGACTGTTCGTGCTTATTTCTGTGTTATTCATTTTATGATTTTAATAATGTGGATTACTGTAGTTTTAAGTCTGTCTGCTAGCCACTGCATGCTTTCTTTAGGATAGGAAAGAAGGATTTTAGAGTGTATAGACTGATAAAATTTAACGAAATGTGTATGTATTGATGATGATGTATTGATGCTGATGATTTGTGAGTTATCATTTTGATTTTCAGAGTTTTACAAAAGTAAGCATTGGACAAAGGTATACTTGGAAACATATTGGGAATAAAGATTTCACAGAGATATTTATGTTTGTCTGTTTCAGCATTGGAAGGAAAGGGGGCACGGGAAGGAGGGACCTAGCAGCTCCTTTGAGATTAGCTGATAAATTTCCAAACAAGCTTTTGCAGACTTGTGTGTAAGCCTAAGCTTTCATACAAGCATCTGATGATCTGGACTGGAGTCCTTGAACACTTATGTTGAAATATATCAGTTAGTCTTAAGGTGCTACTAGATCCATTCTTTGCTTACTGCGATAAAGGATATCATTGTTAATTTGCCTATTTACAATTGATAGTTGTTTTTCTTGCAGAATGTGAGGGGTATAATACAATTACATGCCATCTTTTACATGCCATTAACTAGGTCTCAAGGCAATGTATAAATTAAAACAAATACAAGGTAGTTAGAACATCCAAACATCAGTCCATGCATCACTATGGTATATATACTTCTTTTCCATTACCCTTTCCTATGGCAATCTGGTAATGTATGGATGAAAGACTCATCTATGCAAGGAGTCCACAGTACTAGAAGCAACAGCGAAGCAGCAGTCTAAGCCACTGGGGTGAGGTAGAGTGGGGACATGGATCACTGACATCTCCAGCCTTTACTCTCTCCCATCATTACCTCATTGGCAGCTCTTGATTCTGCCCGAGAATGGGAAAGAGGAAGGCAGGCTTTGTATGATGCTAGCAGAGCCACCCATCCTGGCCAGTTCTGGCCACAAAGCTGGTTTAGGAGGTCTCCTTAGAGACAGGCATTTGAGACACGGATGGCTCTGGAACAGGAAGGCTCTCTAAAGCAGCAGAGCACCTCCTAGTGTGTGTGTTTTTGTGGATAGATGGGGAGGTTTTGTTGATCCTAGTGTTTTACTTCCTGAGGCATCCACCTCACTTCACCTGATGGATTGGCTGA
Source organism: Iguana delicatissima (assembly GCA_948472985.1). Lineage (NCBI taxonomy): Eukaryota > Metazoa > Chordata > Lepidosauria > Squamata > Iguanidae > Iguana > Iguana delicatissima. Next base: position 372,935 of record CAOKZL010001666.1, read on the forward strand.
TCACTACAGCACTGAAGGCCATATCATGGAGGCACAATTAAATTCTGTGGCTGGCTCAGAGTAAAGAAAGGAGCTAAAATTAAGGAGAGAGGGAGGGAGGGAGAGAGGCAGGCAGGCAGGCTATTTTTATGGCAGCAACTATAGTTTAGTTGCTATCACATCAGGTTTGGCCCCTTTCTCCTACTGCCAAATGGAAAGAAGGATTTTTACCACTCATCTGGTGTCAATATTTAGTAAACAAGAGTTGTAGACTATGTGGTATAATGGTTATCTGTATCTACCTTCAGCCATAGAAGACCCACAATTGAAGTATTTATTTACTGGACAGCTTCTTTGGAAATGCTGTATGTCTCCTCCAAAGTACTGCGAACTATTTCAGAAGATATATTTACGTTAACCTTATTTCCAGCTTTTACTCCTTCAAGCTGGCATTCAATTTACCTTATACATAAGCTGAGTGTGATATATATTTCAGAGGAACTCTTCCTGTTTCTTTTCCTTTTGAGAAGAGGTTTTATTTTAATTTTTTTCAACTTTTTTGTGCCACCAGTCTGATGGATGAATACATTTGTGCACCAACTGAGAACACACACACTCTCTGTGAGAATAAAGAAGTGCTCAACACTGGAATCCCATTTCCTTCTGAACTGCCTGCCTCTTTTCTTTCTTTTTCTTTTTCTTTTTTTTTAGGTGGGATCAGTGTCATTAAGTGTTCTGAAACCTGCACATCACACAGTCTTCGGGAGAGAGTGTTATGGATGACGAAGTCACGGGCAATGAAGGCGGTGGAGAAGCAGCAATGTGAAATTCTGTTTGAACGCTTGTCTGAAGTATTTTCCACTGTACCGGGAAGAAGAGACGAGCGACTGGGAACTGAAATATTGCTAAGCGAATCAATTGTTGATACAGGCATTGGATGAACGGGGCAGGGGTGTGAAGGGCGGTACACACCTGCTGTCAAAAGACCCTCTGCGCAACAGAAGGCACAAAACTGAAAGCGCCGTGTGTCTTATGTTTAATGGATGAATGGGAACCTATTAAAAATACATACAAACATTTTTGAAAACAAGAACAGGGATAGCATCAAGAGGGTCCATGACATGCTCCTGTGTGTGATGCTGCTCAAGCTAACACACTCAGCAGAGAACTGAAAGATGTGCTGTGTGTCTAAGATGGGGAAGGATTGTATCGGAAGGACAATTCTCCTTGAAAGTATCCATTTCTCACTTGTGAGACTTGCTGGGAGACCAAGATCCCCTTGCTTCATAAATTTGCTCATTTGCAAGGCTTGTGCACACTTTATGTAGATATTAAATGAGTGAAATTTGAAAAAAAAAACACAACCCCACAAAAATGCATTAGTCAATGGGACAAAATGCTGCAGCCAGAGTGCTGACCAGAACTGGTTATAGGGACAAGTTGTTCCAACAGCTTCCTGGGCTACTGGTCTCTTTCCAGGCAGAATCAAATTTCTGGTTAAGACAGACAAAACCCTATATAACAGATCCAAACCACCAGAAATATTATTTCCCTATGTGACCCTGGCTGAGTTTTAAGGTTGTAAGGAAAGCTTTTCTCTTGATACCACCTCTGACACTGATACTTTTGTTGAAGAAATGGGAGAGACCTTTCTCAGGGGTTGCTCTCAGCCTGTGGGATTCTCTTCCATGGAAGGCTTCTTTCTTATCTTTCGTCTCGCAGAGAAAGACCTTATTATTTAAGCAATCCTTTGGCTGTTGAGTGTTGTGGCAGAAAATCTGTTAATGGAACATGCTTCATGATTCTTCATCATCACTACCACGCTTTCCCTAGAATTAACTGTGACTATAATCAACTGTATTGATTACAACATAATTAAAAACATACAAAAAGTCAGTATCAAAATATATTAAAGCTATTAAGAATATTTAAACAATTTCAAACATATCTGTAAGAAAGATTTAAAAAGAGTTAAAATACATTGTTTCTACTGTATTTTAATTGTGTTTCAAAGTGTTCTAAATAGTGTTTTTAGTAACATTTCTTGTTTAATGGCTTTTTGAGGGGGCAAGGGAAGCTTTTTCTTATTTGGTTTTTAGCTATATTATCTGAATATAGTGAACTGAATTGTCCAAGACAGAGGGGCATGAGGGAAAAATTGTAGAAAACTTGATATGAATGTCAAGGAAGAAGTAAAAACAAGGTGTCATAATGTGAGATGCACAGAGAATGGGGCAAGAATGCAGTTGGGACATGGAAAAAGGCTATTTCTGCACTACGGTGTTCTAGTGCTATTATTCCACTTTCAACATCCTGTGGAATTCTGGGATTTGTAGTTTACTAAGGCCAAAGAGGTCTCTGGCTGAGGATTCTAAATGCTCCTCCCTAAACCACAAACCTGGGGATTCTGTATAATGTTGAAAGTGGAATAGTAGTGCTATAACAGTGTAGTGCAGAAATGGCCTTAGACTAGCACACTTTCATTGTTGTTGTTGAGTGCCTTCAAGTCTAATGGTAACCCTAAGGCCACGGGGTTTTCTGGGGCACACCCAAAATCACTGTGTGTTTCCATGGCTGAGCAGGGAATTGAACCCTGGCCTCCAGGATCATAGTCCAGTGCTCAAACCACTACACATACTGGCTCAAGACCTTTCATGCCACACAATTATAACACTATAATTCCCATTTAATTGTCATGGCTACAGCCTATGGAATCCTGGGCTTTGCAGTTTCAGGAGACACTCGTGCTCCTTGGCTGAGACTTTCACATGACACTCCCCAAACTGCAAATCCCAGGATCCCACAGGGTGGAACCACAGCAGTGAAAGTGGAATCCTAGCGCTATAATAGTGTAGTGTGAAAGCAGTCCAATTACTTTTCCACATCCTTGCCTGGCTTTCTCTGGACCACTCTGTGCTAGAAGGTTTTGTCAAAAAGGCCTCAATGGGAAAAAATTGAGGTTATTTGTCTTCCTGTATCTACAAAATCATGAGCCTCTGCCTGCAGACTGGACTAGCCCTAGAATTAGGTAGAATAGGTCTGGAATGGTTTGAGTTTGACTGATTTATTGGGTTTAACTAGACCGGGGACTCTTTAAAAGAGCTATCCAAGGTGCTGAGCTTATTTTGAGGACAGACTTGCACATTTTGGACAGCTGCCTAAACTCTGGCGTAAAAACTGAGGGCAGATTCATAGTCCTGCTGGTGGTAATAACCATCAGCTGCCATGCAGTCATCCCTGCTTTAGGTGGCTTACTGGTAAAGGTGGAGCTTGACAATATATCCATGCTCTGCAATCAAAGTTTGTCTCATAAACTCCTTGAGCTTATCCCCTCCATTTTGTTGTAAGTGGCTGCTGTTATTTGCCTGAGAATAGGACTTCCTTGTAGGGGCCTATCTCTGGATCTAAGATAAGATGTTCTGATGATTGCTTGTGCTGCTGATTGCCTGTATTCCTTACACAAAATGACTGAAAAGCTTGGTTTGTTCTGCAGTCAAGCTTTCTTGCTGAACAAAAAATGCCATCTGATTATAATGACACTGGATGCTACTCTCCAGACGCACAACTGCCCCCAAAATGAATGCTAATCGGAACAGAGCATATCTTTTTAACCATTAACCTTTATTACAAAATCTGTTTTTTGCCCTCTCAGTGTTATTCTTATCCTTGATAAAGTAATTAGGACTGTTGGCACTAAGCTGTTCCTTTTGCTTCCCTATCTAGTCAATTTTTCCTATTTTTATCACTGTAAATTCAAGCTCCTTAGTCTTTGAGGTTTGTCTCCTCCTCTTCCCCCTCTCATCTGAACCACCAAGGATGTGTCATTAACATTTTCCTTCTCATCAGCTGAAAAAAAGATGACACTGTCAGCCTTGCTCCATTCATATTCAGAATCTGTTGCTGGAATTATCCATCTAACAACTTTTTAAAATAGTCTCTCTTATAATTCCATCTTCAGAAATCTCTGAGAACTAAGCAATATAGCCTGGTATGATTTTACTGTCACCCATAAGGTCAGATTAAAATGCTTAGCATTTTCTATTTATCTAGATCCCCCCCTCCCCAGTAAAGCTTTGAAAAGTTACTCTTTTGGATTACAATATCCAGTAACAGCTACTGGTCAAGTTGGCTAGGATTTTCTTGATGCTGCAGCTTTCAAAAATAACTTTTCCAAGCTATGGAGATGAGAAAGCTGTTTTGCTTACGGACACCTCATGAATTCACGACAAAAGTGAGATTTTGACAGGAGATTTTCTGAGTCATAGTTCAATTTCTTAGGCACTACAACAGCCCATGTTACTTGTGGTGATACCACTTTCTTGTAAATGCATGGATGCATAATTGCATATCTGTGTCCTGTCTTGCCACTGGAGATTGCCTTTCCTTAAATTGAGGTTGCGTCCAGCTTGTTAAAATGGAATCCTATGGCCTGGCTAGACAGGATCAAATGCTGACTGGGTTGTCCCTTGTATTGTACTGGAATGTTGCCCAGTGTCAAATCCTAAATTTTAAGGGCGAAAAGTACAAGTCCAGTGCTGGACCTATAGTTTGGCAGAGGGAGGTAGTTGCTCAGCCTTTGTCACAGCATTATAAATGGTATCACCATCTCTGTTTCCACAGACAGTGCTGTGACCAGGAACACCTCATAGGTACAAGCTTGGACTTTGAGAAAGTGTAAAATCCCCTCTAGAATTGGCCAATTGCTTTCATTCAGGCAAGTCAGTTTCCTCATTTAATAATATCTTTGTTTAGCTGTGCTTTAAGTAACTTATCTGTCTACTAAACAGAACACTGCTGCTGCGTGCCCTGCTTATTTGCCTTCGCAATCAGGGCTCACTTACAGGGAAGGGACTTAGTCATATAGTTTTTGTCATGGGATATTCACAACCCTGGAGTTCAGTGGGGACTCCTAGCAGTGTAACTTCATGGTTTTCTGGAGTCAAAGGCTAGTATTGGCATCAAAAAGAATGACTAGATGTCAGGTTTGTGGCTGCTTTATCTTGCCTAGAGTTTTCCATGGTTGAGTGAAAAAGTTCTGAGAAAAACTTCTAGCTTATCCATAATATATTTATCCAGCATAATTGTCCATTTCTTTAGAAGTCCAGAACTTCCCTACTAAAGCTGGCAATGAAAACAGGTTCATAAGATGCAGTAAAACAAAGATGGACAACTTTGGGATGGGTAGGCAACACTGGCCACCCTGCAAGCTATTGGTGGCCAATTTCTTCTCTTGCAGGTAGGTGTAGGTGCTGAAGACAGAATTATAGAGTGGGAAGGGGTCACATAAACTATGGAGTCCAACCCATTGCTCAATGCAAGAACTCCAGCTAGAACATTTCCTGCAGGTAGTTGTCCTCTCTTTTTTTGAAGATGTCCAGAGAAAGGGATTACACCACCTAGGTGATTGGTTTCATTGCTGAACCACTGTTACTATCAAGAAATTCCTTCTAATGTTCAATCAAAACCTACCTTACTATAACTTGAAATCATTAGACTTGTTCCTACCCTTTTGGACTGAAGAGAGCAAACCTGTACCTTTCTCTCTCTAATAGCCCTTTATCCTGTTACTTCTAAGTCTTCTCTTCACTACTCTGAATATGGCCAGCTCTTTCAACCTTTGCAGCTGTACCTGTTATGATCCTTGTTGCCATTCTTGGAATCTGCTCCAACTTGTCTCTATCCTTCCTAAAATGAGGTGCCCAGAACTACATGCAGCACTCCAGATGAAGCTTGACTAATGCAGAATATGATGGAATTATTAGTTCTCTTGATTTGAAACTATGATTCTATCAATGCAGGTTAAAATATTATTTACTTTCTTTGCTGCAGCTCATGTTCAATTTATGATCAACAATAATCCCAACATGCTTTTCATAGGTACTGCTGCTAAACCCAGCAATTCCCATCCCATACCTGTGAATTTGGTTTTTAAGGCCTAAATGTAGAATTTTGCATTTGTCTCTGTTCAATTTCATTCTATGAGTGTCAATTTTTTAGTTTATCAAAGTTCAGTTTTCTAGTTTATCAAGGTCCTTCTGAATTCTTATATCTTCCAATGTGTTAGCTGCCTCTCCCACTTTTGTATCATCCACAGACTTGATAGGGATTCCCTCTACCCCATCATCTAAATCATTGATGCTCCATCTGTTGATGAAATACGGTACTGAAAGTAGTGGATCTGCCAGCCAGTCAGCTCCAGAGCCTTTCTGTGCAGTGTGCACATGGAATGCATCTCACAGGGTTTTGTCATCTTGACAATGTTGTTACAGAAGTTGCCATGCTTGCAATAGTAACTATGATTGCAGTTGTATATCACAGGACAGCAATTGGCATGATGGTACTGGAGGAGGGGCTGAGGATCACAAAAGAGGGGCTATGGGGCCAGATTTGGCCCTTGCATTGCATGTACCTAACCTCAAAATAAAAACATGGAGTCTTGTACTTATATGGAAGAGACCTGTATAGAAGAGATTGCTTGTCAGATATTGTTTTCATCTTCTCTTGTATGGCAAGATGCATTAGCCAAAATATCTTCTACCATAATCCTTTGTTGCGTCTAATCACTGTGACAACACAGTCCTATGCATGTCTACTCAGATGTAAGTCCCTCTTTAGTCAATGAGGCTTATTCCCTCACAAGTATGTACAGAACTGCAGCCTATGTAATGCTTCAGTGGCTCACCACAGAAATTAGAGGTGTTTTAGAAATTAAACCTTCTATTCAGTTGACAGGCTGATTCATATCTTTGAGGTAGCACCACAGTGCTTTGTTATAATCAGCTCATAATTAAACAACATCAAATAACCAATAAATATTGCAATTCCATCCGCATAGCTCTCAGCTTCAATTCATCATTGAAGACTGCTTCCCCCTTTTTCAGAACTCAGTGTATATACAGCTTTGCAAGGGAGTGAATCAAATTCAAAATGATTCCAGAGGGCACATTAGACATTATTGCAAGAACATTTGCAGATCTGTATCCTCCTGGACTAAGTTGTAGTCTATGTAGGTTAGGTTAAATGTCAGAGCAAATTAAGAAAAAAGAAGAAATCTCAACTTGGTTTTTCTGTGCTTAAATATTTTACCATTGGCATTCCTCTTAAATGTGGATCTTTTTTTTAACCTAAATAGAATGAAAAGCTATTCTGGAATTATAATTCAAAAAGAGCATTTGGACGGCATCCTATCGGGACATTATGCTGGTATAATTTCTGGTTGTGCCAGCAGTAGTACTTTTTACACACTTGTTACTGCAGTTTAGACCTACCTGGCGATAGCACTAGATATCACTTTGATATCATAATTCGGCCTTACCATACCACTCCTCTCCACGTGTTTGTGAGGCCCCCGGACAAGCACAGAACTAGACTCGGCCATCAAATGCTGCAATATCCCAAGACAATACAGGCAGGCCAGAAATAGCCAGATCACCGCTTTAGGAGACCTCTCTGCAAACACCCTCATTTATGTATGCATGCTGTTTACAAAGGACTCCCTGCCCCGAGCAGGTAACTTGGCAAGCTAGAAGCTTAAATGCCAAGCACTGAGTATTTGCATACAGTCTACCTCTTTGTCAAATCAGACTTAATTCAATCATGCTAAATTGTGACCTTTTGGAGACATTGTCTTGCACCCAAAACTCTTTGTTGTCCCTGAGTAAGGCATAGCCTGCAGTCACACTTCTCCCTATAAAAACCCCTGATTCCGAGACCTTCCTCGGATCGCTCTCGAGTTCCAACCGCCTTGCTGCCACATTGCTTGGCGAGCTTCCCCTCAGCTCCATGTTCTGAGACGCACCAAACCCCAGCATTGCTCTCTAACTTCTTCCAGGCTTCAGGAACAGGTTTTGTATCACCAGAATCAACTATCCCTCTGAAAATCCCACTGTCTTACTCACACCTTTAGTAATCTGTGTGCTTGTGTTGCTTACATTGTGTGCCTGTATTTAATAAAGATCATTCATTGCTTTCAAACCGGTCTGCTCCATGACTTGGCCTGACCCCGTAAACATTGGGTTACAAGATTCTGCTAAGTTATCCTGCCTCTTGTAATGCTAAAACGGTGCTCTGAGCTAATTTTCCCCACCTATAGTTGAGCACATTTTGGTGTCCCTCCCGGGAAACCCAGTAAACAGGGTAATACACTTGCAAAGAGAGGTTTCCATTATTTTCTTGCACATGCAGTTCCCATTCACTTGCAGCCTTTTCTGTTGCCAAAGATGATAGGACAAGAACCAGTGAATTCAAATTACAAGAAAAGAGATTCTACCTAAATGCTAGGAAGAACTTCTTGATTGTAAGGGCTATAGACTGTCTCGGACTCTCTCCTTCTCTGGAGGTCTTTAAACAGAAGTTTGATGATGGTGATGATGACCTTTATTTATATCAGGCTGGTTCTTCCCTATGGAAGACTCTGTAAACATTGGTGTCAAAGATCTTAGGTTACCTGCCCTCTTGCAGGCATCCTAATTTGAGCTAATATTTCCTCACCTTTGAACAGAGGTACTCGCATCATGGGTGGACACCTGAGTCAACTACAATTTGCAGTAAAAACATTTCAGACAAATGGGTTATGCTACATGTCTTTATATGCTGATTTTTATTTTTGTTTTAAACAACTGATTTCCAGTTGCATCAGAAGAAAGTCCACTTCTCTTTGGAAAGCACCAGAACCAGTAGGAAGAAGACGAGTTCAGCATACGATTTGAGCTTCGTCTGTATCCAATGCATGTACCTAATTTTCCAGTGGCCATCATCCAGGTGCTGGATCTCATTAGCTTCACCATCATTGCTGGTGCTCCTAGACTAGACATGATATTGAAATGTTGACCTAGTCAAAATGTGAGGGGAATGTTTGGCATTCCTCCTTCTAAGTTTTTAAAGAAAGTCAAAATGTCTTTGGCTATGGCAAACAGATTTACCAGCATGCCAAGGGATCTTGTAGCACCTTTGAGACTAGCTGAGAGAAAGAAGTTGGTAGCATAAGCTTTTGTACAGTAAGTCTACTTCATCAGCTACATAGAGTGGAATATTTCCCAGGTATGTTTTATACAGCCATATCCTAGTGTTCAAAAACAACTATGAAATACTAAGAGTGGAAATGCTAATGAGCATTTCCATTCTCTCCAGTCTCTCTTATTGCTAAATAAAAAGTTGTAGCCAAGTCAGTTTATCTGCTCATCTGTAGAGTATGTTCTGAAGGCACAAATTAGTCAATGACAGAAATATCACACATGAACCCACATATTGCTTTGAATGAGTCAAAGCGAATGCTTGTCTCTCTGAAATTTCCCCAGTAAGTATAACCACAGCAACTTTATTTTTAGCTCTGAAGAAGCAATGCATGACATCACAGAGATTTAAAAAAAGCCCCAGCCATGATTCAAAAGAAGCAGGAACTCTGTGCAAACGTTTAACCAGGGCATCACTGCCCATAATGGAACAGCAACAATTATGACAGCATGATAAATCTCTATTAGGAATTCACCAGGGACATCAGTGTGGATCTCACCTAAGAGGTTTCAAAAGTCTCAATTCAGTGTCACTGAAGGCAAAAGTCTTATTCATATTTACATTGAGTAAGCCTTACTGAACTCACCGAGCTTTGCTTCTGAGTAAATTCATATAGCACAAGGCTGCACAACTAACTTATTCCATGAATACAGCACAAGATTTCTTGAGCATTTAGCTTACTTCTTTGGAAGTGATGAAGGAAGATATTAGTGGGAGGTAGTCAGCATATTTCTTCTATACAATAAACACCACATAGGAATGCATGGATCTTTACCATTATAAATAGGAATCTGGAAAACTCATAATGAGCATTTTTGGGGGGTGGGTAGGGGTAAACAGTTTTAGCAACACTGTCTTCATCCTATAAGTTTCAATTATCTTCTCTAAGATGCAACTACATAATGTAAAACCACCCAAATTTTCTTCAAGGCAGGCCTGTGCCCCTTACATGACTGTAGTCCAGATGCAAGGTTATTATGACAAAGACAACCCTGACTGGCTATCAGACTCCAGAAAGGACCACAGCTGGTAGAGCTAAAAGGAGACATGCCTAGCCACTGTGGTCATTTGAATTTCCAACAGCAAAGGCAGATCTAGGTGAACACCCAAGCAATGTTCTTGCTCCGTTACAGAAAGGCCATCTTCTAATTCCCTGACTGAAGAACAGCTCATTGGAAGTCTCCATTTTGTCAGCACTCAGTCTCAGTTTATTGGCTGTCATCTAACCAGTTACTATCTCCTGACATTAGTCAAGCCACTGATTCAGCTGTCATGGAAGTGGAAAGTGTTACCTCATGTAAAATTGGGAGTAAACCTTCCAGATTCAAATAGGCATTTTTCCAAGGTTGTCCTTTCCCCACCAAACCAGGGCTAGGGAATCCTAGCCTTTGAAATATTGATGATCAAAGAGATTGAGGGTGCATCCAGATTAACTGAAATAACAAACATACAAACGGAAATTCCCAGATCTTGTTCATACTTCTTGATATTATTTTGTAGATCCATACATATTTTGTTTAATCCAGATTATTTCTTCTCAACAATTGGCATGATCAGAGACTTTTTTATATTAGTTCCCTAGGTTGGTTTATTTTAACCCAGTATTTTCTAGGATGAAGCAGATAAATTTAACTGGCTTTTTGTTTCTGCTTTCTCACAGATTTTAGTTCCATGGGGCACCCTTCTCATGAGATTTTCAGTAGTGTTTCAGAGAAGGTGTGCCTTTTCTAGGAAGAGTGAGGAGGAGGAAGAAGGTTTCGAAGATGGGAGGGAGTATGGAGACCAAAGGAAACAGACCCATAGACAAACCAAGCATAACCCTCTGCGAAGAAGAGGAAGGCATGAGTAAAAAGTAAACATCCTTGTGGATCTGAAGTCCTGCGGAAAACTGCTGTTTTGAAACAGGAAACAGCCATCTCGAGGAACATTTTGATGTGGGAGCAGCAATATGCAGGTACAATGGAAATAAAAAGTCCTAGAATAGTCCAGGAAGAAACTCTTGGTACTTTCACCCAATGTAGATAGGCCCTGAGTCTCTATTTAAATCATATACACTTTGCTATAACAATTAAATAATTATTATAAAAGGGATATGAATACATCAATATACAGTAATGCAATACAGTATTTCATTGTATTGGTTAACTAACCAATATAATGAAATCAACTTACAATCAGAATACAGGCTGCTTATGTCTTTATTACAGATCCAGCATGGTTTGAAAATTGGTCTACAGACCCTGATGACCAGGGTTTGATTCCCTACTTGGTCATGGAAGCCCACTGGGTGACCTTGGGCATGTCACACACTCTCAGGCCCAGAAAACCCTGTGTTAGATTTGCCTAGGGTCTCCATAAGTCAGAAATGACTTGAAGGCACACACCACCACCACCAACAGCAACAACATGTATTAAACTCTAACTCATTGTGAATGATGCCACCCATCTTGCACCAAATGTATGAAAATGCAGAGAAGACGCATGATATCCTTTCAGGCTGATGGAGTCAAATTATCTGAGATGGAGAGGAAGAAAGAAATGGATAATTGGTTTAAGTCCTGGCTGAATATGACAAAATGGTAGACCAACGAGGAGAAGAAAAAGGGCAGATAACTTGTTTCTATGTGAAATTAGGTATATGTCTTCCTATGTTGCTTGTGGGATGTAAATCCTCCACTATTTCTTCCTCCATACAAGGAAGAATTACAACAGTTTTCTCCTCACTGTGGGAGAAAAGAAATATTTCTTCAAATTATTCTTTCCAAGAGAGCCATTTGGTGTAGTGGCTTGAGCACTGGATTATGATCCTGGAGACCAGGGTTCAATTCACTGTTCAGCCACGGAAACCCACTGGGAGACCTTGGGTGTATCACACATTTTCAGAAAATTCCATGATAGGTTCACCTTAATATCACCAGAAGTTGGAAACAACTTGAAAGCACACAATAACAATATATTCTTCCAATAACTGAATATCCCTAAGGATTCTGGGGGAATTATTATAAGGTGAAATTATTATATAATTTATATAATTTATATAATTTATAATATATAAGGATAAATTGTTATAAGGAGAAATACACTTTTTTTGCAGAAAAAAAAGCCTCCACATGTTTTCTGTACAGAAAATGTGCTTCCTGTGCAGGATCTAATTATTTTTTTATGCAGATAACATTGTTTCCTGTGCAGTACAAATGCTTCTGTGCAAAAACCACATGTACTTCTCCACAGAATAATTCCCCTAGAGCACTATAGGATGTTTAAATAACAGGAGGAAACTATGCAAATATCTCACTGCTCTGTTGCTCCTTCTGACAGGGTGTCCTGGCTGTTGAGAAATACATCTTTCAACTAGGAACTGAATACTTATGAATGTTCTTTTCATCTCTGGTTGCCTGCCATCCTGAGCCAAAGTTATCCTTCTTGCACTCAGTCCCTCTGTCTGCTCTGTCAAAGCTCCCATTCTTTTCCTATACCTTCACTCCCATCTTCAAAGGAGAAGTAACTCTCTTGTGCATCTTCCACTATTTTACCTTGCAAATAACCTGCTATTGTTCTCCCCCAGTCCAGCATCTTCCTATCCAACCAAAATCTAAGTCCACGTCCACTTATTTTTATGCCATTGGTTTTATCTTTTTAAGGAGACAGAGATGGGCTATTTTCTGAATATTCCATTATCATTTATAGTTCTGATTCACTGGTATGATAGACTGTGTTTGATCCATTTTAACTCAAATCTTATTCCTCTTGAATAGGAGGTTATGCACCTTACAGGCTAGAAAGGGAAAGAAGGCCAGTTCTGGAAAATTGAACACTTTTGGTCTGTTACTCCAGACTGGAAATGAATCCTCAATTAGAAGACTGATATAAGAAAACATCAGTGCTTGCTAAGAGAAGAAAGGGTGATGAGAAAACCCTCAGATTTCAAATGATTCATTCAAATATCTGCAGTACTCCAGAGAACCGAGTTTCACGACAATAATATGTCTCGGGCATAGAAGCACTTCCAAAAGAGCAAGACAACAAAGAGACAATGGGGGAGATACTGTGCCCTGTCTTTGAAAGTGGTAAGCTGCTTAGACCTATACAGTCTCAACAGTACTACTAAAAGAGTGCCGATTCAGCACATGATAGAATAAACTGGCTGATACATTATGCGGTGTGTAATCACTGTCAGCCAAACTCATTTAAAATGTAAACATACCATAAGAGACTTTACAATGAAAAAGATCATGTCAGAGGGAACCATCAGGCTCAAGGGCAAGGACATATAAAGGCATAAAATTATAAAACAAATATTGGATAAGATGTTGGAAAACCATATCACATTGGAAATGGTTTTTAACTACAGATTTGGTATTGGGAGGCATGTTTGCAACATTGTAGATATAGGCAGGTAGATAGTACGAACTGATAGACAAGGACTGGAGAATGTATTGGCCCTCCATCTGTTGTTGAGTTGCAATTCCAACATCTCTCAGCGTAGATGGGTAGGCTATGTCTGATGTGAATTAGAGTCCAGCCACAGATGGAGGGAGCCATCTTCCCCACTATAGAAATATAGATCCTCACTTTCTTTCTTCTTGCATGCAAGAATGAATAATTTCAAAACTTTTCTGCTCCCCAGGCAAGATTATGAGAACTATGAGAATTTTCCATTGATTTTTCACACTTTAGAAACTTTTAAATTTTACAAAGAGATTTGTGCAAACCCTCCACAAACCCTGAGCTCTGTGCAAAGCCAAACTTTTCATAGAAAGGAGTGCATTTTGTGGAAAATATGCAAAGTTCTGTGTAAAATGTTGGTTTTGAACAAAAAGCATAGCTCTAAGACTGTTAAGCAGAGATACTTGAAGCTTATTGTGCATACCAACAGGTCATTGAAGATGTGTATATTACTACTATTTTGTTTTAAGAAACAAATTAATTTAATTATTGCCAAACTCTTTGTAGCTTGCATTATCACAGTGAGTCTGCTAATCAATGATAGGTTCCAAAAAAGCAAATGAGCCCCTCGAAGGAACTCCTTAACAGTAAGATGCCTTTAGATTTGGTTGAAATTCTGCAGCTATTTTAGGATGGTCTAAACCAAACTTCTTAAACTGGCCCACTCACTTCTGGCTTCTCCAACACTCTAGCAAAACAGATCCTCCTGCCATGTAACCTACCTGTATTTGCTGGCTTATTAGATGCACTGGCATATAAGACACACCCCACTTTTCAAGGGGTATTTTTCAAGAATTTTTTTTTTTTTTTTTGCAAAATGTACAGGAAAGGAGGGGAAGGAAAGGAGTGTTCCACCAGGAGAGGAGGGGAATAAAAAGAGTGCTGCACCACTGCCCCTCTCTTCCTGTTTGCTTGGACAGAAACTCCCAGCAGAGTCAAAATGAACAAGAGAGAAGGGGAAGGTAAGAAGAAACTGTAGAAACATCTATCTATGTTCCTATAGATCAAGGCTTCCACCACCTCCTCCCTTCCTGACTCCTTTCACTCCCCTTCCCTTGCCTATGTTTTTAACATTGCCATATTTGCTGGTGTATAAGACTCACCCCATTTTCAGAGGATATTTTTAGGGGAAAAGGGTGTGTCTTATATGCCAGCAAATACGGTAACTGTCTGATCTGCCAAGTGTGTGAATTTGTTAATTCTAGGAGTGTGCATGTGTTAACCACAGAGGGAGAAGAAGGAAGAGAGGGTTCTTGACTTTGCTAACTGGGGTATTCTAGGGTAAGTAGTCCATAAACTAATTTTTCCAGGTTTTGGTAATGCTCCCTTTACATTCTCATGTCCTGCCCTTGACAGTTTGTCTTCATCAGGGGACAGACCAGTCTTACCAATGAAACTGTCAAAGCAGATGACTCACAGCCAGGCAAGTCCTCCTCCTGTTCAGTAGGTCAGGTTGGGTTCAGAGTAGAAAGAGAAGCTGGAAGAGAGGCTTTCCCGTCCCTGAGAAAGGCAGAGGTTCAGGTGTCTGGTCCATAGTGTTCCTCACAGATGAAGTGAGAGACTGCAATCTAGGTATGTGGAAGAGCACAGCTGTGGAACACTCTCCCTGAATAGTGGTTGGGACCTGAGTATTCGTTTAACATACAGCCTATAAAAGGAAGTTAAAATGACTAGCTACTTTGCTGAGTACAACTTTAGTCTTTCTCTTTACAGCTTGGCTAATGGAAGTGCGCGGATTTATGACCCCTGGACTGGTTATGACTGTGCTACCACTGCTCCTGGAATCCTGATTCCATTTTACAGTTTTGACCCATACCTCTTGCTCCTGACAACAGTTACTAACTCTTGGCTTCTAGATGAAAAGATAACAAACTCTGGACTTCTGAATCTTATCTGCAGTTAAGAAGAGGACATATATGCAGTATATGGCAAGACAGAGAAAGAGACTGACCAACCAACCTCTGGCAGATTTCCTGACAGCTGGGAAAGCCCACTGAGAGAATAGTAGAGCGGTGAAGATTCTGTGGAGTTTTCTCCTGGTGTGAGGATGTCCCAAATATTGCAGAATAATTATTGCGTGAAGGAAAACATGTGAGAATTTTGCACAGAAAATCCCATGCTTTCTGTGCTGAAAATGGGTTTCTGCATAGAAAAATATTTCCTGAACAGGAAACACATTTTCTACACAGAAAATATCTGTTTGCACAGTAAAGACATGTGTTTTTCTCTGCACAATAATTCCTCCACAAAACTTTGGAATGTTCAAATATAGAAAGAATTCTGTACAGAAATATTTGCTTTCTCCTGCAGTAGGAAGAAATTTGTACCAAGTATTCATCCTTTCACGTGACTATGAAATAGTCAAGACTTTACATCTCTAATCAGAATACAGTGCTTCCTTTAGAATGTAAGATGTATGAATATAGCTTAAGTAGTACTGCACTTGGAAAAGTTATGTCTTTGAACTGTAACTCCCAAAATCCTCCAGCCAACATGGCCAGCAGCTGGGGGATTCTGGAATGTGTGTGTGCTTTTTTAAAAAAACAACACTACCTTTTACAAATGCAGATGTAGCATAAAGGTTAATTTTGCCCTTGGTTTTGACCATGCAGAAAACAAGCAAAAACAGACCTGAATGTACATGGAAGGATAGCTTGTAAGTTCAAGTTAAGGTCATGACAAGATAAGATGCGAAAGCGCATAGAGAAGCATAGACTCTTGCCCTTACCCTTCTGTTACTATTATGATGTCTGGGGGATAAAAGCTGGCGGATGTGTCAGGAAAGATGATTCTTGGATTTTGATTTCAGGGAAGCACCCTTAAGGGGGATTGTACAATAAGGAGCTAAATTGTGGAAAGGTCGGTGGAGATGAAATCATAGTAATATATAGTACTTTTAGAAAAGGTGGGTGAATCATTATTTTTACAAGGTCAAAAGTTTCATTAAACTAGCTTATTATTTTGTGCACCACTTCCTTTTGATATCTTTGGGAAGAATGAACATTTTGGAAGATGAAGGGGTGGGGAATAATCAAAATGTGTGGGGTATAATTTTGAAACTGTATGAAAGCTTTTGGTGCAGGTATGCAAAAACAATCTATAAACCAGCTTGTCCATACATGAGTGACTGATACTAAATAGGGAAGGCCAGAAAGAAAGATCAAGAAAGATTATAATGCTCTTTACAGACAGAAATCGAAGAAGTGCAGTTGTGGCACTTTTGCACTTACAGTGCTAGTTTTCTTTACACGACAGTCCTACAAATGTCAATTCAAAAGTAAGCCCCATCGGGTTTGATGAGACTTACTCCTATGTAAATGTATGTAGGACTATGTGTTCATGTACCTTCAAGTTGTATGTCAACTTAGGGTGACTCCATGAATTACATAGGTTTTTCTTAGGCAAGGAATATGCGGAGGGTTTTGCCAGTTTATTCCTTTGAAATGTAGCCTACAGCACCAGGTATTCCTTGGCGGTATCCCATCCAAGTACAAACCAGGGCTGACCCTGCTTAGCTTCCAATATCAGACAGGATCTAGTGCCTTTAGGGTATTTAGGCCCTATATAAGACTAGAGATGGGTAAATGTGTCAGTTTTACATTCTTCCACACCAGCAATATAACTGTAGGTAGAAGCAAAATGAGGGTCTTCCCCCCATTAAGAATCTGCCCCCATAATAAGTAATATGGTTCAAGAAACTAAAAAAGGTATAAAAGGTGTAATAAATTCACAAAACAAATTTAGTTTAATGAAGGAGATTGTAGATAAGGTAGCAGGAATATCCTGAGTTTCAAAAGGCGGGGGGGAGGAAGGATTGATGAGAAAATTTTAGAATATATGTTTAGTAGGGGGGAAATAAGTAGGAAATTGGGTGGTGGGATTTGATATGAATGAATGAATGAACGAACTTATGTATGTATAGGTAATAAGAATTATAAAAGTTGGGTAGAGGGGGAGTATTGATTAGGAAGGAAGGGGGAGGGAGGTGAAGGGTAAGGGGGGAAGAATGTGTGGTTTATCACATTGATTTTGTGTTGTATAAATGTTGCACTGATAATGTTTGTTATAAGGTCACAATGTTATATGTATTTGATAAATATGTTTTGTATTTTTATATTTTTTCAATAAATAAATTAATATAAAAAAATAGAATCTGCCCCCATGACATTTTCCTTCAGTCCCCAAATTTCTAGTATTACAGTAAGTTAAAACTTCAGTTGAGCAAATATTTAGATATACTTTCGCATCCAAAGAAAGAGCAAAATGGCTAAGAAAATGAGAACACAGCAAAGAAGAAGAGTTTTAGGCATGAACCAATTTCACTGTGTCACTGTCTGCAATTCTTGAAATTTGGAGACCTGAAGGAAAAATTTATTAGTGGGGGCAGAATTTTTATTTGGGGCCAAAGCCCTCATTTTGCTCTTTGTCCTGAAGCTACGCTGCTGTTCTACATACAGATTTTATAAACAGCAAGTACTTTCCATCCTGAATCTCAAGTTTGCAAATTTTGGCAAATTTCTTAAAAACCAAAAGGGAACAAAATTATTTCTGATTGGCACTGGCCAGATTCCCAACATTGAGAGTACCATGGTGCACCTGCCTGCCAGGAAGCTATTAAAGCAGAGGAGCTTTCTGCAAAAAGGAGGTGACAAGCCTAATTTAGCACTAGCATGGTTGAATATGCAGGGATTGAAATTTAGGCTTTTGAGACCTCAGCACTCAAAGCTCTGTCCCTGGATCGATGAATCTGCCAATTCCAGTTTCTTTGACATTTGGGTTTTTTTAAATCTCAATTTCTGTGTGTCCTGAATATGTAGGCATAAGTGAATTCAGGTAAATTCTTATGAAACTTGAAATGAAATCCTTGCCCATAGCTTTACGTAATCTCTGACTGTCCCAGTTTGGTAGGGATGGTCTCAACAATTCCTCTGGCATCTTGCTTTTTAGCAGCTTTTAAAAAGTCCCAGTTTCTTTCTCTTTTACTCATTTTCCCCTTGGTCAGCTTACTTCGATTGCTGCAAACTGAGTTCAAAAGTCAAAAGAAGTTTGTGCTCAATAAATTCAGCAAGGGAGGGTGAGTTCAGGCAAAAGTAAACTACGACAGCCTCTCCTACTTTGTAGGTTATTCTTCATTAATTACTTTTGCCATTTTAATCATAGTCTGATGTTGCTTGGCCACAAGTGACCCAGTTTTCATCTGTAAAATATTGGAGAGTATGCCTCTGTGAAACTATAACCATAGAGAAAGGAACATCAGAGACTCACTGTAATCTCTTTAAACATGGGTTGTTTGATCATACTCAGTTTCTGTGCATCACCAATCACAGAGGGAAGTAGTTTTGGTTTCCAAAGCTCCATTTGGATTCCACCAAAGCTCTCTCTCTGCAGAGAAGATGAAGGTCTAGCGCTAGTTCCTGCTAGAGGCATAAATCTTCACTATTTTTTTTTCATGCAAGGGCAATAATTTCTACAATATTCTCCCACTGGGTCAGATTATGAGAGGTTTTGTATATTTTTGATGATTTATTTTTGAAAAAGAAATTGTTTCTGCAAAACTCCTTGTTTTGTGAAAGACAGCCACAATTCTATATAGCATGGCCTATGCTGCATACCATTATGCATAGTTAGCTACATAGCAGAGGTGCTATAGAATCTTCCTAATGAATTGAAAACATGTATATCAGGGTACCACAATGGGTATCTTCCTGGCTTCCCATGTGGTAATGATGTAGCAGCTCTGCACTGAAAAAGGATGCTGTGAAACTGCTCAGTTCTATTTCCTACAAATGTAAGTCCACCTACATGAACATAAGTCCTGAAGAGCTTCGGTTGGCCCCCTATCTTCTCTCTGCTTTCTTTCCACCACCAGGAAAAGACCACTAAAAAAATAAAATAAAAAAAAATGACAGCCATTCATAGTGACAGAATGACCTTTTAATGAGGTGTGTCATGTTTTCATACTTTTTACTTAGTTTTAGTTTGGTTTAAATTGTTTTAGCTTGGTACATTTAACAAAACTGTTTGTTTAATGTTTTTTCACTTTTGTATCAAACAAGTTTTAGCTGCATTTTGTTAAAATTTGTTGTAAGTAGCCTTAGGTCCTGTACTGAGAGAAAGGTGAGATATAAATTCAGTAAATAAATAAGATTATGACATTCAGTGGGTGCAAAACAGGCAAATCTGCGCTCGTGTACAGCTTATTACCAGACACATTCTAGCTAACGCTAAAGAAACCACAGTCTCTTGAGATTCAAGTTTGTGGACTAGGACCATTGTTATGAACTGACAACTAGCCTAACTTCATAGATGTACAGTTTCATGGGATTTCTCTGTCCATAAATCAAATTTATTTTTCAGTAGTTAACTCTGAGGCTGCCAGTCTGGGATGGCAAATGTTGTACAAAAATACAACCCGTCGCCCAAAGAACAGAAGCTCCATTTGTCATTTGTAGAGTTAGTGAAATGAGATGCCAATTATTTTGATGAGCATAGAAAAAGTTACCTATTTCCCAGTTAACATACTATTCTGGCTGAGGGTTGGCTTGATGGCCATCTGGTCTCTTCCAGCTCTATAATTCTATGGCAAGGAGATTATGTTATGGAGGTTGGAGATGTGACTCACTCACTAGACCCTTTAAAGCCTTCCTTTTTGCAGGGAGTGATAGGCAATTAACCATTACAGATACTTGGAAAATCAGTCCAACTCTTTTGCCAGAGTAAAAACTAGGAATGGAATGGGAACTTGAAAATTTTGTCATTCTTCATGAGAAAATCTGTCTTAAACCATCAGGAAACCCCACCAAGACAAGAGTCGACCACAGTTAGGTTTTTTGGGGGGAGGGACATTGGGGAAAAAATTGCACAAAAAGTGGCTTTTTGCATTAAAAAAACCCCAGAAAACACAGTGTTGGGCACATATTACACTATCTGTGAAAAAGTTGTTGGCTGGAATTCACTTCAGTGTCCATGCTGGCTAGGGAATTCTGGGAGTTGTAGTCCAAAACTAACATTGCCAACCTATGTGTGTGCACAGAGCTATGATTAGCTGAGACTGAAGCTCAGCTTAAGCATTTCTGAAAGGGGTTAAGCAACCATGTGGTAGTGGGAAGCACTAGGAAACTCTTCCCTCTGGTTTCATCTCCCCATTCATGCCTAGACACTGGTAGGGAAGGTGACATCAGCATTTGTTCAATTAAGCATTTCAGGAAAGTTTGAATAGGGCTTGGCATGTATATCTGGGTTTACATTTCTGCTAAACATGAGCCATGAACTGTCTGGACTGGGACTGGAAAGGCCCTATTTCAAATCCTTACTTAACTGTGAGGCTCCCCTAGCCAATATATTTCAGCCTAACCTACATCACAGGTTTGTTGTGATGAGAAAAAGAGTGGGTGGAAGGCCTGGTGGAATAGCATTGCTGAGGAATCACAACAAAAATAGACCAACCTAAAGCTTGTTCTTCAGAGTTTTAAAGGTGGAATAGCAAGGGTCGCCCAGGGCTCAGAGCTGATTTAACAGCTGCTGGCAACTGAGTGGAGTGAAGAAATTTTGTATCTTTGAGTTTCTCATGTATTTCTACCATGTTCAGAATGTTCACAGCTATGAGATAACATTAGATATAGGAAGCAGTGTGGAAACTGATAATATAATTCAATTAACTGTTAATGATGATGTTCATCATATTCAATAGTAATAATACTGTATTCATTCTATTAGAAGCTTGGCCTGATTTGCTCTCTTGGGTACCAAATCAAGAGAGCAAATCAGGCCAGGCTTCTATAGAATGAATATAATACTACTAGTACTGACTGTGATGAAAATCATCATGGTAAGCAAACCAAGAGAGCAAACCATTTTTAGCACAGTAAAACTGTTACAGTTATGTTCAACATTTTTGTTTAAGATTGGGTAATTTCTGCCAAGCCTTCACTTCCTAGACTTGGTCTGCTTTACATAGCTGCTTTGGTTAATAAGGCCAAAGGTCTTGAGGTCTTTGGGGGAATGATGGCATATAAATATTACCATAATGTTTTCCAATTGTTCTTGTTTGCCAAGAAGATCTACAAGTTTTGACTTTTCATGTCCCTTTCCATGTGTATCTGTGGCTTTACTTATTTTTGCTTATTTCACATATTATTAGCTTACTTTTCTTTTTGAGAGAAAACTAAGCTGGCAATTATTTTTGTGTGCTTTTTTAGTATGCGTTGTGTGCACAGGTGTGTATGCATGTGCATCTGTTGGAGGTATGTGTGGAGAGACTCAGGCAGTGATTTTTCACATCAAATCTGGGGTTCCTCAAGTACACTAATGTCCTTATTTCCTCCCTGTGAAATCTTGGTGGTACATAATAATCCACATTGTGTTAGTGACTTCTTTTGGTGTAAGTGCACCTTATCCATTTCTGCATGAGCTAATAGAAATGGTGCAAAGCGTCCTCCACAGAGGATGTCTGCACCTGAGAGCAGACTGGGTCGGACTTACTTGGCATAGATCCGCACCTCAGCCCACTCCAGAATGACCCCAAGTGGTCGTCAAGCGTGCTTTTGAAATACCGCTTAATACAGGCCTTTCAAAAGCACAGAGCACGCCATTCCGTGCCTGCTCTCCGGTGCAGATTTGCAGACTCGCACCAGTGCGAGCCTGTGATCTGCCAGGGGTGGGCTTTAGGCTAGCAAGCTTCAGCGGTTGGTCAAGACGCTCGACCAACCAGAAGCTGCCATTTTCGTTCCCAGAGCATTGCGGAGCAACAAGCACACACTGCTCCAGAGCAGCGTGGACTGGACTGGGGAGCCAAGAAGTCCAGTAAGTAGTGGCGTGGGGCGATTCCCTTGCCCCGTGCGGAAATAGCCTAAGTCCCTTTTTGGATAGGGCACAGAAGGCTATCCTCTTGCCTTAAACCTTCCTTGCTCAGCAGTTGTCAAGTACCAGGAGGGACTGCTGCTTTTTCCTATCCTCCAACAGTTCCCACTTGCCAGGGACAGTCCTGATTAATTCTCTGTCATCCCACTTTTTCAGCTGCTTTTAAAATGCCCCAGTTTTCCCTCCTTTCTTCTCCCACTTTCCTCCTTCATCTTCAGCTTAGCGAAAGCAGTTTGTGCTCAGCTCAGTGGGAGAAGAGGAGAAGCTGACTATTGCCCTTATCCCTAGGCTCAGGCAAAAGCAAACTGCTGGAGCCTTTCCTAGCTTGTGTGTTCTTCCTCATTAATAACTTTTGCATCTTGATCACACTTGGCTGTTGCTTGCCCATGTGTGTGTCCCATCTGTGAAATGTAGAAAGGTATACTCCTTCTTACTAGAGGGAAAGTGAGGAAGAGGGGAAGAAATTTAGATGGTGGAGATTTGGCTGCTTGGGGCTCCTGAGGGAAGGAAAAATGCTCTCAGAGTATAGAGAGCATACCCTCATATCTTCCTCCCCAACTGAGTTGAAAGCAGCTGCTTCTCTAAGGTCTGAATTACCTTCTCATCCCTCCCTCCTCTGCTGGAAAGTGACAGCAGCAGGGACCCAACCCAGGACTTGACAGTGGTGGGAGGATGCATAAATACATGTGCAAAGTGATGTGCACATGTAGGATCTGAGCCAGTGAGTGAAGGAGCTCTGAATTATATCAGAATGCTTAGACTCAAAATGTCTCATTTGGCATGTGCAGATTTGAATAACAGGACATTCCTAAATACCAAGAGTTCAATTGCACTATAAAACTGCCATGCTGTTGTTGTTGTGAAGCCTAATGACTATTTATATTAATCTCTACAATATCATGCATTAACATAATGAACACACGTCCTTGGAAAAGATGTACTGCCTTGAGTTCCTTCGTGAGCCTAACTAGCAAACCAGCTATTAAGTGCTGCTGGCGACCCAACCTGCTGGGATTTAGAAGCCTGTTACAAATGAAGTTGAGAGCTGCAGCTATTCTTTGCAGGAATAAGTAGGTTTGTGGTTGTAATTTATTCATATGGTTCACTGTGCAGACCTGCTTTGCTTCATTGGTGGGTGATAAGGTATTATTATTACCATTATCATTATGAGTCTCGCAGTGGTAATAGAGGGTGAAATACTGGGTATGTTAATGTTTGTGTGTGTTGTAGATTCATGTGGTTCTGGAACAGGAGTTATCCCCACTGACTCTTCGTTCTACATTGAAAGCAGGAAGGAGCCAAGAACTGTAAATCATGCAGTGGTAAAAGGAGAATGAAGTGTAAAGGAAGCAGGTAGGTGGAAGGGATTCAAGAATGGGTAGTTGAGGGAAAGACTTTCAGACAGTGGTGTGGAACCTGTAGTTCTCCAGAAGTTAGTGGACTCTGGTTCCCATCAGCCCTAGCCAATATGGCCAGTAACATTAAAATACCAGAGAGAAGGAGACTTGTTTTATAAAAAGGAGTTAAGATGTCATCCTTCTGTCAGTGTTTAGGGTGATGGTCTGGCTCAAAACAAAGAGATAGATAATCACTAAGGAGCAGATTATATGCATTTTGGCTCTCATGTGTTTGTGTACCAAGCTCAGATTATCTGAAGGACTATAATGAGCCTGCCCACATCTTGATATCTTCTCTCTGTCTCAACACCCTCGTAGCTACATCTAGTGGGGACATATGAGAAGGTCTTCTTGCTGGCTGGTTCAAGCTTCTGGAACTGCTTTCCTAGGCCCTTTCTGCAGCTTACTGGATCCCAGTGGCACCCTGTGGGGATCCTGGTAAAGCCTCTCCTGGGAAGGGAGCACAACAAGGGTGCCCCTCTCCCCACCACCTGCCTGCAGGAATGTAGGAGGCACAATGGCCACACTTCTTTCTTCTGCAGCACATCCAGGCACTGTCCCAGGCTGCACTGGAGCAGGAAGAGCAGCCATTGTGCTTCCCGACCCTGTGCAGCTCAAGTAAGTGCGGTAAGTGATTTTTGGCTTGATCATGCCACCTGGGGACGAGAGAATGACAGGACATGGAGAACATTGTACATAAGCATTGTCCAGGTCCTGTCTTTTTCCTGTCCCCAAGGTGAGACAATGATGTCCTGCAGAAAGGGCCTTCAACAGGGTAATCTGGCATCCTTCTTCCTATCCTTTCATAGGCAACTGAGGATCTTTCTATTTAGGCAGGCCTTTGAGGTGTGACTGCTCAGGGAGAAACTGCCTTTCATGTGACTGTTCCTCTTTTTAACACATATGCTTCTAACTGCTCTTAATTTTATCGATTGGTTAATTTTATTGATTTTATTGATAATTTTCAAATTTTAACTTATATTTTGAACTGTTTCTGTTTTAACTTTGTAAAATGCCTTGAGTTTCAGACTAGGGAAGAAGCAGGATATATGTAAATAAATACATACATACAGGCTTCCCCCACTTATCTGACAGGTTAGGAACCAGAGCACTGTCAGAAAATGGAATTGGTTGAAAAGTTGAAGCTGTGTACTGTTCTGTAGGGAGTACAAAGGACTTGTGGAGGCTCATTTGTTATTAACTGCATGCCCACTGCTTGCAGAGTCTTTCAGCTAGCTTGGCACCTTCCTCTCCCAGCTCATTTCCAAGCAGAACATTCATGCGATCAAGACTCTGTAGGCAAGAACTCATGAAAGAGTGGAACTTCTGTCAAATTCATGGAACTCATCCTCAGTTTGAAAGCATCAAAAGAGTGAGTTATCAGAAAATGGGGCATTGAAACTTTTCAGTCTGTGGTTCATACAGCTGGCACCTCCCTGTGAACCTCTCCAAGTCACAAGCTCAGCCACTGCTGCACCACCCAATAGTTAATCACTTGAGAGCCAACGAGCACCCAAAGTTATATCTAAGAGGAAGAGGATTGTAGTAGCAGTGGGGAGTAAGAGGTAAGAGGTGTATTTTCTTCTGAAATTAAGGAAAGCTTTAATGATTTTTTTTTAAATTCTCAGAAAGAGAAAAGTCAAAAGAGAAAGAGAGTAGAAAGAAACAGTAGATGCTGTGTATCTGCATAGAGTATCCTTGTATTGCGGCTTATTGACCTGTAGATGGCAGCCTTCTTTAGAACTTTCCAGACTGACTTTGAAAAACTTTCCAGAGTGACTTTGCCCATACAGAATAAGGAAAGGGTATAAAGATCTCCCCTCTTACTGAGAAGCAGTATCCTACTCTCTCTCTCTGTCCTGTTCTCTGAAGAAGGAGCTCTAGAGAGGAAAACACAACATGGAGCTGCTTACAAACTCACTGAATAAATGAATATACTATATTAGCATTGTCTCAGTTGTTTAGGGAAGGTTAGGTAATTCTGCCACCTAGTGATGAATTTGGTACAGCAGGCTATAAACAAATTGTAATTTCAATGAAAAAATAATGTTCTTATTAGTTAAGAGGACAAAATAACCCAGAGATGCACTTACATTAAATTATGTTTTAGACACCTAAGACATCTAAGTTTAGAAGCTATGGCAGCTATGTTTTATTATGATAGATGGAGTCATATGCTGTGAAGAAGACTTTGACAAAAACACATTTATAGTCCACTGAATATGTCTTTGGCTGAAGTACATTTACCATAGTTTAATCTTTGATGTTGCCTAGGTAAATTTAAGGACACTTAAATTTAAATTTAAAGACACCGATTTTTTATGCTTTTATTACTGATGCTGAACTAAAGTGCCACCAAGTTACTATTTATGTTACATGTTTTGTTTGTTGTTGTTATGTGCTTTCAAGCATATAAATATCCCAGAAAGATTTTCAAATTTTTAAACAGGTTAAATTCACTTCTTTGAACACCACACATGAACACAGAGATGTTGGAAAAAATTGTTAGGTCTGAATTTTTGCATGAAGTTTTTCAAATTCATATGCAAGCCTGAACGAACTTGCATTCGAATTTTGCTCTCCAATTCATAACTCAAAGTATGCAGAAAAATGCATTAGGAAAAACTGCACAAAAATGAACTTATTAGGGGAAGGTGTTCAGAAAACAGGTTACATTGGAGGAACTGCTTTTATGAAATCGCTAGTAGTTTATGTAATCTGCCTTCAGATCATTCTCAACTTATGGTGTCCCTGTTCTAGAGTTTCCTTGAGAAGATGGAAATTTGCCATTGCCATCCTCTGAAACTGAAGGAGTGTGACTTGCCCAAGATCCTTCAGTGTCTTTCCCTGGCTGAACACGGTTTTGAAACCTGGTCTTCCGGAATTATAATTCATTATTCAGGCAGCTACCCCACTCTGGCTCTACTTATGTCATTATACATGTATCCCACCCCACCGCAGGTATAAGGCCAAATTATATGGATATAGTGTAACGTCTGCCCCCTCAAGACTGTTCTGTTTCATTTTCTCTGTCTTTATGCTTAGCACTGGTGCACCAGATGAGAACAAAGTTATACTCACAGCGCACAGCTTACCAAGTGCCCTCCAGTTCAATTGACACAGATATATTAGTCTCTATCATACTTTGATCATCTTTTTGGTGTAACAATTAGGGCTTGTTTGAGCAGCCAAGTGATAGGAATCCTACTTGTTTCAGCTTCTGCTTTGATTGTGTGCTCTGAGGGGTTACTCAGAGGCTGCAGTGAGTGGAAAGAAGAACAGAGCTGCTACTTTAAAAAAAGGAAAAGGAAAGATGGCTTTAGCTTAACTTGCACCTTTTAAATCTTTGAATAAATGATCATCATAAAAGAAAAGAAAAAAAAGAGGGTTCTAAATTGTTACATTTGATACAAAGGATAAATTCTGTTTCACAAAACAGTGACTTGTAAATGACTCTGAAACAGTAAATAAGGCCTTTTGAAATATATGATCCATGTGATCCAGGAGGTCAGGATGCTGAGTCAGCAGCCTTTGAAGCAGACATGGATCCTACAAAGCAATCTTTTCAGCCTTGAGAATCTTACTCTCTCAAGTGCTTCTGCCCGCTTTCTTTCTACCTTTCTCTTACAAAACAAATAAAGCAAAAATTGCCACAGTGGCAATAGAGTGACCCACCTTTGTGGATATAAATCTTAGTGGTCTTTGCCCTCAAATGCAAGGTCAACTTGACAGCACATAAAAACCAAGAGGACCAGAGGAAGGGCTAGAGGGCACTACTGGCAAATGGAAACCAAACCCTATGAGGAATGAGGGAGGGAGCAGGGTATGTTTAGCTTGGAGAAGAGAAGACTGAGAAGCGACATGATAGTTATCTTTAAATATCTGAAGGGATGTCAGATGGAAGATGGAGCAAGCTTGCTTTCTGTTGCTCCAGAGATTAGAACATGAACCAGTACATTAAAGTTAAAAGAGATTCCACCTAAAGATTAGGAAGAACTTCTCTATGGTAAGAGTTGTTTGCCAGAGGAATGAACTGTCCCAGGGCATGGGGCACTTACTTTCTATGGAGGTCTTTAAAAAGAGGTTGGACAAGTATTTTTCAGGAGTGCTTTAGCTATGTATTCCTGCATGGCAGGGGATTGGACTTGATGGTCCTTATGGCCCCTTACAGCCAGGACCACCTTATCCATTAGGCACTTTGGGCATACTGACTTGGGCCTACAAAAATGTTAGGGCCTATGAAAACAGGATTTGGGGGCCTGCAAAAACATCCCCAGTGGTACATCACATTGAAGCAGGGAGTCAAATACAAGAGTACCTAGGGCCTATGAAAATCTTAATGTGGCTCTGCATCTAGCGCTAAGATTCAGTGGTTCTTAGCTTTGAAGAAACTGTGTAGGATACACCCAGCATCTTTTAGATGTGAGTCTGAATTGTTAACCAGATTACCTGTATTTCCTGATTATTGCATAGTATGAGGGAGTGGATATGTAGCCAGACTGGTAATAAAGAAGACAGGGAAAGACTTGGATGAATACCTTGCTGGAAAACAGTATGTGTGAAAGGGATCTTGGATTCTTAGTTAACCACAAACTGAACATCAGTCAGCAGTGTGATGCGGCAGCTAAAACAGTCAATGCAATTCTGGGCTGCATCAATAGGAATATACTGCTGAGATGAAGGGAAGTAATGGTACTACTCTATTCTGCTTTGTTTAGACCTCACCTGGAATACTGTGTCCAGTTCTGGGTATCACAATTTAAGAAGAACATTGACAAGCTGAAACACGTCCAGAGGAGGGCAACCAAAATAGTGAAGGGTCTGGAAAACATGCCCTATGAGGAGCAGCTTAGGGAACTAGGTATGTTTGGCCTGATGAAAAGAAAGTTAAGAGATGACATGATAGCTATGTTTAAATATTTGAAAGGATGTCATTTTGAAGATGGAGCAAGCTTGTTTTCTCCTGCTCCAGAGACTAGGACACAGAGCAATGGATTCAAACTACAAGAAAAGAAGTTTCCCCTAAACATCAGGAATAACTTCCTGATGGTAAGAGTCATTTGACAGTGGAACATGCTGCCTTGGAGTGTGGTGGAGTTTCCTTCTTTGGAGGCTTTTAAACAGAGGCTGGATGGCCATTTGCTGGGGTTGCTTTGAGTGTGTGTTCCTGCATGGCAGGAGGTTGGACTTGATGGCCATTGTGGTGTCTCCCGGCTCTATCATTCCATGACTCTATGGACTGGAAGCAACAGTAATATACACACACTATCCTTTCTACCAAAGTGGCTCTTTAGATGTTGCTAGATTCCAGCTCCCATCACCAGCCAGCTAGCATGGACAGTAGTCAGGGATGACAGCAGTTAGCATCCAACAGTATCCAACACCAGTTTTATTGGCTTATCATAAATGTTCCCTTTTCCTTTCTATTGTACTACTGACCTATATTCTGAAATGATTCCACTGTGCATTTCCTGGCTTCACTTTTTATCACTGGCTTCAAAGAGTTCTGTGCCACTGGAAAGTGGGGCACTGAAGGGTGATGTATCCAGCCGCCTCCCTCCAGTGAAGTGGGGTGTGATGGGCAGAAGTAGGGACTGTTGCAACTCCTCGTCACATCTTGACTCACCTCTGGAAGGATGGATGTGTCATTCTTCAGTGCCTTGCTCACCTGTACGACACAACTCATTTGTGCAGTACAGCTTCCTGGCTCTGAAAGTAAGTTTTAAGGACATTTGTGGTCACGGCAAAGGTGCAACAGTCTTAAATGTGGATATGAGACAGCTATGTAGCTGTAAGTCTGCCTTACAACACTGTAACTTCCTACCATCAGATGCTGAGATGAAACTGCTAAAAACAAGGTGGAAAAAGCAGATAAAATCTGACCAAAAAGAAAACATTCCCAAGTTCTTGGAGGGCCAGTACAGGTACAAGTTCTGTTGTCTCTCTGTTATAACGTTACTCCTCTTCAGAAAAGTCTGTTTGTAATTATTCATTCCCAGTTGAAAAATTAATTTCCACATATAGTTGAGTAACCTCATCATCAAGATTAACATACCAGTGAGATTTATGACCTGTTTTCTTCTGGCATTCATAGAATCATAGAAATGTAGAGTTGGAAGAGACCCCAGGGGCCATCCAGTCCAACCTCCTGCCATGCAGGAACACCTTCAAAGCATTCCTGACAGATGACCGTCTAGCCTCTGCTTAAAAACCTCCAAGGAAGGAGACTCCACTACACTCCGAGGCAGTGTATTCCACTGCCGGACAGCCCTGACTGTCAGGAAGTTCTTCCTGAGGTTCAGGTGGAATCTCCTTTCCTGCAGCTTGAATCCATTGCTTCTTGTCCTGGTCTCTGGAGCAGCATCCCAAAATGCTGCAGAGGAATTATTCTATGGAGAAGTACAAGTGTGAGGGAGTTTATGTCTTCCTCCTCAATTTCCTGTAGGAAACAGGTTTTCTGCACTGAAAACAGTTTTGTTGTGCAAAAGAAACATTGCATTTGGTTGTCTCCACAGAATAACTCCTCTGCAATGCTTCTGGTTGTTGAATATCTGTTTTCTTCCGCAGTGGGGAGAAAACTGCTGTAATTATTCATCCTCACATACAAGAGTGAAATACTGAAAGATTTACATTCCTGCTTCCTGAAGCTGATTGAGGTCTACATCAAATGGCTTGTTCAGTTGTCTTCTGTAGGAGCACATACAACGACTGGACTCAGTAAGTTCACAGCACGGGACAGCCGTTTTGGGTGACTGACTTCTGCTTAGGAGAACATCTGATTTCAGCTGTTATAAGCTTACTCTTATTTGATATTTATAAGTAAAAAGAGTAATAAGTGCAAACTTGAGAGGTTTCAACTCCATTGTCCCTTACCGTTTTCTGGCAAATTTACTGACACCAGCTTAAGTACTGTAAGCTGCAGAGCGGGAAGAATGAGGGAGGGGAAGCCTGACAATGAAAATTTATTTATTCATTTCATTCATACACAGAACCCCATAGAACAAACTGAATGAGGAAAGAAAGCTCATGCAAATACATTTCTCTGTTTTAAACCAATCTCCGTACTATTGGGTGGAAGCATATCATTCCAAGAATGGAGAATTATTACTGTAATAAAAACAAAATAATCATATACAAAAAGGATTTTTCAAGAACAATTGAATCCCTTTGTCAGCATAAACAGACTACAGCAGAATGAATGTTAGATTTGTATGTTTGTTTATTTTTTGGGTAGCAATGAAATTGTTTAGCTATTGCTGGATATTTCTGAATCTAATCCAGATGCTGTGTTGATCATACTGCACTTTCACATCAACTGGGCAGATGATCAGGTGACTGAAGAAACCAAATAAGATTTCATCTAGAGATATAAAACATCTGACTGGCTTGGTTAATCTGCTCAGTATGCCACTAGTCTACTTGCTTATCTGTTTGATGCAGAGAGAAGAATCTACCTATCTAATACCTGCCTTTTTGCATATGGCTAGCCTCCAAACAATAGAATTTGTAGTGATTCAGTATGCACCGTTGATGGAAGTTTTTATTGTTGTTGTTGTGTACCTTCAAGTTGTTTCTGACTTCAAGTTGTTTCCTACCCTGGTCTCTGGGGTTTGAGGTCCAGTGCTCAAACCACTACAGTGGAAGTCTTTAGATAGGGACAAATTCTCTTAATTCTATATTCATTGCCAGTTTCATGGCACAATGACATAAGTTGTCAGTAAGGGATAAATAACACATGAAGCAAAAAGAAATCGTTGTGATTCTCCTGTTCAAACTATTATAGAATTAATTTGCTTCCCTATCTTTATAGCATTGTTATTTGTATTTTATGTTGTATTTCAAGCTAAGATAGGATCATTCATACTTCCTGTAAATCATTGCTCTTTATCAAGCCTTTAAAACAGCTTTTCTAATGTAAACTCATATTTTGTAGCTTCCTTGTCTCCCTTTCATCTTTTCCTTTTTGTTTTGTTTTGGCATAATCTACTGTGGAAGAATATAGGAATTAATATTATCTAACCTGAATTGCTATCATGCTCTCGAAGAGTTCTTCCCTCCAAACTGAGCCACACATTTCAGAAAACGACAGGAGGTCTTTTATGGTAACAAATGGATTGTATGCAGTGATACATTTTACTGCTCTGTTCACTTTTATCTTACGCATTTAATCACATTGGTTCTCAGTTGCTAGGGATTTTTTTTACAGATTTCCCCCCCCTTTCTGCTGCATAACAATACATTTGGAAAGCTGTTTAGATGATTTCCTACTAATTGCAGTTGTCAATTTATTAAAGTTTTTTTTTTTCTGAGTTTTTTTGCACCAATTGATTAACTGGTTAAATGATAGCTGAAGCAGACAACCTAAAGCTCTTTTGTTGTGTACCTTAAAGTTGTTTCCAACTTATGGCAATCCTGAGGTGAATCTATCATGCAGGTTTCTTGGAAAGATTTATCCAGAGAGAGTTTACCATTGCCTTGCTTTGAGGCTGAGGGAGTGTGACTTGTCCAAGTTACCCAGTGGGTTTTCATGGCTGAGCCATTTCCTCAATCAATGCTCAACCTACTACACCACACTGGTTCAAAGATTATAGTGTATAGTTGGTCCTCCACATTCACTAGGATAGGGGCGCAAGACCCTCACAAAAGGGTAAAAATCATAAATATCAAAATGTGTCTGTCTGTCTGTGGGACGGGCTCCAAGGCTCGGTGGAGAGAACAGGCACCCAGGGTCCAAACCAGGTCAGGGAAAGATAGCCTTATCCTTCCTCTCTGTTGCCCATCTCCTTTCTCAGGTGAGTGGGGGCACTGGAACAGGGTTTGTGATGCTGAGAAATTGGGTGACAAGCTATCTTAAGTTGGCCAGGCAGTGGTTGGAGGAGGACCAGAGAGGGTGTTTTAAAGGGCTGGGCAGCCTGATTGGAGCCACAGAGAGGCAAGCTTCCCTTGGAAGAAAAAGGATCTGTGGTGTGCGTGGGGGGGGGGAGTGCAGAGGTTGGATAAACTCACAAATAATCAAATCATTGAAAGTCAAACCCACAAATGTGGAGTGCCAAGTGCACCAGTATTATATCCTTGAATTACTTTCCTTCTCATTTAGTGAGCTGTGCATACTACAGTGGTCCCTCAGTATCTGCTAGGGTTTGGTTCCAGACACTCCTGCCCCTCCCATGAATACCAAACTTTGTGGATGCTGAAATCCTGTTACCCCAAAAGATGGGTGGCTTAGAGGACCACCTGCAGTGTTAGAGGCTCTCTGGAATGATGGGGAATTATTAGCTCAAAGAGAGGCCTGCAAGAGGGGGGTAACCTTACAGGATTTTTCCACCTATGCGTACCATAGAATCATAGAATTGGAAGAGACCCCAGGGGCGCTCAAGTCCAACCCCCTGCTATGCAGTAACATCCATCAAAGCATTCCCAACAGATGGCCATCCAGCCTCTACTTAAAAATCTCCAAAGAAGGAGAGACCACCACACTCCGAGGCAGCACATTCCACTGCCGGACAGCTCTGACTGTCAGGAAGTTCTTCCTGAGGTTCAGGTGGAATCTCCTTTCCTGCAGCTTGAATCCATTGCTCCTTGTCCTAGTCTCTGGAGCAGCAGACAACAGGCCTTCTCACTCTTCAACATGACATCCCTTCCAATATTTAAACATGGCTATCATGTCCCCTCTTAACCTTCTCTTCTTCAGGCTAAACATACCCAGCTCCCTAAGCCGTTCTTCATAGGCCATGGCTTCCAGACCCTTCACCGTTTTGATCACCCTCCTCTGGACACATTCCAGCTTGTTGATATCCTCTTTGAATTGAGGTCCCCAGAACTGGACACAGTATTCCAAATGAGACCTAACCAATGCAGAATAGAGTGGTACCATTACCTCCCTCGATCTAGACACCATACTCCTATTGATGCAACCAAGAATCGTGTTGGCTTTCTTGGCTGCCACATCACACTGCTGACTCATGTTCAGCTTGTGGTCTACCAAGACTCCTAGACCCCTTTCACATGTACTGCTATCCAGCCACACGTCCCCCATCTTCTATTTGTGCATTCCATTTTTTCTGCCTAAGTGCAGGACCTTACATTTCTCTCCATTGAAATTCATTTTGTTAACTTTGGCCCAGCTCTCCAATCTGTCAAGGTCATTTTGAAATTTGATCCTGTCCTCTGGTGTATTAGCAACTCCTCCCAATTTGATATCATCTGCAGATTTGATTGGCATGCCCTCCGCTCCTTCATCCAAGTCATTGATGAAAGATTTTGAATAGCACTGGGCCCAGGACACAACCCTGTGGCACCCCACTAGTCACTTCTCTCCAGGATGAAAAGCAGCCATTGGTAAACACCCTTTGGGTTCAGTTGGTCAACCAATTACAAATTCACCTAATAGTAGCCCTTGTCAATGTCAGGTGGCAGCTAAGCAGACACAGAGGCAGGAGCTGGGTTTATGGCTTTAGTAATAAATAAAGCAAGAGGTTACATCACCAAAACAAACATTCAAGTCCCAGGGGCAGCAAACTCAAACGGCAAGGTTTAGCCTGGAACAGAAAGCCCATGACACAGGACGCAAATTCCCGGTTGGTAGATGGTTGTTGCCCCGTGCCCAACTCCAACAGCGTCTGTCTTAAATACACAGTCTTTAGCCCAGCTGGGGCTGATCAAATGTCTGTTGGCCCAGCTCACACCTGGAGCCCTTCAAGACTTCAGGGCTGATTCATCAGACGCTTCTCCTGCAGCCATGGAGACCTCCGAACCGCCCCCTTCTCCAGCCGCCTCTGGAGGAACGTGGGGGAGGGTCTGCTGCAAACTCCAGGCTGGGGTCAGAAACACCAGCCTCTGTCGGATCAGAAGCACTAGCCTCTGCCTCTGGAGTGCAAACATCTGCTGCAGGTACTGGCTTGGGATCCGTGCCCGGGACAGCTGTGGGGTCACTGGCAGACACCTCCCTAGCCTCTGAAGGAGCCCCCTCTCCCGAAGGCCCCTCCAAGGGGTCCTCCCCTGGCTGGGAGTCTAAGTCTAAATCGAAGTCCAAGTCTGAATCAGCAGCACGCTCAGCCTGGCTCATGACAGCCCTGTCCAGCCTGCATTTTACTAGCTTCTTTGCAAGAATGTCATGTGGAACTTTGTCAAAGGCCTTGCTGAGGTCAAGATATGCTACATCTACAGCATTCCCTTCATCTATCAAGCTTGTAACCCTATCATAAAAAGAAATAAGATTAGTCTGGCATGACTTATTTTTGAGAAATCCATACTGGCTTTTAGTGATTACGGCATTGCTTTCTAAGTAATTACAAACTGACTATTTAATGATGTGCTCTAGGATCTTTCCTGGTATTGATGTCAGGCTGACTGGGCGATAATTATTTGGGTCCTCTTTTTTCTCCCTTCTTGAAGATGGGGACAACCAGTACTAATGCAGGGACATCAGCTGGAGATTTATTGGGAAAAATCACAAACACACACAATATTCAAGCAATCTCACAACCAGAAAGGTTAACAGAAGGAAAAATTGGATGGCAAGAAGTTAGGATGAAGTGGGTGATATTTATCTATCCTGCTGAGATGAGACAAAGCAATGTGGCTCAGACTTTTTTGTGGTGCAGTTCAGCATTTCTCAGGAAAATGGAGAAGCATCTGCTTTTTAAAATCTCATCTTTTTGGCCTGAGACTGGTTAGGTTTTTCTGTGGTTAATTTCCCATGGCCTCTTTTACTGTTGTGATTATCCTTTGCTACTTCCTTCAGAACTACTCCCCCACCCTCTGATTCATTGCAGATACATTTCTGTATGATTGAGTCTCCCCGTTTATATTTTCTGCTCAACATGAAGAAACTATACACTGTATTTTGCCCTTATCATAATTGTATTTTGTCCAGACTGTATTTTGTCCTTATCATTACTGTTCTTTTTTTTTACACTATTTTTCTCTTGAACCAGTTTTTTCATCTCACAAACAGTTTTGAACTAATCTATGCTTCAGTTTTCCCTCCCCCTTTTATTTTTTCCTCATGAAGACCAAACTGCCATTCTTTATTTTTAAATATTTCCTTCATTTTGGAGTGAGGTTATTTTTTTTTTCATGCTTGCATTCCACTGGATCCTATCTTCTGGAATCTTGAGTTTCTTCTAAGATTGTTTGAACAATCCTTGAGTCAGAAGTCTTATAAGTATTTCCCCACTATGGAAATCTTAGGCCAATTTGAAACACACCATCGAATTTGTAGGAGTTAAGTGGGAGACAGGTGGAAAAGTAGGGGAAAAGATAGAGGTTTATAAGGTGTCAATTGTAGTTAATTTCCCATGTTGTAAGCCTTGTATCTAAGAGCCGTTTCACTGTACATTTTAATTCAAGCCAGTTCATGTTTCTTGCACTAATCCTAAAGGCACCATATCTCATCTGACCTTGGAAACTAAGCAGGGTTAGCCCTAGTTAGTACTTGCATTGGAGACCACCAACCAATACCAGGTGCTGTAGGGTACATTTCAGAGGAAGCAACTGGCAAAATCACCTTTGAGTATTCCTTGCCTATGAAAACCCTATGAAATACATGGGATCGCCATAAGTTGGCAGGCAACTTGAAGGTACATACACACACAATACTATAAAAACAATAACAGACAAACAGATCATGCAATTGCATTATGTGTCTCACATACAAGGTCTCTCATATTTTTACTATATTCATTTGTGTGTGTTTAGTCTTATTTTACTCCAGTTTTGGAATTTATCCACATTATGAAGTAATAAAAGTTTGGATACCCCTTTAAATGCCTTGACTCCATCCTATGATATCTTGGGATTTTTAGTTGGGTAAGATATCTAGAATTTGCTGATAGAGAGGTACTAGATCTTTTCAGTGAATTCTGAGTACCTCTGGATAGAGCCATGGCAGTTAAAACAGTATCAACGTGTTATAATTGTGTCATTATCTGCAGTAGGGATACTGCAGTATGCTTCATTTCTTGTTTATCTACTGTGATTTAAAGGGACATTTCATATTCACTGTGTTTGTAAGTGGTGTGTGGCCATCTTTCATAGACCTTGTCACATACTGGGGCATGAAAAGAGCTGAAATTTCAACTTCTAATAAAAAGGTACCCTAGCTGACATGATAGGTAGAAGATTTAATTTTTCATGGCAGAAGAGTTATGGCATCAGGTTCAGTCCTCAAAAGCAGAAAGCAGCATCGTCCAAACAGTATCTAGCATTGCAATAACTTAACATTCAGTTGAGCATCTAGAAATGTGAGCTGAGATCCTGCATTAGACATATAGCCATGGTGTGGTGCTAGTATCTGTTTCCCAATCTGAACCTCAAACCCCACTTTACAATTCAGCCAGTTGTACCAAGGCATGGAGTTCTATGGAACTAGTGAATGGAGTGCTGAAACATGATACATCCAGCCCCCTCCCACCAGTAGTCAGTGGATGCTAAGCAGACAGTGGGACCTTTGTGGAGTATGGTTGCAACTCATCAGTGCACTGCAAGGTGCTGGCAGGAAGGAGCTGGACATGTCATCTTTTAGCTTCCAGCTTGCCAGCGCCACAGAACTCCATCCTTTGGTGCAGTTGGGCTGGATTTTAAAGTGAGCTTTGGAGACAATGGCCCCACAATCATAAAAGTGAATAGGAAACAGTTACAAGGTTGAAATCCAAAATTGTGACTGATTTACAGGATGCCAATCACAGTTAAGGCATCCAAAGAAGGAGGCAGACCAAGGTCATTTCTGCACTACACTGTTACAGTGCTATTATTCCACTTTTAACATCCTATGGAATCCTGGGATTCGCAGTTTAGGGAGAGGCATTTAGAATTCTCAGCCACAGAGCTCTTTGGCCTCAGTAAACTACAAACCACATAATTCTACACAATGTTGAAAGTGGAATGAGAGCTCAATAACAGTGTTGTGTGGAAATTGCTAAGGTTTCCATGGGAACATAAATGCAGCAAACATAAGACTTCTATGGGTGAATGGTTTTCAACATCTCACTCTCTGCAATGCTGGAAATTTGAGTTGAGGAAAATTTCATTTTGGGGGGACCAACTTTTCTTTTTATTCTGAGGGGCAATCCCTCATCCCCTCCCGTAGTTACACACCTAACTGTACCTAGCAGTAATGCTAAAGTGGGAGCAATAGGACACCTTTCTAATTCATCATGTTTACTTTTCCTTTGATGTTTCAGACTGAGGAAAAAGTTTCCAGCATATCCAAGGGCTATTAAAATTACTGCACAGGGTGGATAAAATTGATTTTTTAAAGTTAAATTGACATTAAACATGAGATTATCTGGGGAAAAAATTAACTGGATTTTAAACTGAACATTGAAAACAAAAGAATATAAATTCATTTATAAATTGTTGTTGTTGTGAACTGCTGTCAGATCGATTTCAACTTATGACAACTCTGCGGATGAGAGACCTTTAAGCCACTTTATCATCAACCACCCTGCTCAGGTCTTGCAGATTCAGGGTCATGGCTTCTTTGGTTGAGTCTATCCATCTGCAATCTGCTGTTCTTCTTTTCCTACTCCCGTCTACCTTATCAAGTGTTCTTGTTTCTAGTGAGTCGTGTCTTCTTATGAGTCTATCCACCTATAATGCAGTTTTCCTCTTTTCCTATTGCCTTTGACCTTACCTTATTGCTTCTATCTTACTTTATCTTATTGTCTTTTCTAGTGAGTCATGTCTTTTCAGCATATGGCCAAAGTATGACAGTTTCAGCTTAAGTCATTTTGGCTTCTAGGGAGAGTTCAAGCTTGATTTGCTCAAGGATGTATTCATTTGTCTTATTAGCTATCCAGGGCATCTATAGAACTCTTTCCCAGCACCACATTTCAAATGAATTGATTTTCTTCCTATCAGCTTTCCTTGCTATCCAGCTTTCACAACCATACATGGAAACTGGAAATATGATAGCATGGACAAGCCTAACTTTACCATAATCATAAATATTTATTTAAGTTTAAATACTTAAATGCCTCTTAAACAGCTACTTAGGTTAATAGTTAATATCAGCTGAACAATAAGGTATAACTATAGAATACTGTACTACCATGTAATTATTTGTATAGAATAATATGGTATAACTAGGTTAACAATAACTCAGTTAAGATATAATGTTGAAATTCATATTGGGAAAAATAATTGAATCAATTCTTCATCTACATGAATATTTACATTCTTTGCAGAGCATTTCACTTTATCCTGATGAAAATAAACCATCCTCATCTACCCAGCAAGCAGCTATCAGACCTTGCCGTAGTCACAGTTGATAGGCATCTCAATTTTGTTAGCTGTTCTGTTTTGTGAGTTGAGCCAGCGTAAGTCAGGAAGGAGTAATACTGGAAAGAAAGGAAGACAAATTGTCCATTATGCAGGTTTCTATATTTATTATTTGAAATGTCACTTATTCAAATTATAGCCTGACTGTCTCCCAACATGGGACTCAAGGTTGCTCACAACATAGGCCTTTTCCGCATTTTGTTTTTACAACGGGGCAGCACGTCCTCCAGCGAGGACGTTTGCACTTGGGTGTGGACTGGGTCCGGACTACTTTCTGTAGTTTCAGACTTCAGCCCGCTCCGGAACGACCAGAACTGGTGGTTCGCCGTGCTATTGAAAGACCGCTTAAGACAGGTCTTTCAATAGCCCGGTGTGCCCCACTCCATCGCTGCGCTCCTGTGTAGATCTGCAGGCTCGCACCAGCGCAAGGCTGCAGATCTTCTGTGGGTGGGCTTCCAGCTGGCGAGCTTCTCTGGTTGGTGGAGAACCTCCGCCAAGCGGAAGCCACCATTTTCGTCCCCGGAGCAGTGTGTAGCGCAGCCACGTGCTGCTCCGGATCAGCGTGGATCGTTGGAAGGAGCACGCCAGTCCAGTGAGTAACAGAATGCCCCGTTTTCTTCACAAAGTGAGAAAAAGCCCATAGACAGAGCTTCAAAACAACTAATAACAAATACTTTGTGAAATTTAATTGACTGCATCAATGACACACATATGACTACATTGGACTATAAGTACAAATCAAGGAAGGATAAGTTCACTTTCATATTTATGAGGGGGGTGGCCTCATTGAATTATGGACGAGGGCTATCACATGGCTCAAGAACTTTGCTGTCTGCTTTACCTTATGCTGTGCTGAGCGGATATTAAAATGCTGACAAAGCTGATGAAAGATGAAAGATTATATTTTCTACTATACACAAGTGTCTTGTAGCATTCAGATTTTCAAAATAGTAACGAAACATTATTTTACTTACTCCTCCCTCCCCTCCAAAAAAAAGAGAAAGGGAAGGGTTGTCAAAAATCATTACTATAATGCTAACTAATTACCCTTTCACCTCATAACTACATCTGTAGCTAATTGCTGTTTAAAGTAAGTTCCCAAGCTGATGCAGCAGTGGTCTATTTCTCTTGTCGTTTTTCAAATATTTTTATTAACATATATTTAAAATATAAAACAACATATAGGCAATCAACTAAAATAGTTAATCAATATAGCTAATTTATTAATTTCTGCCAAATCCAGCATCTTCAACAGCCAGTCTTCATGCGAAGGAATATCCACCCTTTTCCTTTTCTATGCATACAGCAGTCTTGCTGCTGTTATCATGTAGTAACAAATTCTTCCCTACTTATCAGTCTGTTCATCAGTAAGACCCAATAAAAAAGGTCAGGTTTGAATTGACTCTTGTCTTCTGTTGGTCTGTTCCTTTCATTATTGTTAGCTGCCATCAAGCTGACCTCAACTTATGACAACTCTTTGGATGAGAGGCCACCAAGCCACTCTATCATCAACAGCCCTGCTCAGGTAGGTAAACTATTATAATTTCATGTCTAGATTTGCACCACTGTTTAGGAAATATATGAAACAGAATCAGTGGGAAACACAATGTAAATCAATAATTTAATTTGGCCTTTTTAGTCAGCTCGTTGAACCAATCCCTTCTGCATCTTTGAACTGTGCATTTCCCTGCCAGAAACAACCAATAAAGGGCCAAAGAAGTGTGGTGTGATGATAGTTTATGATTCCACATGTAATGAGGAGCCGAGTTAAAACATGGAAAGCAAAATCCCTGTGTAAGTGTGGCTTTCCTCTTGGGACTGTGGGAATGCAACTGGTTTAAAAAACATACACATACCTTTGTCACTTCAGTGATATTACTTTTGACATTTCATATAAAAACTCGGGAGAACATTGTCTGTCACATCACTCTAGATGAGTATTTTAGTCTGAACATAGAGTTACCAGAGTGGGGAAACCTGTTCCTCAAATAGTTGTAGAACTCTGGATAACTCCTTTAAAGTTTGGACTAAAACCCAAAGCAGATGACTGCACCACTGATCTAGGAGGCACAAGCTGCCACCAGAAAAAAGACAAAGCTCATTTACCCAACACTGCTTGTTCACACAAAGCCCAGAAAATGCGTTATTATAGCAATGGGCATTAGCTCAGAATAGGCCTTTTAAGCAAACACTGGACAAATTTACGGAGAAATGGTTATCAACGCTTATTAACCACAGTAGAGAAACAGAATTTCCAGGCTGAGAACTGGTACACCTCTAAGTAAGAACAGACAGATCAGTCCATGTTTTACTTGTGTCAGTTTTATAGATGTTCCATTATAAGTCTGCCTTGTCCTATTTTTGCATCAATTTAAAATTAAAATATACATGCACACAAATGTGCAAATAAACTGAATATAATTTCCCCTCTAAAATGCATTTCTCTTAAAGCAAGGGTGGACAACGGCACAGGAGAAGGGGCATTTTCCTCTTCTGTGACTGTGCTTCGTGATACCCTAGAAGTGTCATTGTATCACCACCGTCCACCATTTTGGATTGTGTAGGTTTTGGAGAGGAGTTGAGGTGGTGAGGGGTAAATTTCTATATATATGCTATGGCCATTTCTGCAGGGGGGACTTAAAACGGCTCACTGCGTCCTCTCATGGAGGTCATTTGCACCTTGGAGCGAACTAGGTCTGGACTACTAACCTCAGATCCGCATCTCAGTCCTCTCCGAAATGCCCCCAACTGGTCCTCCAGCGCACTTTTTAAAGAATGGTAGAAAAATGTTCTTTAATTTTTTGGAGCACGCCATTGCGTACCTGCTCCCTTGTGCAGATTTGCAGGCTTGGACCGATGCAAGCCTGCGATCTGTGAAGGGCGGGCTTTAGGTGTGGCGAGCTTTGCGGTTGGTTGGGACCCACGAACAACTGGAATCTGCCATTTTGGAAGTCAGAGCAGTGCGGATCTAAGACCACACACTGCTCTGGATGAGATGGGGAGCCCTGTGGAAGGGCTTAAGGGACAGTCTGCATTGGTCTGTGCCCAGAAGATCCGGGAAGTACTGGCGTGGAGCGATTCCCTCACCTTGTGCGGAAATGGCCATAATCTGAGTTATCCACACTTTGAATGGGAAGTCACACAGGAGTGGTGCAAGGGAAGCAAAGGGTAACAAAGCTGAGATTTGGGGCTGGCTGTGGAAACCACTTTCTACATCCCCATCTTGAAGTATGAATTCTTGTCTGCATTCTCCCTAAAATACTCATTTTTTGGGGGAGGGGATAAATATTTTGTTCTAAAATAGGCATATTTTGGGGTGTAATTCATGAGCCCAGAAGTGCACTATCAAATTCAGAGAAAGGCACAGCCCAAAGGAAAACTGCCCTGATCTACACATTGGTGCAGATTAGGCAGGTTTACTTCAAAATCCAGATTGATCAAAATCCCCAAGTATCACTAACTCTGTGTGCCAGCTGCTGTGGGGGGGATGCAACAGGAGAAGCCTCTCTCTGCCTTGCCCTGTTGTGAGCATTGCATAGACATCTGCTTGAAAACAAAATGTTGTCTGAGATCAACATTAGGTCTGAGCCAGCAGTGGCAATTATTATGCTATTATGATATAATCTCTTAAACCTTTCCACCCAGTGTTTTTTATAAAATTAGCTTAACTCTTCTGTAGGAATCAAATGGACATAGAAATGCTTACATTTGGTGGGATTGTGTCTACATTTTTAAGTGGGATTTTATGATTTTAGAAACAAACAAACAAACAAACAAACAAAACCCAGCTATTATTTCCTTCTCTTGTGAATTATATATCATTAAAATGGGAGAATGATACAGACTTTTTTAAAAAAAATTAAAAATACATTGTGGTGGTGGTGGTGGTGTGCCTTCAAGTTGTTTCTGACTTATGGAAACACTAAGGAGCACTTATCATGGGTTTATTTGGGGCTGAGAGTGTGTGATGAGCCCAAGGTCACCCAATGGGTTTCCATGGCTGGGCAGGGAATTGAACCCTGATCTTCAAGATCATTATCCAACACTCAAACCACTACATTGCACTGGCTCTTGGAAAATACATTACAATATGCTATGTATTTATCTACCCTGCTCTGTCTTGATCTCATTACAGCAGTCTTAATCATGTCTTTGTCATTTGCATTCTTTCGTTTTTGAATTGTGATACGTTGTGCCTTAAATGATAATGTTCACTTAGTGCCTTAGTCCAGGGACCTTATCTTTCTTATTCATGTTTTATATGTCTTTCAAATAACACAAGTTGTTTGCCAGGCCCCAGAGTGTATCAGGTAGTTTATATATAATAATGTTCGGAGACCAAAAGTGCAAAGCCTTGTTCTTTCTATTCACAAGGTCATATTTATAGAAGGTTCCCTGAAGTGACGGCAAAGTATGTGAGCATCTGCTGAGCCTGGGAGTTAAATTTGGAAAAAGCCATAGAATTCTGCAAGGTAGCAGAACAAGCAAAACTGCAAATGTGGGCCTTCAGCAAATTGAGAGAGAAAAGCAATGCAGGATGTTACTGTGCAGCACATTGTAGAGGAAGAGCATGGACTGAAGAGTGTTTTCATTCATTTGAGGATGAACTGGAATCATGGCAGGCAAGGATCTGAACTTTTCTCACTCTTCATTTTGGTCACATTTCTCCAAATGCCTTTAGCATTTTCCTTCTGTTCTTGTTTCATTTTAGGTTACCAGCCTTTGGCTTTAATGTACGCTTTAAAATTCTGAAATTCTCACATACGAAATGCATTTTCCCCTAATGTAAGTATTTATTCATGGAATTTATTTATTTAATATCTCACATTTCTTCCAGTGGGGAACTGAAGGCAAGGACTTTCACTTTTAAAATCTCTGCTAGCACTGCTTGTGACATTGCATAGGAACTACAAAACAAACAGAGGAAATTATCCAAGCACATATTTAAACAGAAAACTCAAATAGAAAGCTCTGTTTTTCCACCTTTCCAAGTGTTACTTTTAGCAACACTTGGGATTTGTAGTCCAAAGTAAGTTTTCCAAGATTTAGTTTGAACCAAAAAACAAAACAAAAAACTCTTTATTTGTTCTGAGCACTTGAGCAAGCACTGAGTTTGATAAATGATAATTCAACCACAGCAACTTTTTGATTTTTTGTTTATTGTTGTTAATGGTTTTCTCAAGTTAACCACCGCCACTCTCTGGCTACATTTTCCTTTCTCCCTCCCTTTCCTCCCTCCTTCCTTCCTTGTCAGTTTATGGAATCCCTTGTTGGGAGAGGTCAGAGAAGAGAAGAAACATGATTAATATATCCAGGAAAAGTGGGGCTACGAACAGTAAGATGATGGAAGAAACAGTGCTGGGGAAGGAGGGAGAAGACGTGTGTTTCCAGTAGAAGTCAAAAAAGCTAGCACAATTCTTTCTTGGTTGCATCAACAGGAATATGGTGTCTAGAATGAGAAAATTCTGCTTTAGTCAGACCTCATCTGGAATATTGTGTCCAATTCTGCGTACCTCAGTTAAAGAAGGATATTGACAAGCTGGAACAAGTCCAAAGGAGGGCAACCAAAATGGTGGAGGATCTGGAAACTATGCCCTCCAAGGAATGGCTTAGGGAGCTGGGTATGTTTAGTCTACAAAAGAGAAGGTTAAGAGGGGACATGATAGCCATGTTTAAA
The DNA here is from genome assembly GCA_948472985.1 of Iguana delicatissima. Taxonomy (NCBI): domain Eukaryota; kingdom Metazoa; phylum Chordata; class Lepidosauria; order Squamata; family Iguanidae; genus Iguana; species Iguana delicatissima. The sequence continues at coordinate 417,587 of CAOKZL010001666.1, forward strand.
TATTTGAAAGGAGGTCATATTGAAGAGGGAACAGGCTTGTTTTCTACTGCTCCAGAAACTAGGACACAGAGCAATGGATTCAAACTATGGGAAAAGAGATTCCACTTAAAACTCAGGAAGAACTTCCTGACGGTCAGAGCTATTTGGCAGTACAATATGCTGCCTGGGAGTGCGGTAGAGTCTCCTTCTTTGGAAGTTTTTAAACAGAGGTTGGATGGCTATCTGTTGGGAGTGCTTTGATGTGTGTTCCAGCATACCAGGGGGTTGGACTAGATTGCCCCTGTCGTCTGTTCCAGCTCTATGATTCTATGATAAAGAGAGTGAGGGAGATGGGGGAAAGATGGAGAAGATGAGTGAGCTAGCAGAGGTGGGGAGGTTGAGAAAGAGTGAATGGTGGGGGAGGACGAAGGCAGGGGAGGGAAGGGGAAGATGTTTAGTCAGAAATCTTGGCCTAGGGAAGGAAGGCAGAAAAAAAGGATGAAAGAGGGAGGAAGGAGGTAGTGTTTAGCCAGGTGCTGGAGGAAGAAGAGAAAGTAGGTAATGTGAGACAAGGGAATAAAGGAGAATAAGAGTTTAGCCGGAAGCTGCAGATACAGAATAGGAGAAAGGTAATGATGACCGAGAGGGAGAGGGAGAAGAGAAGGAGGATATTTAGCCAGGAATTACAGAGGTGTTGAGAAAGGGAGAGAAGTCAAATCAGAGTTAAAAGAGAAAAGAATCAAAGCATAAGCGGAGCTGACGAAGAAAGGCATTCACACCACACTTTTTACCAACAGACCAAGAAAAAAAATTGTGTTGAGAAGGTGGGCACAGAGCTTGGGAAAATTAAAAATAGTGCAGGGAATGCCACATAGCAGCAGTCCTGTGCTACCATATTCAATGACTACTGGGGCAGTGAAAACTGGAATGGCCCTGGATTTCCTCACAGTGATTGCACCTTCCACCTGAGCCCCCCCCATGTTAGTCTTCATCTGAGAAACTTTAAGAGGGGGAGGAGAGAAGGAAGCAAGTGTCCAGGTAGACATTTCAATGAGTTTCCATCAGTCACTCCAAACCAGGCTGCAACAGGGGGAGTAAGGAGCAAAATAAATATTTTCTTTTCAAGGCTGAACTCTTGCTCTGACATTTTTCTTCCTCATCCAAAGGATTAGGGAATTGGGGTCAGGTCCTGAGATTTGGGAATCCTATGTTTTACTTGGTAGGTTGTGTGCAGTGCAAGTTTGTTTTATAATAAAACATAAAACAGATATGGTGCTTAAACACAGTTCCCAGGTTCAGAGTCACTGTAGCATTGAGTTTCCCTTATCAGGAACCAATAACAAGAGATGGAGATTATTTCTCTCATCTTCCAGTGGCTGGCATTTCAGATAGAACTTTGAAAAATGGGATGCCAGACTGGATGGAACTTTGGTCTATTCTGAAAGGACTGCTGTTGCATCCCAGCTTTGACGATTCAGGAATAACATAGTATTTAACTATTCCATTCTTTCCCCATTGACGTCACCTCTGTAAGATTTGTGCAAGCATACAGCTTCTAACAACTGTTTTCCTTTAAAAGGTACTAATTCTGTCTCTCAGACTGGGGAAACCCATTTGCTGCAGCTTAAATCAGAGGACACTGCAATTATTCTGGAGCTTCGTCATGCCTCATTAATTCGTAATTAACTAAACTGAACTATTTATACACTATTATTCCTTGTGGAAATCATGACATTGCTTAAAATGAACTCCTGTCATCTTGCTGAGTCAAAGGTGGCTTTGATCACAAACATTTCCAAAGACCCTGGTCCCAATCCTGCCAGTTTTACTTCTAATAAAATTGACTTTAATAACAGGCTCATTCCAAATGTTTATTACTCATGGCAAAGTCACCAAAAACAGAGCTTTTCATCCAAAGAAGCACAAAAGGAATCTAAGGCCTGTTGTACTACAATAGTGGTTGCTCTTTTCCCCGGGTTATGCAGTGGCAATAACATAAAGCAAATAAAAGATTGACACCCTATTAGTGACACACAGAAGTGTAAGTTCACCTTATACCTGCATATGACTTTTTGTTGTTGTTGTTGTTCAGTGCAGAAGTTGGTATTTCTTTCACACACCACAATGACATGTATAGATGCTTTAATAATAATGTCTATTTATAATGCCCTTTTCACCAAAGGGCAGAACATCAACATATACAATCAGTGAAAAAGACAATAAACATAACACCGTAGCAATACATGGAATGAAATCTTCAACACTCCACCTGTCGCTACCCATCTCAGCACCTTAAACGTAACTCAGTGGCTGAAGATGGTGAATTAAAGAGGAAAGTCTTCAACCGTTTGTGAAAACAGGTGAGATCTTCCTCCAGCCAGAGGTCCAAAGGAAGACTGTTCCACAAATGCAGAACCAGATCTTGAAAGGCTCACAACCTTGACAGAGGTATGCACATTGGTAGAACAGACAATAATCATTTGCCTGTAGATCTTAAATTCCTGGATGGAGCTTTCCTACCCTCTTTACCACTGAATGACAGGAGAAGGAGAAATGCAAAATCATTCCACTATGCTGTGCCATACAGGATCTTGGCCAAAATCTATGAGCTAGATGGACCTGTTTCTGTAATGCCTTACTCCCTTTGTGGCTTCTGGATAGGTAGGCTTTTGCTGTCATCACCAGTGTACATGTATATGGATGTTATGTTTGATATGTAGTTGTTACAAATACACTGTAAGAATTTGGTTAGTATAAATTGTAACATTTGATCATTGCTTTATCTTTTGTTGAACCCTTCTGTGGGTAGTAGTTTCCTCAGTTCTGAGGGGGAAGTGCTTCTAGTTTTTCCAATCAGAGATTGCTCATGGGAATCTGTTCATGTTCTGTGCTCTTTTCTGTGACTTTTAGAAGCTAATTGTGGCACATGGCACAGATAGGTTCTTCTTCATGAATAACAATAAATGTGAAGATATAGATATAGATATATATAAATATTCGGGGTAGTTGTGTTAGCCATAAATAAAATAAAACAAAACCCACAAAAGAGAGATACTCTTTTTTGTCCAAGCAAAATGCACAAAACACAGCATCCAAGCTTTCAAAGGTCCATTGGTCTTCTTCAAGTTAAACAAAATCATACAGGAGAAGGAAATAAGAAAATAATACAGGAGAAAGAGAAAAGAAAAGAAAGGTTACAGTGTTAGAGTCACAGGCCTACATCTTGTATCAGTTGTTGTCTCTACTATAGTTTAGTTGGTCTGGGGGATCTCAGTGCAAGCCTACTTCACATGTGTCTAACACAAGGCCTGCAGGGAAAATCTGGCCTGCCAGGCCATTTCATGTGGCCCTTGTACCTCTCCTGCAGCTGTGGCACTCCCCCCGCCTGGTGAGCCTGCTCCCCCCATTGCAGGTCCCTGGCTGCCAGTATTCTAAAGAGGGGATCAGTAGCCAGCACTTGCAATCTACTTCTACTTCTTACTGTGCCTCTGTCCAAGTCTCACTGTCAGAGCATTGCTGCAGGTTACCATGGGAACGCAGCTTGTGAGAGTTGGACAGAGGAGCAGTCAGAAGTAGAAGTAGATTGTGAATGCAGGTTGCTGGGCCCCTCTTCAGAATACTGGCAGCTGGGGGCCAGCAACATGGAGATTGGGCTCACCAGGTACAGCGAGGGGTGGGGCAGAATGAGCCAAGGGGGATGGGGGGCAGAAAGAGGCATGGTGGGGGAGTAGAAAGAGGCACAGAGAAGGGCTGGGGGCAGCAGAAACACAGAGAAGGGCTGGGGGCTGAAAGAGGCACACCTTGGATATACTGACTAATTCTATGTCACTTTACAGAGGTACAGGGACCATAAGCTACGATCAAATAGCCCAAAAATGTCAAAGAAAGGAAAAGCTGATGCAGAAGGAAGGCAGTTTAAAAACCAGTAATAATTGAATGCAAAGGCAATTATTTAATATGATAAAAGAGTACATACATTTATATAGTCTTACAGATACAACTGGCCCTTTGAGGGCAACCTTAATGCTGATATGGCCCGAGATGAAATTGAGTTTGACAGCCCTGTGGGGACCACGACAAAGGACAGTGTAAACTCCATTAGCAGCAGTTAAGAAACTCCTCTCAGGATCCAAAGAGTCTCTGCATTTTGTGAAACCACAGCCCCTTTTATTAGGCAGAGGATATTGAATTTCTCAAGAAGTCTCTGTTCTGCTATTTCTGGAAAAAGCTTTTAGGGGCTATGTAGGTAAAACTCAGCCAGTTATAGCCCAAAAGAAAGTTTTACGTATGTGGGACATAGAAACCTCAAAGTCCCAGTCCTTACTTGCCTCTTGTTTAGGATTGCCCCTGTTGTGGCTAAATCTGGTTATCTTCAAAACCAGAAAATATATAAAATATATTTTAAAAAATCAGGGATAGTCATGCTGGCCATACAGCAAAATAATACAAAATAAAATCTACAAAAGGGCGATACTTTATTGGTCAACCAAAACGCAAGCTCAGGTGTGCTTGTCCAGATTATTTCTGCGAGAGTGGTGGGGGAGAGATGATAATTGTAAGAGATTACAGTTAATCAATCTATTTTGGAAACAGACTTTTAAGAAATGTGATCCTTAGAAGTCATAATCCAGAGAATGGTTCAGGTGTGTAGCAAAGGTGCAGGGTGAGCTGGGGATGAAGGCATTGACCTCCAAATAGCAGGTCTGACTCCCCCCTCATTAAAATTTCCTTTGGTCCCAGATATCTAGCATTACAGTAACTTAAAATGTCAGCTGAGCCTTCAGAAATGCAGCTGAGGCATCTGGGCAAGCAAAGTGATCAATGGAATAATAATAATATAATAAATTTTTATTTGTTACCTGCCTCTCCCCAAGACTCAAGGTGGAGTATAACAGAAATTAAAATACAATTAAAAACACATTGTGGTTAAGATACACTAAACACACATAACCATTTAAAATACAAGCATATCACAATTAAAATACATCATAATTAAAAGTACATCATGATTTAAACATAGACTGGGTAGGCCTGCTGGAAGAGATAGGTCCTTAGTACTTTTTTTAAAAATTCAAACATCATATTTTGCTGTCAAATTTTTTCTGACAGATCATTCCACAAGCTAGAGGCAGCTGACAAGAAGGTCCCCTGGGTGACCATTGCCAGACCATTTCTGCACTACAGTGTTAAAGTGCTGTTATTCCACTTTCAACTTCCTATGGAATCCTGGAATTTGTAGTTCATGGAAGGGGACTTAGAATTCCTAGCCAGAGACCTCTTTGGCCCCAGTAAACTACAAACCCCAGAATCCCACAGGAGGTTGAAAGTAGAATAGCAGCCAGTCTCACACTGGCCAGTTCAAGTAAATGGCCCCCAGAGGACCTAGGTGTACAGTACCTACATGGTTTGGGTCCAAGTACACTTTGTACTTTGCCCAGAAACTAATTAGCATCCAGTGGAGTGATTTTAATATTGGTGTGATATTGTCACTCCTCACTGTACCTGTAACCAATCTGGCTGCCATATTTTGAACCGGTTGGAGTTTCTGAACTTGGTACAAAGGTTGCCCAATGTACAGTGCATTCCAGAAGTCCAAACTTGAGATTACCAGCATGTGCACTACCATCTTAGGTTGTCCAAGTCTAGGAAGGGGAGCAGTTGATGTATCAGCTACAGCTGATAATAAGCACTTCTGGCTGCCACATCTATCTGAGCTGACATTTGGAGGGATAGATCCAGGAGGGTTCCCAAACTGTGAACACAGTCCTTCAGGATGTGTGTGACCCCGTTCAGAACTGGTTGACACACTTCCAACTCCAGATTAGGACGTTTAATAGTAAGTACCACTGTCTTGTCTGGATTCAATTTCAATTTTCTTTTCTTCATGTGAACACAGCAAATCTAACAGTTCTTGGTATTTACCACGATTGATGTCTCACTCTTTACCATGCTAGAAATTTGGAGACTGAAAGAAAATTTCACTAGGGTGGCAGCATTCTTATTTTGGGAGGCAATGCCCCTCCCCATAGCAACACATTTTTTTGTTTTTGTTTTGGACACACCTAGTGTTGGCATTAATAGTATCATGTGCTTTCAGAAATGGGTGCTTGCTACAAGATTGGACTGCAGAGGTTTCTCCGTTAATCCTCCAGTGTCTTTGGCCGGACAATCAAAAGTGGTTCCATTTTAGAGCATACACATGTACCCCTGGAAACTGCTGTGCAGCTATGGCCCTCTTAGGCTACAGAAGTTCAGAATGAGCAGCTTGGAATATGGGACACTTTAATTTGTTCTGTATTCATTGCTGTTCCCATATCACCTCCAATATGGGCTGGTGAGGAAGATGACCCCGTGAGGATGTTTGTGTACTGAGCAGGCGATTGCCTCTTTGCAGATTACACAGTGTAGCCTGACCTTCGTAAAGACACCTTCGGCCTAATTAGATGATGCTGAAGGCCTGCAGCTGGCATAAACTTCAATGGGATTTATGGGTGTTCAGCACTTCAGAAATGCAAGGCAGTAATTAATCTCTTGGTACCACAGGTATGTACAAGGTGAATGTTCATAAATGGTTGCAAAGGGCACGGTGATCCCTGATAGAAATTGCTAATGTGTGCAAATAGAAAAAAGTGTCATTGTTCCTGTAAACAGAGGGAGAAACCTTTTATTTGCGTGTGTCTGTATGCCAATTTTTATTTGCAAAGTAGATGTTTGGGGGAGGAAATGTAATTGTCCAAAGAAGATTTATTTATACCCTCTGGTCATACCAGCTATATGTGTTTGTTAGGAAAAGCTATACAAATTACTTGAATGTGAGTAGGTAATAGCCCTTCCATTCTGTCACATCAATATATTACTCGCTGGTGTGACCTTGTTAATCTGAGCTGTAGCTCCAAGCAGAGTAAAGAATGCATGATAAGACTAAAGGAACACATAGCTTGGTTGTAGAAGGTCCTCCTCCAATCTCCAGCCTTTCCAGCTCAGAAGAGAAAGTAGAAGATGCCAGGAAAAACCTCTGCCTGAGAGTCTAGCTGCCAGTCAGAATAGACAATACCAGGCTCAGAGCTTGAGCATAATGAGGCAAAGTGACATAGTTAACTATTAAGTGTTAACTTTTTACAGGGCCATATTAAGGCTTTCATAGACCCTAGGCACTCTTGTATTTGGCTCCCCATCCTCCCCTTTGATGTACCACTAGAGGTAAAAATATAAAATATTTTTATGTTGAAAATTTGTTACCTTCCAAAACCTGTAAGATGTTTTCGTGGGCACAAGCACTGTGCCTAAGGTGCATGATGGATAAGGCCACCTTGTCTTTTTAGGGGTGATGGGATAGTGGAGCCGTAATAAAGTGATCCATAACTAATGTAATGAGTTGAAATGGAAATTCTTTTTGCATGTAACAAGCAACATTTCTTACTTGCATTTTGAAGTTACTTTTAAGGGACATTTTTAGACATGTTAAGAGCCATTTCAGCAGTTTTATGTCATTCTCTTTAAAAACCCAGTGTTTGAAGGCTGAATGAACAGCATACATGTTGGCAGGAGTGGACAAGAATGGAAAGAACAGGTTATTTATTTCTTTTGATTTATTTCCTGCTCTTCCTTGTAAGAGCTCAGAGATTCAGTGGATCAGAAGAAAATTAACTGCACAGGCTGCTAGATATTACACTTTAGGACAGTTTTTTTCCAGTCAGGCGCCTTCCAGATGTGCTGGACTAATAAATCCCAAGGTTCCCCAGTCTACATTATAATTATAGGATCTGTACACATCTAGAAAGGGCCAGGTTGGCAGAAGCAATTCCCGAAGAACACTTTTACATGAGTCAACAAGCAAATGTTCTGTCTGTTGTCGGAAGTATTAGATGCTATTTTTCTCCATTCCCAAGATTTTTAATGTTAGTGTTTAACATAACAATAGTGTAATGTGCTAAAAACCTAGTCCATTTCGAGCTCACTAGCAATTTAACAAAAGGGTGTTAAGCCTTTTGTACAATTGTTCCAGCCTCTGACAGGTATGGACAGGCAAATGGTCAAAGCAAATGTAAGGCAGCTTTCTGCATCTTTTTATATCTGCTTTCTGATTCATAGGATGTGTTAGCTGAATCCAGGAAAAAAATGATTTTCCAAAGAGCTGAAGGTCATGTGAACAGCTGGTATAGTGTAGGACAAAATCCATTGTATACCATACCCAGAAGTGATGCCTCGAAATAAATGGGATTTAAGTTAGAGCTACGAATTTACATGTATTTAAATGGGTCTCCTCTAAGTAGGACTAATGGTTGTTTCAGAAAGTAGTAATGACAGGCTTCTGGATTGCAACTCCCAGTTTTCTTCACCATTGGCTACGTATATTGTGGTGTGCCTTCAAGTCATTTCCTATTTATGGTGATCCTAAGGTGGACCTATCACAGGGTTTTCTTGTCAGGATTTGTTCAGAGAGGAGTTTGCCTTTACCTCCCTCTGAGGCTGAGAGGGTATGACTTGCCTAAGGTCATCCCATAGGTCTCCATGGCTAAGCAGGGATTCGAACCCTGGTCTCTAGAGTTGTAGTGCAATGCTCAGACCATAATGGTCTGAGCATTGCACTACAACTCTAGAGACCATGATAGCTATCATCGGTCACTGTAAATCCTACATTAAGCAAAGTTTGGATTAGGTGACGGCTGAGGTACTGTTCAACTGCACAGTTCTTTAATTTGATAAAATCACTGGTCCTCACTTGTGAAGCAGTCAGTGCTTAGCCACAGCATTTCTGCTGATATACCCAACAGACAACATACATCTGTGTTTCACCTTTGCCCAAAGAAAGCAGGCTGAAACTTAGAGGAATAAAAAGAGGTCTCTAATAACTTCAATTATGAAAAGTTTAACAAGGCAACCCCTCAAAAAGAGCCGGAAGAAGGATGGAAAAGTCCTGGAAAGCAAAGGTTATCCTGGTTTAAAAAAACACTTGAAACATATAAGATCTTGGCTGTGATTTTTTTAAAAAATTAGCACTCTATTAATTAAGATCTCTTCATAGCTCTTAATTATCACCTTTAATTTTCACTTTGGGCTGTTGGATTTGCACGTTACAGGAAGTTAATTATGTTTAAATGGCAGCTTAATTTCCAAGAAAGAGTGCAGTCTGAGATTGTGGCTTCCATAAAGGCTGAGATTCTACTTCATGCTTCTGTGGTATAAATCTAGACTCCCATAGCTGCACAATAGTTGTGTGACACCACTTGAATCTGCTGTAAGCTGACGTTGTGCAACTGCTTATGTACCTATTAGTGTTCCTGCTTATTGCCCTATTGTGGGATGGGGAAGTATGATGGCTGTTTCTGCAATCCAACCGACTGATATTTTAATGGCACTGACAGATTGTTATACACCAGCCAAGAAGGTGCAAATGCGTGGCTATAATTCTTTTTTGTTAGTCCCATCCAGAGTAGACCCATTTAATAAATTGTGTAATGGTGATTCCACTCAGAGAAATTCAATAAAATCAAAGGGTCCACTATAGTTGGGATAACAAGAAATTTGGTCCCATGTGGAACATGGCTTATGCAGCCATGAACTGAATACATCAATTACATAACACGAAAAAAATGCATAAGAGAACTTACACAGGTGTATCACACAAATAGGAATCTACTCATAGTCTGGTGTATCAGCTGCCATCCTTCTTGGGAAAGAGGATCTATACTCATCAATGCCTTATCACACCTTTACTTAATCCCACATGGTTCTGTTGGAATCACATTTTAGCCATTCCCATGATGGTATCAGGTTATTCATAGAATCATAGAGTTGGGAGAGACCACAGGGGCCATCCAATCCAACCCCCTGCTATGCGGAAACACACATCAAAGCACTCCCAACAGATGGTCATCCGACCTTTGTTTAAAAACCTCCAAAGAAGGAGACTCCACCACACTCTGAGGCAGCATATTTCACTGATGGACAACACTGACCATCAGGAAGTTCTTCCTGAGGTTCAGGTGGAATCTCTTTTCCTTTGGTTTGAACCCATTGCTCCTTGTTCTAGTTTCTGCAGCAGTGGAAAACAAGCCTGATTCCTCCTTGACATGACATCCCTTCAAATATTTAAACATGGCTATCATGTCCCCTTTTAACCTTCTCTTCTTCAGACTAAACATACCCAGCTCCCTAAGCTACTCCTCACAGGGCATGGCCTCCAGACCCTTCACCATATTGGTCGCCCTCTTCTGGACATGCTCTAACCTGTTGATATCCTTCTTGAAATGGGGTGCCCAGAACTGGACACAGTATTCCATATGAGGTCTGACAAAAGCAGAGCATTATTAAAGCCCTCTATAACATCCTTTTGACATTAGCAAGTTAATCGTCTCATTCACACTGGTTTTTCCTCTGCATTACAGTGTCCCTGCTGAGTCCTTTTCTTTGCCCCATGCCTTGTGATCAGTCCAAATTTTTTTTAAAAATTACACTGTACTTGTGCAATAATGTTCTGAGGGAATGACAATCTGGGAATGCCCACACCACACCCACCAATGGTTCAGGTATGGAAGAAAGCACACACTCCTACAGCTAACTGGATTGTTGTGGGAAGGCTGGTCATTAATGGATTGTTTACAGCATGAAAAAAACCCCCACACATTTAATATGGATTTAAATGCAATAATGGCTGGTGAGCAATGACGTCATATGATAGGACTGATTCCGAACCAGGAATAATGCGTTGCTCTGATGTCTGACACTTTGGTGTGATAAGACTGTTAGTCATCTTTCATTTTGATGACTACATGATGTTCAATGTGAGGCTGGTCTTGGACAATATTTAGAAGCTACACCTTTTGCAAAATGCAGCAGCTGGACTTCTACCTCAGGTGCCCTTTCTAGTCTCTAGTCTTTTTGCCTCTAAGTGAATGCACACTGTTCATCTCCCTCATTCCCCCCACCTTTCACTTGAACTATTCAGCCTGTACAGAAGATTACATGCAATAATAGATCTGTGCTCAGGCCTTTCCCTGGGATTTGCAACTCGTCACACCAAGTCAACTGCATACCTCCGAGACCCTCAATTTCTCTGCTTATTGTTTTGAATTCTCACACCTGACCTCTTCTCTGTCTCTGTATTGTGTGGAAGGGAGAAGGCCTGCATTTTGCAGCAACTGAGCTTGGACTCCTGACACATGGAAAAGCACAGGGGAGTGCTGTGGGATTCATGGCAGAATAGTCAAGGGGATTATAGCAGGGAGAACATAGACTGTAAATCTTGTTTCATAGGTGCCTCAGTTATCATACCAGTAAGCACATTTTATGAATATGAATGAGCTATGATTAGGAGAAAGGAAGTTATATTACTGTCTAAACATTAAATAGTGTTTATATTTATGTTGTTTGTTGATTATTTTAAAGTAAAGCTTGCTTGGTCAACCTGTGCTCAGTGGAAGTTGAGACTGTATAGAGACAAAATTGCAAATTGCAAAACTGTAAATTATGCTTAGAAAAAGCATGAGCAGAGCAGCAAGTGAGAGAAAAGGAAACAGTACCAGCCTTGTTTATTTCCTGGCTTGCTGTCCTTGTGCCTTTCCATGGTATTAGTTTCTCCACTGATATCAACAGAGTATAAAAGTCTAGGAGTAAACCTGGGAAAAGTAAGGCATCTGCCTTAGTTTATACCATAGCAGATCCTGTGAGATGGGGAGGGAGTTGTTACCCTGTTCTCTGGGGGTCCTGGGAGGGACTCCTAAACAACCAAACAATATAACACAACTTTGGGGGAAATTAGCTGGAGCACTCACTTAAGCTAGCAAGAAGCAGGGTAGCTCAGCAGGATCTTGCAACCCAGCGTCTACGGGGTCAGGTCAATCAAGCAGCCAGATGGGTTTAAAGTAATAAAAATGATGTTTTATTGTATACAGACAAACGTTAAAGACACCACAACCACACAGATAACTAAGGAATCAGAAATTGAGTTAGAAAGAGAGGTTTTCAGGGGGAAATGGGTGATACGACACCTGTCTCATAGTCCTGGACCTTAGGAGAGAAGCCAGGGATGCGGAGAAGAAGCTCAGCTCGATTAGCTGAGGGGAGCTCAAAATGGCAGCAAGGCGGGATGGAACTCTGGAGCAGGTCGAGCGATCTGAGGAATGTCTCGGAATCAGGGTTTTTTATAGGGTGAATTGTGACTGCAGGCTATGCCTTACTCGGGGAACAACAATGAGTTTTTTGAGTGCAAGACAATGTCTCGGAAAGGTCACAACTTTGCATGATGGAATCAGAGCCGAATTAACAATAGTGTGGCCAGTATGCAAATGTGCAGCGCTTACCAGTGGACGGCACAACCTTTGTCCAGTAGCCTGCTCGGGGCAGAAAGCCTTTGTTAGTATCGCACATATGTAATGAGGTATTTGCCGGAGGCGTCCCTGAAGTGACGAACCGGCTGTGTCTGGCCTGCCTGGGTGGTGAATGGAATGTCCAGCAATTATCAGCCGTGCCTATTTGCGTGCTTCTCCAGTGGCCTCGCAAACATGTGGAGCGGGATGGTGGAAGAAAGCCAAATGGTTTGATATCAAAATCATATCTAGAGGTGTCCCCAAGGAGGTCTAAACTGCAGTAACAGAGTGGTGATGAGGTGATGGAGAGCAGAGGTGTGTTTGTAAGGGCCTACATTACTATTTCTCTGCTGAACTCAGCTATGGTAAAAGATTTTGCCCTAGCATCAGTACTGCAGTAAGTTTCAAACTGATAGATTAGTTGCCTACAGTATGTAGACTGTGAAGGCCGGGGCCCTCTTGTCCTTTGCCTAAAGCATCAAAATAGGTTGGGCTGGCCTTGAGTTCTTAATTTCTTCTAAGTTGTGCTCTGTGTTTCCTTAGATTTGCCTGCCTGTCTTCTGAGACCGTCACAGCTGAACAACTTAGCAAAGATTAATGATAGAAACACACAATACCACCATAAGAAGAAATAGGAGGATTTTTCTCTTTGCCAGCTACTGACTATGGGGTATAGCTGCAGTGGGTGGGGGCGCAGTCATTGCCACTCAATAAAATTTCCTTTCAGTCCCCAAATTTCTAGCATTACAGGACTTAAAATTTCAGCTGAACATTTAGAAATGCAGTTTAAGCATCTGAAGAAAAAGGCATAGGGAGTATTACCAAGGGAGTGTGAGCAAGATAAATGTAAGTTCTCCAGGTGTGAATGGGGCTCAGAACCCTTATGAAAGTGGGAAAACCATGAATAATTTCCTCTGTGCTCGCCCCCTCTCATTTGCTTGCCTTTTGCCCCAGTGTGTGTACCTTTCTTCTCTGTGGCCATTTCCGCACTAACCTGTTATAGCGCAATGATTCCACTTTCAACATCCTCTGGAATCCTGGGGTTTGCAGTTTCAGGAGGGGCCGGTGGCCTGTACCCAGCCAAAAGACAAGGGAATGGGGGGACTTGCACATGCCTTTCCCTACCATTCCCTTTCCCTTTGCCCCACCATGCATCTGGCCAAAAGGCAAGAGAATGGGAACAGGAGAATGGCGGGATGGCACACACATGGCTCGGGAATCATCAAAGTCATGCAGGTCAAACCTGCAAATGTGTAGGGATTTTCAGTGTATCAGTGTCTCCAATGCAATCTGAGGTATGAAGGAAAAATTCATTTTCCAGTGGCAGAATTCTAATTTAGAGGAGTAATGTCCTCATTTCGACACCCCATAGCTACATCCCTGCTACTGGCTAGCAATTCAATCTGTGTGTGTGTGTTGTAGACAGTCTGTCCATTATCCAGTTTTCAATGCTGGTAAAATATCTGATGCAAATGAACCATTTTATGTGATGGGTAAATATCGTAGGCCAGCTCACAGAGATTCAGAGGGCTTATGGACAAAGGGGGGGGGCTTTTGGACTCCACTCTTTAATTTGAAGCCTTCCCATACGATCTATGAATAGCCTATCCTGTGTTGCCCCCATCGTTGTTAAATGAAAACACATCTCTGGAAAGTCATGATTACGGTAATACTTTAAGTAGTAACTTTTAAGTTCAATGGTTTCCTGGGAAACAGTGCAGTTCCTCAATAAGTAATTCTGTCACCTATACCCAGTGCCATAGTGATTCTGGCAGCTACAGAAAAAAAAAATCTCTTTAGCAAAAGCATATCTCCAAGCTAAAAGCAAATTCTTGTTAAAGGAACAATAAATGTCTGCTTGATACATCTTCTAACTTGCAGTATTCTGTAAACTTTTTTTTTAAAAAAAAGTCCTAAAAATATCTGCCTTTTGATTAAACTTAATTCAAATGATCAGCTATCAGTTTCAAATAGCACATAGGAAGCAATTTTAAAAAATCAAACACATCTTCTGACCAAGATTCTGCATTGCACTTTCTTTATTGTATATTTTTTCATATTGTATATTGTATATTTGCATATTGTATATTGTGAGAGCCAGAGTGATATAGTGGCTTGAGACACTGGAGACCAGGGTTTGAATCCCTGCTCAGCCATGGAAACCTGTTGGGTGATCTTAGATGAGTCACACTTTCTCAGTCTCAGAAGACAGCAAAGGCAAACCTCCTCTGAACAAATCTTTGTGATAGGTTCACCTTAAGAGCTCCATAAGCCAAAAATGACTTGAAGGTACACAACTCCAACTTAAGTAGTGGTTGCATCATTCCATCATTCTGCTGAATACAAACATTGTGCAACCAGTTGTTTATCTGCCAATGCACTTGCTTACTGCTCTGTTGTACAACAAAATTGATTAATGACTGTCTCCAAAGTCCCAGTGAATCAAGTGGTATATTGAAGACACTGGCATGCTCATTGTGCACCAAGAATGTACAATTGGATACACAATGGCTAAACTTCTGGAATTTTGCTTATACATCTGTGAACTGAACATGCCGTACAGCCATGGCCATTTCCACATGGAGTTTTTAACACAGGGCAGAGCATCCTCCAGGGAGGATGTCTGCACCTGGGAGTGGACTGGGTCAGACCTACTTAATGTAGATCTGCACCCCAGCCCGCCTCGGAACGACCCCAAGTGGTCGTCCAGCGTGCTTTTGAAAGACTGCTAAAAACAGGTCTTTCAAAAGCACAGAGCGCGCCACTGCGAGCCTGCTCCCTTATGCAGATTCGCAGGCTCACATTGGTGTGAGCCTGCGATCTGCTGGGGGCAGGCTTTAGGCTAGCGAGCTTCAGCGGTTGGTCAAGACCTTCGACCAACTGGAAGCCGCCATTTTTGTCCCTGAGCAATGCAGAGCGGCAGCCACACACTGCTCCGAAGAAGCGTGGACTGGACTGGGAAGCCCAAAAGTCCAGTGAGTAGCATCACGGGGCGATTCCCTCACCCTGTGCGGAAATGGTGGAAATGGTGTCTGTATGACACCAATAGGATTCCAGTCTATATATTTCTTGTTCTTTTCCATTCCCTTGGCTGTTACTGAAGTAGAGAAGAACAGTGCTTTACACTTCAGCATGATACTATATCCTAAAGGCACCAGATTCTGTCTGATCTTGGAAGCTAAACAGAATCAGCTCTGGTTAATACTTGAATGGGATACTGCCAACAAATACCAGGTGCTGTAAGCTATATCTCAGAAGAAGGAACTGGCAAAACCACCTCTGAGTATTTCTTGCCCAAGAAAACACTATGAAATTCATGAGCTCACCATAGGTCAGCAGGCAACCTGAAGGCACATACACACACACGATAACACAAAATGGACAAACTAGGCAGGGTCATGTTTTAATGGATCAACATCAATGTTCATATTACACAGGCAGAACTGTATGGAAAATTGAGGCGAATGATTCTTTTCCAGCTTTCTTTTGTTGCTGTTGTGTGCCTTTGACTCACTTCTGACTTATGGTGACTCTAAGGCAAACCTATTATAGTGTTTTCTTGGCAAGATTTGTTCAGTGGGTTCAAGATTTGCTTTCCTCTGAGGATGAAAGACAATGACTTGCCCAAGGTAACTCAAAGGAACCCTGATGTCCAGAGTTGTAACCCAATGTCAAACCACTACATTATGCTGGTTTGCTTTTTCTCCTAATATTGCAGAAGCATGTCAACCGTACTCTGTTGAAGCAATAACTCTTTTTTTAAAAAAGCAAAACAAAAAACAAAACAGCAAACGTTAAGATATGGTATCTTCTGTTTCTAGATCAGCTTTCATGTGAAAAAATGGATGAGGCTAAGTATGGTCTTTCTTCATTTTGTACATTGAGGCAGAAAATTAGTGAGAAGGACTTTTGGAAGAACTTCCTGATGATAAGAGAAATTCAACAGTGGAATATGCTGCCTTGATGGAGTCTCCTTCTTTGCCAGGTTTTAAACAGAGGTAGGATGGCCCTCTGTTGGGAATGCTTTGATGGTGTATTCCTGCATGGCAAGGGGTTGGACTTGATGGTCCTTGAGATCTCCTCCAACTCAATGATTCTATGGTTCTGTGGAACTTGGCATTTATGAGATGCATTGGAGAAATAAATGCAGGTTGTATGTACATGCTGTTCAGATCTGAATTTGCTTGAAAATCCACACAAGAGAGTCTTATGTCCTGTGCTGGCAGCTAGCTAAGGTTTCTAGTTCTCTAATTAGCCTGTTATCAGGAGCTAGCAAGCAGAGTTTGTCTTAGGCCCTTTCCGCACCTTACCTTTTTCCAGCGCTGGGGTGCGGGGATCGCGCAAGCAGCCTCTGGTGAGAGGCTCTCACGTCTCTGCTGCTTTAGCTCCACACGAGTTACCTGCTTGCACAAGAGCTGTGCCTCTTCCTTCCACAGCGCAGCCTGGAAATTTCCCTGGCTGTGCTGGGGCAGGAAGCGCGACCGGCGCGGCTCCAAAGGCTCCGCACGCCAGGTAAGTGCGCACAGGGCTTGGGAGCAATGTGCGATCACACATCATTTTCAGCTTCCAACCGAAAATGAAAAGGTGTGCGATCGGCCCCTGCCGGCCCCTGGAGCATCGCACAATTGTGAGTGTGTCATGCAGATCACTCCTCACAATCGTGCGATGCTCCAGGCACCCTTTCACATGGCAAATGCCGTGTGGAAAGGGCCTTAGTCATTTTGCAGTCCAAATTCACAGTATATTTAGAAAGAGAGAGTCCAAGTTCAGAGCAGATTTAGAGAGAGAGAGAGAGAAAGTCTGAGTTTACTGTAAGTCCAGAGAGAGAGAGAGAGAGAGAGAGAGAGAGAGTCTGATGGCAAAATCCTTAGATGAGGTGAAGGTCAAGGGTTCTAGGAGCATGAGCAAGGAATTCAAAAGTAAGCTGGGCTGCTTCCACTGATAGCATTAGTTGGCTACAACATCCTCCTTCCATTCTGGTCTCTTTTTATATAAGCTCAGAATCTTAATCAGCTGTTGTTCTGATTAATGAGTCTTTATTATATAAACACTATAAACTCCTGGGCTCTCCCTTTTCCACATACTGCTGTAAGTGCTGTTCCTCTCATGTCTCTGGGGTGCAGCTGTTGGGAAGGATCCTGTCTGGATCCTGTGGTGGAGCATGACACCTTAGTAGGTTAGCAATAAGATCTGCAGCAAATCTGTACATCCAGGAAGCACTACTGTGGTTTTGGGGTTTTCTTTTAGCACCATGGCAACATATATTCTATATTGCAGAGGTATTTTTATCATCATGAAAGTTTGGCAGACTTCCTCTAGTGATCTCATCTAATCCCATTATAAGAAGCATTCTTCAGCACCTATCAGGAATGCATAGCAGACAAGGAGAAAACTTTATGTTTCTTTAAGAGAATGAAACCCATGGTAGAGTGCAGCTGGGATCAGGATACATCTTTAGGTGTTTGTGCAGTCCATGCATGCAGCTTACAGTGTGACTCAAATGAAAAATGCACAGAAATATCAGAAGGCTTTACCAAAAATGAGGGGTTTTTTTTAAAGGAAACAGCACCAGAGTTGGAAACTGACAATCCAGACAAGTAGATGGATTTTCCATAAAAATCAGAGGCTTGGTGCCTGAGAAATGGATTTGCAAATGGAATTCTAGTCGAGGTTTTTTCATATCCTTCAAATGTACCATTTGCCATGACATTTGGAAAGACTTATGAGACTGTCTTGCTTCTCAACTGTTTTGTTGCTGATTTAGAGGGTTTGCCCAGAACTTATATATTTATGAATTACCATGGATCTTACTTCAGTTGTACAGACAGGAGGCTGTTTCATCTCAGACTGATCCATCTTAGATTTTGAAAATGTGAAGCTTTGGATGTCTGTCAGTTGAATACTTATGTCTACTGAAAACATTTCTCTTTACACAGGCCTTCCCCAGCAATGACAACTGTTCTGCTGTGTTATGGTTGTGTGACTTTTCAGAAAGTCATTTCTGAATTATGGTGATCCTAAGGTGAAACAGGGTTTTTGTGGCAAGATTTGTTCAGAGGGGATTTGACTTTGCCTTTTTCCAAGGCCAAGAGAGTGACTTGCCCAAGGTCACCCAGTGGATTTCCATGGCTAAGCAGGGATTTGAACTCTGGTCTCCAGATCCCTAGTCCAACTCCCAGCTTTACTATGTTATATTGTGGAGTGTTCTAAAGAATTCATTATCTTGGAAATGGTTTTAAAACTTTTAACTATAAACTGCCTAGAGATGTTATGACACCAAATAGTATCCAAATATTAATAAACTAATAGAAATATAAATCAACAAACAATCATAACTTTTAAAATCTTTTGTCAGTGGTGGTATAGATAGTCTCAATGAATTGCCTGTTTCACGCTGAGATGCATTTTGAGACAATACCCAGCTTGTCTCAAGAAATTCATGCATTTCTGAGGCTCGCCATACATTTTGGAGAAATAAAATATGCGCAAATTATACATCCATTGAAAAAATGAAAATGGGTAAAAATGTATATAATTGACAAATGCACTCAAAAATGCTTTAGTCAGTGGTGAAAAAAAGGATGCAAAATGGGTCGATTATGAAAAGCATGCGGATGGCTGTTTCTATTATAGAAAATGCATATAAATTTCATGTGGGAGGAAAACAAGGTCTTACAAATTGGTGTGAGCAAACGATGGGACAGGAATGCAAATTGGATTCAAAGGAGCACAATGAAGCTGAAACTGAAATTCTCACCCTCTGGAATCGTGAAAGCTCTCTAACTTTCTTTGGTTACAGAGTAATTGCTCTGTATGCAGTTACTTTGTATGTTGTTACAGAACTTTGTACAGTTTCTTGTGCTCCTCCATGAAGATCTAAGAAACTCCTGGGTGTACAGCAGTGTTTGAGAATAAGGCTTACAAATGTGACTATGTAACTGCCCCCAAATCAGTGTTACATATGAACAAGGTATCCTATACCTAGGCAGAAAAAATGAAATGCACAAATATAGAATGGGAGACACCTGGCTGGACAACAGTATGTGTGAAAGGGATCTAGGAGTCTTAGTAGCCACAAGCTGAACATGAGTCAGCAATGTGATACAACAGTCAAGAAAGCTAATGTGATTCTTGGTTGCATCAATAGGAGTATGGTGTCTAGATTGAGGAAAGTAATAGTATCACTCTATTCTGCTTTGGTCAGATCTTCTCTGGGATACTGTGGCCCTTTCCACACGAGGAGAGGAATTCACGTAGTGACGGTTCTGGCCGGTTTTTTCTGGGTTTTTTTGTATCCGCGTTAATGTGTGCTCTCAATCCATACGTCTTATGCTTGATCCGGTTTAGCGCAGTTTCAGAGATCCACATGTTGCCATCCTGACCACTCCTGCTATTAGCATAAACTCACCCACTATGGCTGTGATAGCCTGATTTCGATTTAAAAAAAAATGGCGCGTTGCATCAGTACGTACATGCACCAGTACGTACATGCGCACGCACGCACGCACATATGCAAAGCCAACAAGGTCCTCCCCCAACGCCTCCCGCCTCCCGCCGCCACCCCCCACTTCGGGCTAGTGCGTTGGTCGGTGCCGGCCGTTGTGCTTCCTGCTTCGCCGATTTTCTGGCTTGTTCGTTGCTTTGCGATGGAGGACGAAGTTCTCGATGACCTGGTCAGGTTCCTGGGGCCCTTTGTCACGGTTCTGGGTGTAGTGGTGGCCACCATGCAAGAACAGTGGGCCAGAGATTGAGCGAGGAGGTCCAGGCTCCATCGCGACCATGAGGAGGAGGACGTTTTCTATGCGCCCCTTCTGAGAGGATACTCGCGGCGTCTCCCACGCCCCAGAAGGTGGTGGGTCAGGGAGAGGATGCGGAGGACATGGTGGGCCAA